>JBBGZY010000388.1:2272500-2655000 GCA_037952925.1 Lithobates clamitans | reverse complement strand
GATGAGACCAAGATAAACTTATTTGGTTCAGATGGTATCAAGCGTGTGTGGCGGCATCCAGGTGAGAAGTACAAAGTCAAGGTGGTGGGAGTGTCATGGTCTGGGGCTGCATGAGTGCTGCTGGCACTGGGGAGCTACAGTTCATTGAGGGAACCATGAATGCCAACATGTACTGTGACATACTAAAGCAAAGCATGATCCCCTCCCTTTGGAGACTGGGCCACAGGGCAGTATTCCCCCATAACGACCGAAAACTCACCTCTAAGACGACCACTGCCTTGCTAAAGAAGCTGAGAGTAAACGTGATTGACTGGCCAAGCATGTCTCCAGACCTAAACCCTATTGAACATCTGTGAGGCATCCTCAAAGGGAAGGTAGAGAAATTCAAGGTCTCTAACATCCACCAGCTCCGTGATGTCGTGATGGAGGAGTGGAAGAGGACTCCAGTGGCAACCAGTGAAGCTCTGGTGAACTCCATGCCCAAGAGGGTTAAGGCAGTGCTTGAAATGGTGGTCACACAAAATATTGACACTTTGGACCCAATTTGGGCATTTTCACTTAGGGTGTACTCACTTTTGTTGCTAGTGGTTTAGACATTAATGGCTGTGTGTTGAGTTATTTTTAGGGGATACCAAATTTACACTGTTATACACTCACTACTTTACATTGTAGCAAAGTGGCATTTCTTCAGTGTTGTCACATGAAAAGATATAACATATTTACAAAAATGTGAGTGTACTCACTTTTGTGAAATACTGTGTGTGGGTGTATATAATTTTGTTTCCCTTCTATTGGTTGAACTAGATGGACTCATGTATTTTTTTCAGCCAGACTAACTATATGGAGGGGGGCGACTCGTACAATATGGAAAATGTGTTTCAGCATACGTGTGGGTTAGCCCCGCCTCCATTACTACCCTATAGGACCCTACTCCCATAAAATCTTTGCTCTGAGCCAGTGGCCGTGTTCCTTTTTTGTCCTCCTCCGAAGGACCGAATTGATGGTTCTCCTACCTGAAGAGATCTCCTCCCACGATCAGAACCGGCCAAACGATCAGAGAGTCGTGTTCCTCCGATAAGCCCTAGCTGTTAGCGGGGTATGGTGTGCATATGCACAGTAGTGCTGTAAACCTGGAGGCCTGGCCGTTAGCAGGCAAGCACACATCGGCCAGAAAGCCTAGATGTTAGCAGGCGGCCCTATCTGCTCCAAGTTCGGCCTGCCTATCTTCCTCTGGCCTGGCACGATTATGTGAAGGAGTGGTGATACATTAATCCTTTTTTTTTTTTTAGCAGCTCTTTGTGTTCTCCCTGCTCTTTTGTTCTCTTTCCTTGTTTCCCTAGTGCTAGCATCTCCTGGTCCATGGCGGCTGGTTCCTTCCTTTGTTCTAGCCAACGCTGTCTTACGGGTCGTCTCCGCAACTATCATGCGCATGCGTGGGCTCGAAACAGAAGCAAGGCTTGGTAGGCGCAAGCGCTGCAGTATGGCGCTGGCTGTGATGTCACGGAAGCGCCATTTTAAAAACCCTGCAGGAGACTGCAAGCCTCGGTAATGCTTCCAGGCTCAGGTGGCAACTTCCCCAGGCTACCGGACCGGGTCTCCTAGGTTGGTACCTTCTCTCTGGGGGGTATGAGTGGGCCCTTCCTCGGACGCTCACCTGGGTGTCCTTCTTTCTCTACAGTTTCCTGCTATTTTCCCAGGTTAATGCCTCACCGGTACATGTATGGGGGGCTTCTCTCCTCTGGGTATTGCTTGCTGGGGGGGGGGGGAACAGGTACAGCAGCATCTTGGCTCATGTTGCTTTGTCTTTTTTTCTTTCTCCCTCTCCCTCCCCAGCCCGTCCAGGTCTGATTCTCACTGCAGTTTCTGCAGAGGAAGCACTTCTTCTAAATCACACCGCCGGCATTCCTCCTCCAGATCCAGGCACCATGGGTCACCTTTGAAATCTAGGCACCACAGTAAAGATCTGGATCTCACCCCAGCAGGGTGATTAAGAATTCTTGCTTGGGGTGTAAGGCTCCCGTCCCAGCTGGAAGATCCCTCTGTGACACCTGTTACACCAAGACAGCACATGAGAGGGAAGGTACAAACCAGCAGCTGGAGTCCCTAGTAAAATAGGTCGTGAAGGAATCCCTGAAGGAGAGGGAGATCTGCCAGTACCACGAACCCCCTCCAGGGCTGCTATGCTCTCCATCTGGAGAGGCACAAATCCATGACATATGGGATTCTTCCCAGCCAAGTCGCCCTTCTGCTGCCCCCTCTGACAGTGAGTCGGACACAGACGATCCTGGGATGGGCTTAGAATTTGCTTTAATTCCCTCCCTGGTAAGGGCAGCGAGAGAAGCCCTGAATCGGGAGGAACCAGTGGATTCCCCCTAAACAGAGGAAAATCTTTAAGCAATTTAACAAGAAGCGCCAGAACTTCCCTCTCCTTACCGAATTGGGTGAGATCATCTCCGACGAATGGAGCAAGGTGGAGAAGAGGTCCATGTTACCAAAAGTTTTAAAGCTTTATCCCTTCAAGGGGAAGAGGTGAAGTATCTGGAGTTGGCAGCCTTGATGAGGGAGGTCAAGCATGTGACCCTTCCTTTGGAAAACACAATCTCCTTTTGAGATCCCCTGGAGAGACAGATCGACTCCAACCTAAAATGGATCTACCTGACGGCAGCCATGGCATCCAAACCCCACTGGTCCTAGCCCCATTGTCCAAAGCCATGGAAGTCTGGATGGACAAAGTCAACGAGACTCTGAGGCATCTCTGGTGAAGTGGCCAGGAGCTCGCCTTTCTGGGGGAGGCTTCCATTGACGTTATCTGCCTGGTGGCCCGGTTTATGCTTTCGCCAAACGCGCCATGTGGCTTCGTTCCTTGTTGGCCAATCCAGCTTCACAACAGGTCTGGTAACGAATTCCTTTTGAGGGTTCCTCCCTCTTTGGCAACAAATTGGATAGTGCTATAACCCGGGCCACGGGTGGCAAGTTGGGGTTCCTCCCTCAGGACCGGAGCTTACAGGGCCAGAGACGGGCCTTTCCGAGGAAACAGAATCCAGATCGGGCTAGAGAGGCCCGCAGCTACAGGCCTGGCTGCGAATTTGCAAGATGCTGGAAATCAAGGCAGTCTTCATTCAGGAAACCTGCCAAGGGCAGTTTCACCGGCAGCTGGGAGGCCGCTAAGTCTTTTTGAGATTAGGCCTGCTCAGACATGCTGTGGGGGCCCACCTTCTCAGCTTTCGGCATGTCTGGGCGGCCTCAATCCAGGACTTCTGGACCATCAAAACGGTATCCTCAGGCCATGCCTGGGTCTTCAGCAGCACCCCCAGGCTCAGATTTGTCCCTACATCTCTTCCGCCCTCATAAGAAAAAAGACAGACCCTATTAGCCTACGTAAGCTCTTTATTGGAGCAAGGTGTGGCTATTCCTGTTCTAGGCGGCAAGCAAGGCCAGGGCATTTATTCTCCTCTCTTCATGGTACAGAGGTAGAATGGCACAGGGAGGCCTGTCATAGATTTGACACATCTCAATCGCGTCATCACAAAAGAAAAATTCCAAATTGAAACCCTTTCCACGATCCAGTTGGTCCAACCAGAGGACTGGTTAGTGTCTTTAGAATAAAAAGACGCTTACTTCCACGTTCTGGTAGCAGCGGCTTTTCAGCAGTTCCTCCGGTTTGCCTTAGGCCAACGTCATTTACAATTCACCTACCTCCCATTCGGGCTATTGACAGCTCCTCGGGTCTTCTCCAAGGTCTTGTTGTCCGTCCTGGCTTGTTGAGTAAGAGGT
Organism: Lithobates clamitans; assembly: GCA_037952925.1. Lineage (NCBI taxonomy): Eukaryota > Metazoa > Chordata > Amphibia > Anura > Ranidae > Lithobates > Lithobates clamitans. The sequence continues at coordinate 2,651,226 of JBBGZY010000388.1, read as the reverse complement.
ATTCCTCTCCATCACTATTTAGATGATCTCCTCCTTCTGGCACAAGACAGAAATCAACTTCTAGAACACAGGTCTGTTCATCTCCACTCTTCAAGATTTTGGGTGGCTCCCGAATTGAGAAAAGCGTAATCTGGAGCGCCCTCTCAGTCCCTCGTGTTTCTCAGAGCCCTTTTCAACAGAGGGGAACCATCTCCCTTCCCGAAGAGAAAGTTTCCCTGGTCTGAGACAGAATTCGCCTGGCGCTCGTGTCGTCTCATCTCCCTGCTCCCTGAAGGTGATCGGCACCATGGTGGCCACTATTCCCAGGGGGAAGTGGACACAGTGGCGGATGCACCCTTTCCAGAAGGGATTCCTCCAACAGTGGAAGTCAGACAGCCAGAACCAGCGCATCTCTCTTACTGTGGCTATGAGGTCGCCCCACCTTTGGTGGCTCCAGCGGAAGAATCTATGCAACTATCACTCGATTATCCCCATTGCATGGGTTACTATAAAGACAGACGCCAGCAACAAGGGCTGGGGCGCTTACTGCCTGGTGAAAGTGGCACAGGGCAGGTGGGACTTCCCCTTTCGTGGGATAGTGTCCAACATTCTAGAACTCCGGGCTGCTTTTCAGGCACTATTAGCCTTTCGTCATCTAACGATGAAGTCTTCGGTGATGCTCAGACTGGACAACACAACTGCGGTGGCCTACATAAGAAGGCAGGGTGGAAGCTGCAGCGTGTCTCTGCTACAGGAGGTAGAGCCAATTATGATCTGGGCTCAGAAGAATGTGTCCAACATTTCAGCCGTCTACATACCCAGGACCCAGAATGTTCAGGCGGCTTTCCTCTCTCAAGTACGAATGGACAATGAGTGGGCTCTCCAGAAAGAGGCGTTTGAGTGGCTCTTGACCCTGGGTTTTTCCCAAAAAAGTCAACCTCTTCGCCTCTCCTTGCAACAACAAGTTGGCAAAGTACTATTTGAGGTTCCGAGACCCTCAGGGCTACGGGATAGATGCCCTCACGGATTAATGGAGGTTCCACAGAGCCTATGCCTTTCCTCCTGTGCCAGTGCTACTCCAGTTGTTATGGAGACTCAGAACAGAGAAGGTGGAGGTGGCAGCAATAATTCCTTTCTAGCCCAACAAGCTGTGGTTTCCTCGCTTGACATTTCTCAACTATCAGGATCTGGTTCCCCTGCCGCTCAGACCAGACCTGCTGTCTCAGCGCACAGCCCTGCACCCCTGTCCATCTCATCTGCACCTCAGTGTTCGGCTCTTTAGAGGGGAAGGCTTGATGAGCTAGGCTGTCCAGAAGAAGACATCCCTACCCTCCTGAACGCTAGGAGAAGGAGCACCAACAGGGTCTATGAGCGGATATGGGCCACTTTATTGGACCATATGTCCTCCAGAACCAACCCGTGTAGTGCCCTTGACATCCAGGACACCCTAAGCTTCCTATCGCTCGGCTCCCTCCGGGTACAGGTGTCGGCTATCTCGGCTTGCACAGGCGTGTCTTGGGCCAAGCACTCCCTTGTTTGCCAATTCTTCAAAGGAGCAATCAGGCTCAGGCCCCAAAGGAAGCTTCAGTTCCCCGAATGGGATCTCCCACTTGTCCTGGATTCCCTCTCCCAGACTGGGCCAGATACTGGCAAACCATTCTCAATCAAGGAACTTGTCCTCAAAACCACCTTTCTAGTTGCCGTCACATCAGTAAAAAGAGTATCCGAAATCAGAGACCTGAATTCAAGGGAGCCTTTTCTCACATTCTTCCCTGGTAGAAAAAGAAGATATCCCCCGTGGGGTTTTAAAGCAGCAAAAAAATTATGAGAATAGGTTACTTGAAAAAGTTTTTTTATTAATGGAACGTAACCATAATGGTTAAAATAGGAGCTGTGCTACAGGAGATAACACAAATGAAGCTGGCACAAGTATTATACAATAATCAAGCGCTAAATAGGGTGATAATCCTGACGCGTTTCGACCCCGTTGGGTCATCTTCAGAGGATTGAGGCGCTGTGACAAAATTTGCATATTAGAGTTCATGGATATGACCATAAAAATATAATATAATATATATATGTTTAACAGTATAATTACCAATCACATTGTGTTTGAGCAGTTTCTCCTGAGCTTATGGTTCTCCGACGTCTCCCCCACCGGGTCCCGGCAAGAGTCCCCGGCCGTCCACCACGTCAACAGGGGAAAAGGGGGGGCTTAATCGTACATGCGTCTCTTGCAAGGAGTCACACCAAGTGGATATTTCCCAAAACTGGGGAGGAGTGTGGGGGCAAGCGAGCGAGACCTGCAGCCAAAGCATCAAACAACAGACAACTGTACCATCAGTGCGTTCGGTTTAGCACGGATAGAGATATATGTATCATGTGTCATTTTTTGAAAAAAAGAGAGATAACTCTGTAATTTATTTAGTTAAATATTTGTTGGATGTTGTCTGTGCTTATTAGGGTCAGCGATGTAAGAATATTCCCATAGTGGTGATGGTAACAAAAGGGGGGGAGAGGAAGGGGTTAACAAGGGTAGGTAGGACTGTATATAGATATCAGTATATCAGAGTATGTAATGTAATAGGTAAATAGTGGTGTCTATGTGTTGGCCGTGAAACAAGTGACAAAGTAGGGTGAGAATATAGGAATGTAAAGAAAAAGACATGTGTGGGGAGAACATGTGAGGAAAGAAGGGGACGGGCAGACTAGTAGGGGAAAAAAAAAAAAAAAAAAAAAAAAAAAAAAAAAAAAAAAACCAGGGGAAAGGAGGGGATGGGAAAGAAAGAACGGGAAGGAGGGGGGGATGGTTAAGGGGAGAATGGGAAAAAAAGATCAGGGAGTGAAGGAAAAAGGCTTAAGAGGAAAAGATCCAGGGGAAAAAAAAGGAACAGATAGGTGAAGTGTGAGGATAGTGCAGGTGGGGTGATGCATGTGAGTGGAAGGGAAGCATGGGAGTGGGGAAATGGGAAGGTGCAGTGCAAGGGGCCAAATAAACAATCAAAAAGCAGTGAAAGCAAAAACATAGGCAAAAACACAATCCAACCGTGTATATGTGAGAGATGGGTGTGTGTGATAGTGTACTGAAAAATGCATGGGTGCTGGAAAAGGGGTCATGAGGTGTCAAGGTGGGAAGAAAATGGGACAGAAGTGAGACAAAAAAACAAAAAAAAAAAAAAACACAAGGTGAAGTGCCATAAAGGTGGACATGTATTGAGGGTGGGTAGAATCAGATGTGAATTGTACAAGATAGTATAACTAATCACAGTGGGAAGGAATGACGTGACAGAGACCCACAATACAGGGTATGTCAGGTCCAACTCATCAATGTGTTCAGATACTGGTGATTACCTGTCTCCAGAGTATAAGTCAGTGGTCAGTCTGATGAAACAGTAGGAACTAAAAGCAGATCCCCCAATCTGCTTGGTCATTATAAATAAAGTGCTGGCCGCTGATTGGATGCCTAATTAGGCTGCAGGTGCATGCAAGCTGTCCCCACCCCTCCTCCTCCTCCCAGCAGGGATTAACCCTCCACATGTGGCTCCCCCGGCGTTCAGGAAGATAAATATCCTGGCACAGCCGTCACACCCGCCGTAATAGCGCGATGTCGCGACGTCGCACGCACGCAGCATCGCGTGCCCACAACGCCGCGGCATCCGGATGTGATCCGGAACGCCGCTGGCAGGAAGTGATACACCCAAGGGTGCAGAAAGGAGGCACGGGCCCCTTGATTGTGCCCCCCATCTTTTCCTGCCAGGAAGAGACGCAACGACGAAGCCCCCATCCCCAGGACGGGTCCACGGCCCATGGGACCCACATCGGGCTCCGGAAGGGAGAGAAGCAGGGGAACAACACAATGCAGACAATATGTAACAGGATTATAGAAACCTATAAATTACATTCTAATGTACAAAGATCTAGAAAGCTGTGGGTGGTTGGAATGCATTCGAGGCAGCCATGGGCTACCTCCATTGGATTTGACAAAAAACGTACATGTGATGCTCCAGATGGTAGGGGTTGTCATTACAGCAGAATGAAAATACTAGCCAATGTATTGTAAACATGTTAAGTGCGCCTGAGGGGGCGCACTAAAGTGTCCAGTATTATGAAAGATTAGTGAAAACAGGGGAGAATAACAGATAATTTTATCCGATCTCACCTGTCATAAAATATTAACGTGTTAATTACATGGGGATAGTCCAATCATCACCTATACATATACATTGGCTCATCCTGTAAACAATGTAACACAATACTTATCAGTAGAAACAGTCACAATAAAAGTATTACAAGAATGCACAATTCAACCAGAATCATCCCACAGCTCATATCTTAACTCGAGTGTCAAAAGTAGGGGGAGGGGTGTTTAACCACCCAATATTCGAGAAAAGGGAGAGACACATACTGAGAAGATATAAAGTGCTGCACACCCCGATTAATGTCAAAAAGAAAAAGAAGATATCCCCCGTGGGGTTTTAAAGCAGCAAAAAATTATGAGAATAGGTTACTTGAAAAAGTTTTTTTATTAATGGAACGTAACCATAATGGTTAAAATAGGAGCTGTGCTACAGGAGATAACACAAATGAAGCTGGCACAAGTATTATACAATAATCAAGCGCTAAATAGGGTGATAATCCTGACGCGTTTCGACCCCGTTGGGTCATCTTCAGAGGATTGAGGCGCTGTGACAAAATTTGCATATTAGAGTTCATGGATATGACCATAAAAATATAATATAATATATATATGTTTAACAGTATAATTACCAATCACATTGTGTTTGAGCAGTTTCTCCTGAGCTTATGGTTCTCCGACGTCTCCCCCACCGGGTCCCGGCAAGAGTCCCCGGCCGTCCACCACGTCAACAGGGGAAAAGGGGGGGCTTAATCGTACATGCGTCTCTTGCAAGGAGTCACACCAAGTGGATATTTCCCAAAACTGGGGAGGAGTGTGGGGGCAAGCGAGCGAGACCTGCAGCCAAAGCATCAAACAACAGACAACTGTACCATCAGTGCGTTCGGTTTAGCACGGATAGAGATATATGTATCATGTGTCATTTTTTGAAAAAAGAGAGATAACTCTGTAATTTATTTAGTTAAATATTTGTTGGATGTTGTCTGTGCTTATTAGGGTCAGCGATGTAAGAATATTCCCATAGTGGTGATGGTAACAAAAGGGGGGGAGAGGAAGGGGTTAACAAGGGTAGGTAGGACTGTATATAGATATCAGTATATCAGAGTATGTAATGTAATAGGTAAATAGTGGTGTCTATGTGTTGGCCGTGAAACAAGTGACAAAGTAGGGTGAGAATATAGGAATGTAAAGAAAAAGACATGTGTGGGGAGAACATGTGAGGAAAGAAGGGGACGGGCAGACTAGTAGGGAAAAAAAAAAAAAAAAAAAAAAAAAAAAAAAAAAAAACCAGGGGAAAGGAGGGGATGGGAAAGAAAGAACGGGAAGGAGGGGGGGATGGTTAAGGGGAGAATGGGAAAAAAAGATCAGGGAGTGAAGGAAAAAAGGCTTAAGAGGAAAAGATCCAGGGGAAAAAAAAGGAACAGATAGGTGAAGTGTGAGGATAGTGCAGGTGGGGTGATGCATGTGAGTGGAAGGGAAGCATGGGAGTGGGGAAATTAATTTTCTTTTTGACATTAATCGGGGTGTGCAGCACTTTATATCTTCTCAGTATGTGTCTCTCCCCTTTTCTCGAATATTGGGTGGTTAAACACCCCTCCCCCTACTTTTTGACACTCGAGTTAAGATATGAGCTGTGGGATGATTCTGGTTGAATTGTGCATTCTTGTAATACTTTTATTGTGACTGTTTCTACTGAATAAGTATTGTGTTACATTGTTTACAGGATGAGCCAATGTATATGTATAGGTGATGATTGGACTATCCCCATGTAATTACACGTTAATATTTTATGACAGGTGAGATCGGATAAAATTATCTGTTATTCTCCCCTGTTTTCACTAATCTTTCATAATACTGGACACTTTAGTGCGCCCCCTCAGGCGCACTTAACATGTTTACAATACATTGGCTAGTATTTTCATTCTGCTGTAATGACAACCCCTACCATCTGGAGCATCACATGTACGTTTTTTGTCAAATCCAATGGAGGTAGCCCATGGCTGCCTCGAATGCATTCCAACCACCCACAGCTTTCTAGATCTTTGTACATTAGAATGTAATTTATAGGTTTCTATAATCCTGTTACATATTGTCTGCATTGTGTTGTTCCCCTGCTTCTCCCCTTCCGGAGCCCGATGTGGGTCCCATGGGCCGTGGACCCGTCCTGGGGATGGGGGCTTCGTCGTTGCGTCTCTTCCTGGCAGGAAAAGATGGGGGCACAATCAAGGGGCCCGTGCCTCCTTTCTGCACCCTTGGGTGTATCACTTCCTGCCAGCGGCGTTCCCGGATCACATCCGGATGCCGCGGCGTTGTGGGCACGCGATGCTGCGTGCGTGCGACGTCGCGACATCGCGCTATTACGGCGGGTGTGACGGCTGTGCCAGGATATTTATCTTCCTGAACGCCGGGGGAGCCACATGTGGAGGGTTAATCCCTGCTGGAGGAGGAGGAGGGGTGGGGACAGCTTGCATGCACCTGCAGCTTGCATGCACCTGCAGCCTAATTAGGCATCCAATCAGCGGCCAGCACTTTATTTATAATGACCAAGCAGATTGGGGGATCTGCTTTTAGTTCCTACTGTTTCATCAGACTGACCAACTGACTTATACTCTGGAGACAGGTAATCACCAGTATCTGAACACATTGATGAGTTGGACCTGACATACCCTGTATTGTGGGTCTCTGTCACGTCATTCCTTCCCACTGTGATTAGTTATACTATCTTGTACAATTCACATCTGATTCTACCCACCCTCAATACATGTCCACCTTTATGGCACTTCACCTTGTGTTTTTTTTTTTTTTTGTTTTTTTTTGTCTCACTTCTGTCCCATTTTCTTCCCACCTTGACACCTCATGACCCCTTTTCCAGCACCCATGCATTTTTCAGTACACTATCACACACACCCATCTCTCACATATACACGGTTGGATTGTGTTTTTTGCCTATGTTTTTGCTTTCACTGCTTTTTGATTGTTTATTTGGCCCCTTGCACTGCACCTTCCCATTTCCCCACTCCCATGCTTCCCTTCCACTCACATGCATCACCCCACCTGCACTATCCTCACACTTCACCTATCTGTTCCTTTTTTTTTCCCCTGGATCTTTTCCTCTTAAGCCTTTTTTCCTTCACTCCCTGATCTTTTTTTCCCATTCTCCCCTTAACCATCCCCCCCTCCTTCCCGTTCTTTCTTTCCCATCCCCTCCTTTCCCCTGGTTTTTTTTTTTTTTTTTTTTTTTTTTTTTTTTCCCCTACTAGTCTGCCCGTCCCCTTCTTTCCTCACATGTTCTCCCCACACATGTCTTTTTCTTTACATTCCTATATTCTCACCCTACTTTGTCACTTGTTTCACGGCCAACACATAGACACCACTATTTACCTATTACATTACATACTCTGATATACTGATATCTATATACAGTCCTACCTACCCTTGTTAACCCCTTCCTCTCCCCCCCTTTTGTTACCATCACCACTATGGGAATATTCTTACATCGCTGACCCTAATAAGCACAGACAACATCCAACAAATATTTAACTAAATAAATTACAGAGTTATCTCTCTTTTTTTCAAAAAATGACACATGATACATATATCTCTATCCGTGCTAAACCGAACGCACTGATGGTACAGTTGTCTGTTGTTTGATGCTTTGGCTGCAGGTCTCGCTCGCTTGCCCCCACACTCCTCCCCAGTTTTGGGAAATATCCACTTGGTGTGACTCCTTGCAAGAGACGCATGTACGATTAAGCCCCCCCTTTTCCCCTGTTGACGTGGTGGACGGCCGGGGACTCTTGCCGGGACCCGGTGGGGGAGACGTCGGAGAACCATAAGCTCAGGAGAAACTGCTCAAACACAATGTGATTGGTAATTATACTGTTAAACATATATATATTATATTATATTTTTATGGTCATATCCATGAACTCTAATATGCAAATTTTGTCACAGCGCCTCAATCCTCTGAAGATGACCCAACGGGGTCGAAACGCGTCAGGATTATCACCCTATTTAGCGCTTGATTATTGTATAATACTTGTGCCAGCTTCATTTGTGTTATCTCCTGTAGCACAGCTCCTATTTTAACCATTATGGTTACGTTCCATTAATAAAAAAACTTTTTCAAGTAACCTATTCTCATAATTTTTTTGCTGCTTTAAAACCCCACGGGGGATATCTTCTTTTTCTTTTTGACATTAATCGGGGTGTGCAGCACTTTATATCTTCTCAGTATGTGTCTCTCCCCTTTTCTCGAATATTGGGTGGTTAAACACCCCTCCCCCTACTTTTTGACACTCGAGTTAAGATATGAGCTGTGGGATGATTCTGGTTGAATTGTGCATTCTTGTAATACTTTTATTGTGACTGTTTCTACTGAATAAGTATTGTGTTACATTGTTTACAGGATGAGCCAATGTATATGTATAGGTGATGATTGGACTATCCCCATGTAATTACACGTTAATATTTTATGACAGGTGAGATCGGATAAAATTATCTGTTATTCTCCCCTGTTTTCACTAATCTTTCATAATACTGGACACTTTAGTGCGCCCCCTCAGGCGCACTTAACATGTTTACAATACATTGGCTAGTATTTTCATTCTGCTGTAATGACAACCCCTACCATCTGGAGCATCACATGTACGTTTTTTGTCAAATCCAATGGAGGTAGCCCATGGCTGCCTCGAATGCATTCCAACCACCCACAGCTTTCTAGATCTTTGTACATTAGAATGTAATTTATAGGTTTCTATAATCCTGTTACATATTGTCTGCATTGTGTTGTTCCCCTGCTTCTCTCCCTTCCGGAGCCCGATGTGGGTCCCATGGGCCGTGGACCCGTCCTGGGGATGGGGGCTTCGTCGTTGCGTCTCTTCCTGGCAGGAAAAGATGGGGGGCACAATCAAGGGGCCCGTGCCTCCTTTCTGCACCCTTGGGTGTATCACTTCCTGCCAGCGGCGTTCCGGATCACATCCGGATGCCGCGGCGTTGTGGGCACGCGATGCTGCGTGCGTGCGACGTCGCGACATCGCGCTATTACGGCGGGTGTGACGGCTGTGCCAGGATATTTATCTTCCTGAACGCCGGGGGAGCCACATGTGGAGGGTTAATCCCTGCTGGAGGAGGAGGAGGGGTGGGGACAGCTTGCATGCACCTGCAGCCTAATTAGGCATCCAATCAGCGGCCAGCACTTTATTTATAATGACCAAGCAGATTGGGGGATCTGCTTTTAGTTCCTACTGTTTCATCAGACTGACCAACTGACTTATACTCTGGAGACAGGTAATCACCAGTATCTGAACACATTGATGAGTTGGACCTGACATACCCTGTATTGTGGGTCTCTGTCACGTCATTCCTTCCCACTGTGATTAGTTATACTATCTTGTACAATTCACATCTGATTCTACCCACCCTCAATACATGTCCACCTTTATGGCACTTCACCTTGTGTTTTTTTTTTTTTTTGTTTTTTTTTGTCTCACTTCTGTCCCATTTTCTTCCCACCTTGACACCTCATGACCCCTTTTCCAGCACCCATGCATTTTTCAGTACACTATCACACACACCCATCTCTCACATATACACGGTTGGATTGTGTTTTTTGCCTATGTTTTTGCTTTCACTGCTTTTTGATTGTTTATTTGGCCCCTTGCACTGCACCTTCCCATTTCCCCACTCCCATGCTTCCCTTCCACTCACATGCATCACCCCACCTGCACTATCCTCACACTTCACCTATCTGTTCCTTTTTTTTTCCCCTGGATCTTTTCCTCTTAAGCCTTTTTTCCTTCACTCCCTGATCTTTTTTTCCCATTCTCCCCTTAACCATCCCCCCCTCCTTCCCGTTCTTTCTTTCCCATCCCCTCCTTTCCCCTGGTTTTTTTTTTTTTTTTTTTTTTTTTTTTTTTTTCCCCTACTAGTCTGCCCGTCCCCTTCTTTCCTCACATGTTCTCCCCACACATGTCTTTTTCTTTACATTCCTATATTCTCACCCTACTTTGTCACTTGTTTCACGGCCAACACATAGACACCACTATTTACCTATTACATTACATACTCTGATATACTGATATCTATATACAGTCCTACCTACCCTTGTTAACCCCTTCCTCTCCCCCCCTTTTGTTACCATCACCACTATGGGAATATTCTTACATCGCTGACCCTAATAAGCACAGACAACATCCAACAAATATTTAACTAAATAAATTACAGAGTTATCTCTCTTTTTTTCAAAAAATGACACATGATACATATATCTCTATCCGTGCTAAACCGAACGCACTGATGGTACAGTTGTCTGTTGTTTGATGCTTTGGCTGCAGGTCTCGCTCGCTTGCCCCCACACTCCTCCCCAGTTTTGGGAAATATCCACTTGGTGTGACTCCTTGCAAGAGACGCATGTACGATTAAGCCCCCCCTTTTCCCCTGTTGACGTGGTGGACGGCCGGGGACTCTTGCCGGGACCCGGTGGGGGAGACGTCGGAGAACCATAAGCTCAGGAGAAACTGCTCAAACACAATGTGATTGGTAATTATACTGTTAAACATATATATATTATATTATATTTTTATGGTCATATCCATGAACTCTAATATGCAAATTTTGTCACAGCGCCTCAATCCTCTGAAGATGACCCAACGGGGTCGAAACGCGTCAGGATTATCACCCTATTTAGCGCTTGATTATTGTATAATACTTGTGCCAGCTTCATTTGTGTTATCTCCTGTAGCACAGCTCCTATTTTAACCATTATGGTTACGTTCCATTAATAAAAAAACTTTTTCAAGTAACCTATTCTCATAATTTTTTTGCTGCTTTAAAACCCCACGGGGGATATCTTCTTTTTCTTTTTGACATTAATCGGGGTGTGCAGCACTTTATATCTTCTCAGTATGTGTCTCTCCCCTTTTCTTCCCTGGTAGAGTGGTGCTAATTCCGATTCTGAGGTCGAACCCTAAAGTGACCATAGTCACCTTTAGGTCAGCGGATAACCTGGATCTCCACCCCCTTGATGTGGAGTACACTCAAACAATATCTGGAGGCCACAGCTCCCTTTCATCAGTCAGCACATATCTTCATTCTCTTTCACGGGAAGAATAGAGGAATGCGGGCCTCAGTCAGTCTGTTTACACTATATGCTGTAGATGCAACTAAACAAGGAGAATGCTATTATTCCACATCTGGAAATGGCCTCGCTACCTAACTCATGGGGTGCTCTCTTGGAGATAAGCCCACTGCCTATCTCCTACACCTTTATCTGCTTTCCAGAAAACAATATAACAACGAATTACTTATTCATCTCTTAACCGCTTGCCGACCGGCTCATGCCGATATACGTTGGCAGAAGGGCGCATACAGGCATATTAATGTACCTGTACGTTGCCCTTTCAGAAGCAGCTTGCGGGCGTGCGCGCTGCGAGCTCCGTGAGTGTGATCGCATGTCCGTGGGGATACCCTTGATCGTCTCACGGAGAGGAAGAAATGGGAACTGCTGATGTAAACAAGCATTTCCCTGTTCTGCCTAGTAAGGCTGACACTGATCACCACTACCTGTAATCGGGAGTGGTGATCAGTGTTGTGTCACACATAGCCACGCCCCCCCACAGTTGGAATCACTTCCTAGGACACACTTAACCCCTTCACTGCCCCCTAATGGTTAACCACTTCACTGCCAGTCACATTTACACAGCAATCAATGCATTTTTAATTGCACTGATCGCTGTATAAATGAGAATGGTCCCAAAATCGCGCCAAAAGTGTCCGATCTGTCCGCCAAAATGTCGCAGTCACGATAAAAATCTCTGATTGCTGTTGTAAAATGTTGGCCAATTTATGTATAATATTGTATTGGAGTGCCATGTTGAGCAGAAATTCAGTTGAATTGTCCAAGTCAACTGAATTTTAACATAGCAAGGGGACAACTGAAGACCCTTTGATGTGTTAATCTTATGCAAGTCTATTTGAACATCTCAAAGGGTGTTCAGATAGTATCTGTTAATCTAATCTAATTACACATATCTAAGGGGACTTGTTGATGTTGATATGCGGGAATGCAAATTGGGGTGGTTTATGACTGCAGCTGTTCACGGCTGGGAGTTGTTGTCTATCTGAAAGACTAAAGTATATAAAAGACCTGAATGGAGACGGCCAATCAAATTGCTCAGCCATTCAATATCTAGGGAATATAACACGGCATTCAGTCTATAGTTTTTTTAGTTAGGCTTGTCTGTGTATGGCTGGGAACACACAGACCTAGGAACATGGGTCTCTGAATTATATCTACTCTGTCGGATTTTTTTGTCATCTGTGGACTTTGGACTTTGTTCTGTGTTGGAAGTCAATAAAGTGCATCTCTCTGGAAGAATTGGGTTGCTGCGGAAGAGTACTTACATCATCATTATAATAACCACTAATTGATTATCATACCCACTCTCTACCTGCACGATACCACTATACTACTTCTACACATATTAATCGATCACTACATTGGTGCCGTGACCCGGATCAAACATAGGTGATATTAATATGAAAAACAGAGCTGACCAAAATAATAAGAAAAGGTCCAAGACTTGTATACCGTTTTCTCAGTTAAAACAGAAATATGACCACCTGAAGATTGAATATGACAAGATGAGAGGGGAACGTGATAAATTATTAGAGCAGTTGAAGGGGATATAAAATGTACATTCTCCAGATCTGTTTTTGAATGCAAATGACACTTCTCTAGCAGTGGGGGTGAATTAGCTCCAAACTGTATATGTGTAAATAGTGTTTTGTTTTAACTTCAAACAACGTTTAAGGACCTCGCTAATTAGTTTTGTTGGAGAGTATTTTTTGTCTTTCAGATATTGACATTTAAATGACGGTGAATAGCAGAAGCACAGTCTGAAATTGCTGGCTAGTGGGGGAGAATTATGGAAGAAACGCTGAATAGACAATATATCTCTATACAAGGAATTATAAAGCATCAAGCAATGGACCTTTTTCCTTTTTCTTCAACACCCTAATTTTTAATTTTTCTCCCTTTTCCTGATATATTTTGCTTTTCATTTTTTTATTTTCTTTATGTTTTATTTCTTGAACTTTATCTTAAAACCAAAGAGAAGCACTTAAACCTAAAATAATTTTCATAACATCTGTACATATTACATAATGCGTATTGATCAATATATTTGACATCTAAGGTGAGATGCTGCACAATGGCTTGGCATAGCATAAATTTTAGTATGTTGGGTGGTTTTCCTAAATTTATAAGAGGGGTGAGTGAAATTCATCACTCTAGTCATGATTTGAAACTTTGTTGAATCAATTGTTTATAATATGCTAAAGGCTATGACATATATGGATGAAAAAGACCTTTCTACCTTTCATGGTGAAGATACTGGCAAGAATTTCCACTGCCGCTTTGTCTGGATAGAAGATCTGATAAACACTGATGTCAAGCTGACTCTATCTGAACCATCGTGTGGGGGTATATGTATATGTTGGTATACCATTCAGGTGTAATTGTGGACTGAATAATCCAAGTAACTGCTCTATTGAAGGCAATGAGGGATCGGCCTACAGAAAATTACAAAAAAAGCAAATTGTGGCTGGCAATCAACAAATTCTGGTACTTGACAGGTACACAACCCAGTCACCATTGTTCAAATAGGAAATGAAAAGAAGCAGATGTGAATTGTAAAATGCTTGCAAGATGGACTCATGAATGTCAAGTGCAAGGAAATAGTTTGCAGCACAGTTTTTACTGCCATATCCAAACCTTTTCTACCTTGAAACTGAGTGCTGGTACATTGATGGTTCTTCTTACTATAAAGATGAAAGTAGAGTGTTTGCGTAAAAGCATCTTTTAAAATTAAAAGCTTGAGCCTGGAGGTGAAAATCCTGGACTTATGTGGATTGGAGTTCCCAGAGCATACCAAGTTTACTTTCAGTGAGATGGTGAGAGATGTGATGAAGTCAGACCAAAGGATGGACTGTGTCATCAGCTCGTCTTTGCGCAATATTCAAGATCTTGATGTGATATAATAAGGCCTAACAGCTATATGGGCCACTGATGTTTACCAAATCCTTTTCTAGTCATGGTCTAAAAGTTATATAATCTAATAACTGTTTCATGGGGATATTTTAGAGGCTGGCGAAGAGAGATGTAACCAGTTTCAACTTCATATTTTATATGAGCCATTGTAAAGCATACAGTACCTTAAATCGAAATGATATTTTTTGTTGTTGTTTGATTTATGGGTCAGTTCTAGTAGTTAGAACCGACCCAAGTGGGGGTATATGTTGTAATATGTTGGCCAATTTATGTATAATATTGTATTGGAGTGCCATGTTGAGCAGAAATTCAGTTGAATTGTCCAAGTCAACTAAATTTTTAACATTGCTGAATTTTAACAGGGGACAACTGAAGACCCTTTGATGTGTTAATCTTATGCAAGTCTATTTGAACATCTCAAAGGGTGTTCAGGTAGTATCTGTTAATCTAATCTAATTACACATATCTAAGGGGACTTGTTGATGTTGATATGCGGGAATGCAAATTGGGGAGGTTTATGACTGCAGCTGTTCACGGCTGGGAGTTGTTGTCTATCTGAAAGACTAAAGTATATAAAAGACCTGAATGGAGACGGCCAATCAAATTGCTCAGCCATTCAATATCTAGGGAATATAACACCGCATTCAGTCTATAGTTTTTTAGTTAGGCTTGTCTGTGTATGGCTGGGAACACACAGACCTAGGAACATGGGTCTCTGAATTATATCTACTCTGTCGGATTTTTTTGTCATCTGTGGACTTTGGACTTTGTTCTGTGTTGGAAGTCAATAAAGTGCATCTCTCTGAAAGAATTGGGTTGCTGCGGAAGAGTACTTACATCGTCATTATAATAACCACTAATTGATTATCATACCCACTCTCTACCTGCACGATACCACTATACTACTTCTACACATATATTAATCGATCACTACAATTGCCATCATTGCTAGTAAAAAAAAAAAAAAATTATTAATAAAAATGCCATAAAACTATACCCTATTTTGTAGACACTATAAATTTTGCGCAAACCAATCAATAAACGCTTATTGCGATTTTTTTTTTTTTTTTTACCAAAAATATGTAGAAGATTACGTATCGGCCTAAACTGAGGAAAATTTTTTTTTAATATATTTTTGGGATATTTATTATAGCAAAAACTAAAAAAAAATGAATTTTTTTCAAAATTGTCACTATGTTTTTGTTTATAGCACAAAAAAAACCCAGCAGAGGTGATCAAATACCACCAAAAGAAATCTCTATTTGTGGGGAAAAAAGGACGTCAATTATGTTTGGAAGCCATTTCGCACGACCGTGCAATTCTCCGTTAAAGCAACGCAGTGCCGAATCACAAAAAGTACTCTGGTCTTCTGCCAGCCAAATGGTCAAGGGCTGAAGTGGTTAAAAGCAGCATGAACCATCATACCATAAAAACAGAGGAATGATACAACCCCCACCACCATTGACCAACAACTCTTGCAAGGTATGACATTTATTTATTTTATTTTTTTGCATGGCATACCTTACTGCCACCCTAAAACAGAAGGGAGACAAATTTAGATCCTCATGTTTGTATTACAAAGACTTTCAATTCCCACAAAAATACTGCACATTCATCACTTCCTAACCCACACCTACTATTAGAATAGTTGAAGTTCAGTGCCAAGTTACCCCCACCTGAACATCCAATTTGCAAGAAAAGCTTTATTTGGAAAAGGCTAAACTTAATCACCCAATTCACCTGCCCTGCTCCCCTCCCCCTTGAAGATACAATAGGATTTTTGTTCTTACCAGTAAAATCCATTTCTTAGAGTACATCACAGGACACAGAGCAGGTAAATCATGACTACCTGGGTTATGCACCACTTATAGGTGAATGGACACTGACAGAATTAGACAGGAAGCCCTCCCATACAGGAAGTACTTCAGTTTTGTAGCAAGCCATTAACCCCCAATAAAGGGGAGGGACCTCTGTGTCCTGTGATGTACACCAAGAAATTTATTTTACAGGTAAGTACAAAAATCCTATTTTCTTTTTCGTACATCGCGGGACACAGAGCAGGTTATAAATCGCACTACCTGGGATGTTGTCTCAAAGCAGGCCCATAGTCAGGCCCAAAGAAACCACTCTACAGCCCGCAAAAAGCTGCAGGCAAAAGCAGAATCCTCAGCAGCCCTTGCGCCCACCTGGTAAAAAACCGCCCCCCTAATCTACATGCAGGGTGCCGGACGCATGGACTCCAACAGGTTTTTTTTTTTTTTTAAACCACATGATTAGAGCCAGAGGCTCTAATGGACTTTTAAAAAGGTTGGGCTCACTGTGCAGAGCACTGAGCTCCAAGCCCACCCAGTTGTGTGACAATAGCAAATTAATTAATTATCTTCCTGATTCTCCTCCTGGCCAATCAGGAAGTGGGTCCTGAGACAGATCCTATTGGCCGCTGAGGAGGGAGGAGATGCAGAGGAAGCTGCCATGAAGCACCAGGAGGAGGAGACGCCGCCCGGAGGAAGCAATGCCCGCGACCTAGATGGGGTAAGTATGGGGCAGGTAGTGTGAGCTTTCACCGAAAGATTAAAACGTATCCTTCAAGTCATAGGTTTGAGTGATAAACTGATAAATCCGCAAAATGGTTGACCTTGTAACCACCTGACCCTTCCTAGGACCTTCAGGAAGGATGAACAATGAATCCAGCTGCCTGATTGCAGCAGACACTTTTAAAATAGGATTTTTTTCGTCATACTTACCTGTAAAATCCTTTTCTTTGAATACATCACAGGACACAAAGTTAGGCCAATATTCATTACCTACTTGGTTATACGCCATCTCTAGGTGAATGGACACTGGTAGACAAAGTCTTAGACAGGAAGTCTGTCCCTAAATTACTCCTCCCATACAGGAAGAACTTCAATTTTGTAGTAAGCACTGATTCCTCAAAAGAGGGGAGGGACCTCTGTGTCCTGTGATGTATTTAAAGAAAAGGATTTTACAGGTAAGTATGATGAAAAAATCCTATTTTCCTTATCATGCATCACGAGACATAGCTATTATTCATTACCTACTGGGACATCCCAGAACAATAGCCTTGAGGGGAGGGAGACACCCTGCTAAACAAAAATAGCCATCAGACTTAATGGCAGCCTGTAGTACACTATGGCCAAAAGCCAAATCTTCGGCTGCGCTAACATCTATCTACCTGATAAAATCTTGTGAATGTATGCACTGAAGACCAGGTAGCAGCCTTACAAATCTGAGCCACATATACCTTATGGGGAAAAGCCAAAGCGGTACCTGCACCCCCTGGTAGAATGAGCTCCTACCCTTATGGGAGGAGCGTTTTGTTTCAGACCATTGGCCTGAATGACCAACTGGCAGACCTTATTGGCAATGGAAGCTTTGCAAGCTGCCTGCCCCTTCTTGGGTCCTTCTGGTAAAACAAAAAAGGAGTCTGATCCTCGGATCTCCGCAGATCTGGACAAATAAACTCTGATTGCCCAAACAATGTCCAAGGAATGCAGTCGCCTCTTCCGTTGAACGAGGCTGAGAGAAAAAAGAAGGCAAAACAATGTCCTGAATTAAATAAAAGGCCGACAACACCTTTGGCAATAAGGATAGAATAAGACGCAACACCACCTTGTTGTGGTGAAGAATTAGGTATGGTTCCTTACATGAAAGGGCTGCCAATTCCGACACCCTTCTAGCCGAGATGATGGCCATCAGGAAGGCTAGTTTGCGTGACAGCAAGAATAATGGAATTTCCTTGATGGGCTCAAATGGTTGTTTCTGTAACAGACAGCACCACATTTAAGTCCCAAGGACACATAGGTGACCTAATGGGGGGAAGCAAACGAGTTGCTCCCTGCATAAAGGTTCAGATCACCGAATGGGAGGCTAAAAGCCTTTGGGAGAATACTGACATGGCCGAAATCTCTGATTGTACTCAAAGCCAATCTGATTTCCACAGCCGACTTCAGAAAAGAGAGAATTCTCCCAATCATGTATTTCCAAGAATGCCATTTTCTGGCTTTACACCAAGCAATCCTTATGGGACCTTAGGATAGATCTTCCTAGTGACTGCTTTCCTAGCATTTACTAGACACCACTGGTCCCAAAATGCCACAATCCTTCAGCACCCTGGCTTCAATAGCCATGCCATCAAATTTAGAGACTATAAATTGGGGTGGAATATAGGACCTTATAACATTAGATCGGGGTGGCGCAGAAGCGTCCATGGCCTGTCTATTGCCAATCTCACAATCTCCGGGACCCAGGGCCTTCTGGGCCAGGCTGGTGCCACCAGAATGACTGGAACCCTTCTGCCTTCATAGTTACATAGGCAAGGTTGAAAAAAGTCCATTAAGTCCAACCTATGTGTGTGATTTTATGTCAGTATTACATTGTAAATTCCTTGTATGTTGTGGTCGTTCAGGTGCCTGTCTAATAGTTTTTTTAATATTATTGATGCTCCCTGCTGAAACCACTGCCTGTGGAAGAGAATTCCACAGCCTAACCACTCTTCTGCCCCGTACACACGGTTGGACTTTCCGACGGAAAATGTGCGATCGGAGCTTGTTGTCGGAAATTCCGACCGTGTGTGGGCTCCATCGGACATTTTCCATCGGATATTCCGACACACTAAGTTTGAGAGCAGGCTATAAAATTTTCCGACAACAAAATCCGATCGCGTCAATTCCGACCGTGTGTGGCCAATTCCGACGCACAAAGTGCCACGCATGCTCAGAAGAAATTCCGAGACGGAACAGCCCGGTCTGGTAAAATTAGAGTTCGGAATGGATATAGCACTTTCGTCAGGCTGCAATGTTTTAAATAGTTTAATGCAGCGCACTCTCTTCTTTTTTATAATGCTAGAAGAAGTAGTTTTGCTGCTGATATTCACACAGACTTCTCACAAACTTATTTCTTTATTGTGATTTCATCAATATAATATTTTTATTTGTCACATCCGATTCAAAATTTTTTTTATTTTTTTTTTGGTTAGTATTTATTTCAAGCCTGATCTTTTATTTTTTTTTATTTTTTATTTTTTTTAAACTCCCGAATATTTGGGTGTGTTTTGTGTGTCAAGTTACCACAACACCATTATTATCTTGTATTATTTCATCTCAAGGAGATTGTTTGGTGTTGGTGTCTCTTGTTAATTTCAGATTGTATTTTTGAAATGTACCTGCCTCCTAACAAACTGTCCTTTTTGAAGGAAAACACATAGGCGAGTATAATTGAAACAAAAAATCCTTTATTAAGGGCTCATAACCAAACAAAGAGGGAGGCAACGCTGGAGAAACAGCAGAAATTGGCGAAGCCTTTGGCCCCCAGGGCACACATCAATTATTTCCAGGCAAAATTGGTGGCCTGAGGAGTCCATATCTAAGGGAGTGCAGTCTGGTCCAGAAGTCCAAGAGAATCATGAACAGCAGCAGATGACATTTGTGTCCCCAGGCTGTGGTCATACAAGAGCCTGCATCTTTTGTCAGACCAGACTGAACCCAGGTCATCACTCTCTGGTCTTCCTTCCACGCTTCCTTCCACACTGTGTCTGTGGTGGTGGACGTGTGGCAGGAGGAGGAGGTTGGTCAAACTTACACAGGTGAGTATTGGGTGTGATTTCGCCCCTCACCCCACAGTTAGTGTTTTGTAAAGAAGGTCCTCACACATGAGGCGTTGACCCTCCTGCATGTCCTGCAGTTTTGTGGCAGCCATGCAGGCAAAGGCCTCTTCATGAGTGGGTAAGGCTCTGAGGGACGCAGAAGCCTCCTGAATCAGCCTGAGTGCTGAATCATGCACGTTACTGCCCTTCCTGGGTCTTTTGTTTGGAAGGTGGAGGGGAGGGACCTGCGATTCTGTCAGGCTCCTACTGGGCCCGGCCTTTTCCTGGCTGCCACTTAGCCCCGCCTCCTCCTGGCTGCCACTAGCCCCCGCCTCCTCCTGTATGCCACATTCCACAGCCTCCTCCTGTATACCACATTCCACAGCCTCGTCCTGGCTGAGGTCTTCCTGTGTATGAAAAAGGGACATAGTTTTAGTTTTTTCTTCATCAATCACACACAATTTTCACCTCATGACAGTTGCAAATTGAATGTTAAGAAATATAAAAGACTATCATTCTGAGCCCAGCATTTTTCATTCTTGTCCCAATTTTTTGTGCCCACTACTGTCTATTGATATGTAAAACACTTTATGAAATCAGCAATTAGTGATCAATAATAACATCTAGTAAACATCATTTATTTCTTGACCAGAAATCTGTAGAAGAATGCTATACCTGGCTCCAGCTGGGCTCCTCCACTTCTTCCTGGCTCCCAGATTGGACATCGGAAGCCTCAGCTGGGGTGGAAGTAAGAGTGGAAGGAAGGGTTAAGAGGAATTCCCTGACTTCAGTCTGGTCTGACAGAAATCGCAGTGTCTCATGGTACCACAGCCTGGGGACATAAATGTCATCTGCTGCAGCTCCTGATCTCTGGGAATCCTGGACCTTCTTGCGCTCCCTAAGATAAGTGCTCCTCAGCCCACCAATTTTGGCTTTTAAATAGGGGATGGTTGCCGTAGGGACCACTGGCTTCACCAACTCCATATGCATTTGAATACATTTTTGCTAGCCTACTTCTCTTAAAATAATTTTGGTGTCTAGATGGGTTTGTAACTAGAATGAAATGCAAACTAGATTCTGTGTAAGGAGAGGACACTCAGCAGCTGTTTACACATCTGGAGGCTGGATCACTAGTGTGGGACACCAGAACACCCTTTTTATTAGGGGGCCCACACAGTTCCAGTGTATACTTTAGGGGTGTCTCCATCTGTGAAGCTTGTACAAAATAGGTAATTATTCAAGCTTGACAAAGGAAAAAAAATGTCTTCATCTTGGAACTCTGCCATAACACACAATTGTACCCCACTTCCAAGCAATGTTTCATATTCCTATTTCTGCCATCAAATATCTGTGTGCTAAGTATACCTATTTTTTTTTTTTACATAGGGGAGAAAAGACTCGGAGGACACCACTCATCCGAGGAGACCACAGACCACCCCACCTCAGGAAGAAGGTGAAATCCCCCAAAGTCAACAGGAGGAAGAGGAGTGAGACGTAATTGAAACCACCACAACAGGTGAGTGTCTGCGACCATAGGCTCAGGTAAGAGATGGATGCCGGCATATTTATAATACATGGTGTGTTTTTGTTTCTATATTTTTAGGTGATCGTGATGTTGTAGATGAAGGTCATTTCACCAGTGAAAGTGCCCAGATCCTGATCGGGGAGATCATGGGGTGTAATAGGGACTTGGAAAACATCCAGAAAAACATCAATGATGTTAAAAACAAAATTAAGAACATAATTGATGTTTTAGGGACAGTTTAAAACACCTCCAAATCTCTTCCTTTTTTGTGGTATTTTGAATCTAAAAATTTTTTTAATTTTTTGACATTTTCTAGATATGCCAAATTTTGAAGATGCACACAGTGTGTCAACATGTGCTATCTGCCATCACGGGAGATCAATGTAGGCATTTTGCGGGTGCAACCCCTTCCTCATTAATAAAGTAGCTGAGAGGAAGGGGTTGCACCCCCAAAACACGTCCCTTGATCCCCCGTGCTGGCAGCTAGAACATGTTGACATTCGCAAATTTGTGTGCATCTTCAAAATTTGGCTTTTCCAGGGGTGACTTCACCCCATCTGAACGCAATATCAAACATCGTTTATAAATACTCATGTCTGATATTGCCTTCAATTTCTACAAAAGTTGAACTTTGTAAGTTCCAGATTTGTGTATTTCTTGTTTGTTTGAAACATGCCTGTTTTACCTTAAATGGACATTTCTACTTTTATTAATGAGACCAAAAAATTGTTATACAACAAACATGTTGGTTTATTTTAAAAACCTTTTATAAATGCACATGTGATTGTGCTGGTATTAAAAAGATTGATACTCAAGAATGTGTGGATTATTGTTTAAATGCTCCAAAAATTTTGTTGTGGTAAAATTGGTGTTTTCAGTGACAATGGGGTTTTTTTTTCCTAAGGGCATATCCACTTTGCACTACAAGTGCAGTTTCAGTGCAGGCTCAAGTGCACTTTTAGTGCAAAGTGTCTTTGCCTTTAGTAAATAACACCCAACAGTGCTTTAGAATTTTACACAATCACGTCATTTTTAGGATTCCCCACATTTCTGTCAGGGTCAGCTAAAAGAAACACAAGCAGTAAATGTCAATAAAGATTTTAGTAGTTAAAATGATTTTTTTATTTTAAAAATGTATCAGACATTGTCTGGCATATTGATGGTCCCCCTACCCGCAAAGTATTCAAGGTATCTAAGACGGACCTCGCGGGCACTCAGGGGGGGGGGCAAGCCAGGACAGCCAGCCTCAAGCGCCGTCAGGGTTGGTTTATTTACATGAATTCTGGCCTCAGGCCCCACTGTAGTTGTAGTTGTAATAGTATGACCCCGAGTTGGGTGGTGGGATGATGTGGACGTGTTTCCCATCAATTGCCCCTCCGCAGTTAGGAAAGTCCCACCGCTGGGCAAAGTGGGAGGCCACAGTCTGCCATTCCTGTGGGTTGGAAGGAAACTGTGGAGTCAAATAAGAAAAAGAAATTAATCATTTTGCACATAAACATGGAAAGCAGATTAGACACAAACATTCTTGGCCAACATCAGTATAACATTTATTTTAGGGAGTATTTAAAGACCAAGGTATAAGGTCCACCTATCAGATTCCCCCCCCCCCCCCTCTCATGGGCCATTTGTAAAATTTTATGGGGGGGGGGCAGATGTTTTGGACAGGTCACCCTCTACACTTTATTGAGAGATGAATGCCTAAATAATGTGTATTACTTTGGGCAGCCCCTCCTTACTTTACACTATTGGCAGCCCACTGGACAGGTAAGAAGTGTCATAATACAAAGAGATAAATAAACACTGTACACATTTTAGCACATTTTTACATTCTGCTATTACCGATCAAGATAATAATGGGATACAAAAACTTTAAACAGTACCATTTAAAAGTATTCAGGCAGGCCCTTGCACTACATGCTTTAGGGAATTCATCCATAAATCTGACCACAAAAGAGGTGGGTATACTAGAGGTGGGTTTGGCAAAGTCAGCAGATAGAGGATTGGTATAAGCTGACTTAGCGGTTGAGGGGAGGGAGGGTTCCAAATGATTTTGGGACACAAAAAAAAAAGCCTCTGCCTAAATTTAAAGCACAAATCACATTTTTACACATTTTAGGGGGTGTTTAGGGTAAAGCACTACTAAGGAGCTGACAAAATACATTGTTAAGTGACTACATGAGGTGAATATAGGGCCAGGAGAGCATGCTGGGGAGGTAAGTGAAGGCAAATATGTATGAAGGACAAAAAAAAGTTAGATAAAAATCCAGCATGCATGAAGACAAAGGGGACATTCACAGCATATTACAATCATGGTAATTAGGGAATGAGGAAAGAAATACAATATAATATCAAACATTAAATACAATAAAATGTGATGTTAAAGGATAAAAATATTACCTTAATATACTCCTTCTGCAGGACCTGGATGATGGCAGAACAGGTCTCTGGGATATAGATCCCCAGAGCCTGGGGGGAGATGCCTGTCGAGAACTTGAGGTACTGCAGGCTTCTCCCCGTCGCCAAGTACCGCAGGGTGGCGACTAGCCTCTGCTCCGGAGTGCTGGCTTGCCTCATGCAGGTATCCTGCCTGCTGATATAGGGGGGTCAGCAAAGCCAACAAACGGTGAAATACGGGGTCCGTCACCCTGAGAAAGTTCCTGAAATCATCAGGATTACTCACACGGATCTCAGGGAGCAAACACCTGTGACTGTCCCTGTTCACGGACTGGATTTGTGTGAAGGTAAGGACCCCAACACCAAGCCTCCGCACAGCACGAACTCTACGAGGAGTACGTATACGCAACATGGCTAGAAAACGGTCGGCTGCTTAGAACGAAGTAACAGAATGCACTGAAGAACAGCAAGGCCTGTGAGGAGCGACCTGAAAAACAGTAACGAGCGGACAAGAACGCACTGAATAATCAAATACGAACTCACTGCACGCACTGAAGACCGGATACAAACCCACAAGCACAAACTCAACAGCAGAAAATGATCTGAAAACCACGAGTCTGAAAAAGCGCAAATCATCCCTCACCAAACTTTTACTAACACGAGATTAGCAAAAGGAGCCCAAAGGGTGCTGTGCTTGGTTCTGAACTGCCTTTTTATAGCCTCATCGTACGTTGTGTGCGTGACCGCGTTCTTGGCGATCGGAAATTCCGACAACTTTGTGCTACCATGTGTATGCAAAACAAGTTTGAGCCAACATCCTTCGGAAAAAATCCATGGATTTTGTTGTCGGAATGTCCGATCAATGTCCGATCGTGTGTACAGGGCATTACAGTAAAGAACCCTCTACGCAGTTAAGGTTAAACTGCTTTTCTTCTAATTTTTGTGAATGGCCGCGTGCCTTATTAAATTCCCTTTCACGGAAAAGTTTTATCCCTTTTGTGGGGTCACCAGTACGGTATTTGTACATTGAAATCCCATCCCTCTCAAGCTCTTCTCCAGAGAGAA
Source organism: Lithobates clamitans (assembly GCA_037952925.1). Lineage (NCBI taxonomy): Eukaryota > Metazoa > Chordata > Amphibia > Anura > Ranidae > Lithobates > Lithobates clamitans. The sequence goes on along the minus strand of JBBGZY010000388.1, from coordinate 2,626,475 downwards.
TAAATTCAGTGCTCATAATCTTTCCTCATAACTAAGGTCCTCTTAGTGCCTTTATTAGTTTTATTAACTCTGGACTCTCTCCAGTTCCATCACATCCCATCTGAGGACTGGTGCCCAGAACTGGACAGCATACTTCAGGTGCGGCCAGACCAGAGTCTTGTAGAATTATCATTTTATCTTATTTAATCCCCTTTTTAATGCATGCCAATATTCTGTTTGCTTTTCTTGCAGCAGCTTGGCATTGCTGAGCCTATCATCTACAAGGACCCCTAGATCTATTCCAGATTCCCCCAGAGGATCTCCCCCTAGTGTATAGATTGCATTCATATTTTTGCCACCCAAATTCATTATTTTACATTTTTCTACATTAAACCTCATTTTCCATGTAGTTGCCCACCCCATTAATTTGTTCAGATCTTCTTGCAAAGTTTCCACATACTGCGGAGAAGTTATTGCCCTGCTTAGCTTAGTATTGTGCGCAAATACAGAGATTAAGCTATTTATCCCATCCTCTAGGTTGTTTATGAATAAATTAAATATGATTGGTCCCAGGACAGAACACTGGGGGACCCCACTTTCCACCCCAGACCATTCCGAGTACTCCCCATTTATCACTACCCTCTGAACTTGCTCCTGTAGCCAGTTTTCTTTTTTCAAATATAATTTTATTGAACTCAAAGGGCAAGATGGTAAGACCCAAGTATGACAATAATAACATATATATAAATGAGACAGTAGTTGTACATCTTCAGATCGTAATAAACTGGCACATGTAAAATATAATCTCAATATACATTGGTAAACATTGTGAGAAAACCTACGATTAGCTTGTCCGTTAGAATCATATACAACAATAATGACCGAAGCGTGGTTTAAAAAATAGAATGACAGGGTTGCCCAAACTTCATTTCCATTGTTCTTGAATAGTGAGAGAGGAAAGGGGAAATAAAAGAGTAGAGTAGGTAAGTGCAGGATAGAGGGGAGGGGGGAAAGAAGAGGACGGGTAAATGGATGACAATGGTTTAGGACAGCAGAGACAGCCTGTCGAATCTGTGAATAGGCTTATGTTCCAAAGAGGTCCTTTCCCTCGTCTGAGAGGGTAAACATGTTCCAGAGACTCCAGGTCTTTGTGTATCTCTCTCGGTTATGCTGTGCTGTGAGAATTAAATCTTCCATCCTATTTATATCCTCCACTTTCCGCAGCCAACTCGCAGTGGTCCTGTAGCCAATTTTCAATCCATGTACTCACCCTATGGTCCATGCCAACGGACCTTACTTTGTACAGTAAAGGTTTATGGGGAACTGTATCAAATGCTTTTGGAAAATCTAGTACACCATGTCTATGGGCCTTCCTTTATCTAGATGGCAGCTCACCTCTTCAAAGAAGGTTAATAGATTGGTTTGGCAAGAACAATTCTTCATGAAACCATGCTGATTACTGCTAATGATACCATTGACATTACTAAAATCCCATATATAGTCCCTTATCATTCCCTCCAAGAGCTTGCATACTATTGATGTTAGGCTAACTGGTCTGTAATTCCCATGGATGTATCTTTTTTCATTATTATTATTATTATACCGTTTACGCAGCGCTTTACAATATAAAAGGAGGCAATACAGTTACAATACAATAAAATACAAAAGGATTAAGAGGGCTCTGCTCAGAAAAGCTAACAATCTAATAGGGTGGGGCAGGAGGTACAAAAGGTTGTAACTGTGGGGAATGAGCTGATGGAAGTGGTAGGAGATTAGTTGGAGAGGCGATAGGCTTTCCTGAAGAGATGAGTTTTCAGGGATCGCCTGAAGCTAGCAAGAGTAGGGGATAGCCAGACCAGTGGAGGTAGCAAGTTCCAGAGGATGGGAGAGGCTCTGGAGAAATCCTGTAGACAAGCATGGGAGGAGAAGACGAGAGAGCTTGAGAGTATGAGATCTTGAGAAGAGCGGAGTATCTTGGCCCCTTTTTAAATATTGATGTTACATTGGCTTTTCTCCAATCAGCTGGTACCATTCCAGTAGAACAGTAGATAACATAACAGTAGACTGTTCGTAAAAAATAGGAACAATAGTCTGGCAATTACTTGACTGAGTTCCTTAAGGACCCTCGGGTGCAAGCCATCTGGTCCCGGTGGCTTATTAATGTAAGGTTTTTCAGGTCTATTTCTAATTCTGTCCTCTTTTAGCCAAGAGGGTGCTTCCTGTGACATGTCATGAGGATAAACATTGCAGTTTTGGTTACTGAAGCCCCCCCGATTCCCTTGTGAAGACTGAGGAGAAGAATAAATTCAATACCTTCGCCATCTCTCCATCCTTAGTAAGAAAGGGAGTTCAGATCATATTGGTCCCATAAAGAATAATAAAGGGAATATGGTTACTATTTATGTACTGAAAGAGTTTCTTGGGATTTTCTTTACTCTCCTCTGCTATGTGCCTTTCGTGTTCTATCCGCCTAGATTGCACCCTTACATTTCCTTGTTGCATTCTTTGTAAAGTTCGAATGCCGATGATCCCTCAGCCTTGTATTTTTTGAAGGCCTTTTCCTTTGCTTTTTTTATATGCATTTTTACGTTGGAGTTAAGCCACCCAGGACTTTTATTAGCTCTTTTAAATTTATTTCCCATTGGGATGCACTGGCTAATGCCCTTACAGCATACCCATTTTTCCTCCGTGTTCTTTGTTCCTAAGATTTTAACCCAATTCTTATTTTCTAGCAAGGATCATAATTTAGGGAATTTGGCTCTTTTGAAATTCAGTGTCTGTATTCCCCTTATGTTTCGCATTTGTGTGATTTATACTAAAACTAATTGACCTGTGATTGCTGTTTCCTAAATTGCCCCGTATTTCCACATCTGTGATCAGGTCTGTATTGTTGGTAATCAGTACATCTAGTAACGCTTTGTTTCTATTTGGTGCAATTACCATCTAACCCATTAAACTGTCCTGCAAGACTTTTAGGAACTTGCGAGCCTTAGATGAATGTGCGGTTCCTTCCACCCAATCTATGTCTGGATAATTAAAATTCCCCATTATGACACTTCCCATTCTAGAGGCTAATCCAAATTGTGATAGGAGGTCCACCTCCACCTCCTCCCTCTAGTTAGGGGGCCTATAGCATACTCCCAGTATTACTTTCCCCTTAGTTTCCTCCCTTTGTAGCTGTACTTATTAGGATTCCACCTCCTCCCTTGCACCTTTAGTGATGTCATCTCTCACATTCACTTGTACATCATTTTTGATAAACATTCATACCCCTCCCCCCTTTTTTTACCCTCTCTATCCCTGCGATATAGGGAATATCCTTGAATGGTTGCCAGCCAATCACGAGAGCTGTCGAACCAAGTCTCTGTAATTCCAACAAGATCTAAATCCTCCTCGTACAACAGTAGCTCTAGTTCTACCATCTTGTCTGCCAGACTCCTGGCATTGGTGAATGTGACAGACTCACCCGGGACAGAGGCTTTAGGAGGGGACTGAATGTGAGCCTCTTGCCAACAGATTATGGGCCCTGGATTTTAAGGGAACAATACTCTGCAAGGTGAATTAGAAATCGAGTCTGATCTGTACTAATCAGATTCAATCGTGTATATATTTTATGTTGTCTCATTCTGTTGTGGACTCTTTGCTGTGGTCATTTGGGATGTGTGTCCCTGTAGAGGGAGGGAGGATTCCTCCAACAGCCCCCCTGCTGATAAGACTGATTCATACTGTTGGGACACATACTGTGAGGAGATTCTGGTGTCATCAACTCCAACTACCTGTCTTGTTCTCTGCTATAATGTGTTTAATGTAAATGAGTTTAGTCTGGCTTACCACAGGTTCTAAGGGTATTCCACACATTGTTGTTTGTTCTAATTAACCCTGTGCTGATGTTTATGGTAATGTGTATTGAATAGTCACCTAGTCTGGGTAAATGATTTAGTAAACTATCTCATGTTAATTAGGTTACAGCTGTGTTGTTAGAGGAGGTTCCAACGGAATATAAAGTCTTGTAATTTTGATTCTAAATAAAATAGTCCATGTTAGCAGTAAAGCAAGTCTTGTCTTGTTTTATGCTTTGGAGCGGTTGGAATATCTGATATCTGAGTCCAGACTGGGAGGAAGTGGTATACTGACGGAAGCACTCAAGCAGAGTGTAGGAAGTTCCGTGACAGTGAACATGCCACGTTGTTTAGATCGGTTGCATACTATCTCTTTATTTGATGCTCTGGGGTTGCGAATAGGACTTGTTACTGAACTCGCCTCGGGTTTAGGTGTTTTAGTCAACCTACTACTAATGCCCCCAATACTACCCTCTGGAATATGTTCTGCGCTGACTATCTCTACCTCTGGACCCTCCTCCCTGTCGCCTAGTTTAAAAGCCCATCTAACTTTTTGGCCATCTTCACTCCCAGCAGATTTGCACCTTCCCAGTTTATGTGTAGTCTGTCCCTTCTATAGAGCTGGTACCCGACTGAGAAGTCGTCCCAGTTCTCCAGGAACCCAAGTCCCTCCTTTCTACACCAGGTCCTCGGCCACTTGTTTACTTCCCTAATCTCCCTCAGCCTTTTTGGTGTCGCTCGAGGTACCGGTAGTATTTCTGAGAATACTACCTTGGAGGTCCTTTTCTTCAATTTAGCTCCTAAGTCAATAAAATCTTTTTTTGGGACACTAAATCTTCCTCTGACTTTGTCATTGGTGCCAACGTGCACCATGACAGCCGGGTCTTCCCCAGTCCCTCCCAGTAATCTGTCCACTAGATCCGTAATGTGCCGAACCTGAGCACCCGGTAGACAACATACAGTTCGGCACTTCGGGTCTTTAGAAATTAATTAGGCTCATGCGGACTGGCCTATTATTGCCATCATCCCTTAATATGCAAAATATTTTTTCAGTATGAGGATCTGCAATATATATCTCCCACTTGGGAGACATGTGGCTAAAAGACATGGTTACAAAATGCCGGTGGTCAACTTCATGGTCCTTGACCGAGTACATATATCAATAAGAGGAGGGGACTGGAACAAAATACATCTACAGCGCGAAATGCGCTGGATCAGGCATCTAGATGCCACCACTCCACCAGGCCTGAATGAGGCAGAAAGTTTCAGGCTTTTCCTCGAAGGCTTCAGTTCTGGAAAAATGGATTAAGTAAGGACTGTGTGGTAAGATATGTCCTTCCATATACCTCTAGGTCATATAGGACTAGTCTACTCTGTCCGGCTGGTTTTATGCTGGGCTTTTTTGTCCCTTAGGCGGTCCCCTTTTGGTGATCTCACCCATTCTTCTGTTAGTGATTATGTAAGGTTGGGACCATCTAGAATAAACTTATGGGGGTTTTCTTTGGTTTATTTCATTATTTTTTTATCATTCTTCCTCTTCATATAGTTGATGTTCCCCTGCTGGTTTTGGACATCATTGGTGCCCCACAATATTATATGTGATTTGGAATGATATTTGTTTTGTATATATTTAATTAATTTTGTTCATTATAGTATGTTGTATCCGTTTGGGGTTTGGGATCCTCCTCCATCTGGGCATCTACCTTTGGTTGTCACCACCGCATTCCTGGCACACGTAGGCCCTCATGTGGTTCATATGGGGGCCTCCTCTGGGTGACCGTTAGTAGCGGCATTCTATGCCACTCTTTTTTTTTCCAGGGGGTTCTATTAGTGTGTCGGGGGTTTTAGTCTTCCCTGGGGTTTAGGCACCTCACCAGATGTGCATTATTCTGGTATTTTTTTGGTATCCTATCCCTTGATTCAACTTTTGTTAGGTCCTCCCCGTTTTGTGTTTTTAGGTTGCTGCAGGTTCAGGCTTTTTGGCCTGATTTTTATGCCTCTGCCGGCTCCAGGATGGATCACATCTCCTGCCTGGGGGGGTGGTGATCACATTCTGTGTCGAGGGTTCCAGCCCGGCACAGGTATACTTCCGTGGGGGGGAGGGTTTACTTCGTGGTCACCCTGTGATCGCACGGTGGCCCCTCCCCTTCCAGCGGTGATTTGCATTTTGGCCATGTGACCATCGCACCTTGGCCGCGGGTTGCCTCTTCCGCCGATGAGCGGCGGCGTCATCGCCATGGTGATGGCAGACGAGCCGCAGGGCCGCCGCCTCTCTTCCGGCGCTGTAGGCTATTTCCGGGCCTTGGGACGCCGTGCGTTTATACGCCGGCTTCTTCAACTGGTCCCAGCTGACCACCATTAGTGATGCAGCGGCTTGGTCCATGTGATGTCACATTTTGGCGCCCTTTGCCACTTCCGGGGATATTTAAGGAAGACGCCAGGAACCCAGGGGATGTCAGCTCCATCCATCTGTGTTGGTGGGTCTTTGAATAACAAGTAAGGAGATCGCTGTTTACTTTCTTAGGGGGACCCACTGCCTGCTGCACCAGAGTCGGTGTTGGCGTGGATATCCAGACCCGAGCACCTCTATTTTTATTGTGCTCCATGTAAGTCCCTGTTATGCTTTATTCACATACTTGTCTTTTTTTTTTTTGCTAGTTTGACTCGTTTATTTTTGATACAAGTCCATTTTCCTCATTTTTTTTGTTATACTTACACTTTCCCCTAAAATTTTGGGTTTTTGGATATGTGTACATTTTATGTATTGATATCATACTCTGTTTTTTCAGAAAGTGGTGTTTTTGTCCCTGATGAAGAAATTTATATGCACTTTTTCGAAACGTGTTGGACTCTTCAACTACCTACCACCTAGAGCGATGTTTATTATAGTCTCTTTGTTGAATGGCAGTTGAAATTTGCCACTTGCTAATGTCATATTTATGTATCCATTTTTCATTACCATTGGTTTTATCCATAAGGATTACTGATTTTAGGATTTTTTATATAATTTTTCTCTTGTTTATATTGCCTTTAAAATCCCAACATTTCAGGCGCTTCAGGTCTTTGTGACAGATTGCCCTCTCTGTCCTAAGAATTGAGTCCCCTACCACCAAAATCTGTCTTTCCTTTCCCTTGGATTTACTCCCACCCTCACTGGAGGAGTTATTCCCCTGGCAGCTAGGGGAGTCACTTGGCTCCAACAGTGCTGGTCCCTGACTGGTTTCACCAATGTCACTCAACGGGGTGTACATATTGGGATGTTCCAACGCAGGACCGGCCTCCCTGACTCTTTCCTGACTGTCGACCATCTACTCTGCTTTGGTGCCTGCCCCTTTTTATCTCCACTCGACTCTGTGCTGGTCCCTGCCAGCACCTGCCTGGTATGATCCCAACTCTCCTTTAGTATGGAGGGACTTCTCAGTGTTGACAATTGCTTCTCTAGATTCAGAACCTGGGCTTCCAGGGAAACAACGTGCTTACATTTTGCACAGCAGTATTTGTCCTCGATTAGATGATCAAGGAATGCATACATGCCGCAAGATGTAAACCGAGTCCCATCTCCTCACCCACTGTGCATCATACCTACTAATTTAATGGGGATTGGGGGTTATACTCTGTCCAAATTAACTAACAACTAGCTTCCTGACACTAATACTCAGGTTCTCAACAAGACAATACAAATACTCGCAACACACGTGCCCTCACAGTACTCTCAATACACAGGTACTCAATCACTCACAATGCTTAAGTACTTAATACACACACACACACACACTACTCAGGTACTCACTATACACACGTACAATACTCAGATACTCACAATACACACACAATATTCAGATACTCACAATACACACACAATTTTCAGGTACTCACAATACACACACACACACACACACACAATACTTGTGTGTGTTGTGAGTACCTGAGTATTGTGAGTACCTGAATATTGTGTGTGTATTGTGAGTACCTGACTATTGTGTGTGTGTTGTAACTACCTGAGTATTGTGTTTGTGTGTCTATTGTGAGTACCTGAGTATTGTGTGTGTTGTGAGTACCTAATACTCAGGTACTCACAATACTCCGGTACTCACAATAGACACACAAACACAATACTCAGGTAGTTACAATACACACACAATAGTCAGGTACTCATAATACACACAGTAAACAGGTATTCACAATACACACACACACACACACACACACAATACTCAGGTACTCCCAAAACTCAGGTACACACACAATACTGAGGTACTCACCATACACGAACACACACACAGACAATACTCAGGTACTTACAACACACGCACCATACTCAGGTACTCACAGAACACACACGCACAATACTCAGGTACTCACAAAACGTTTTTGGTTGTAACATGACAAAATGTGGAAACTTTTCAGGGTATGAATACTTTTTCAAGCCACTGTATAGAGACACACACGCACAATACTCAGGAACTCACAATACACACACACATGCACAATACTCGGGTACTTACAATACACACACAATACTCGGGTACTTACAATACACACACAATACTCGGGTACTTACAATACACACACAATACTCGGGTACTTACAATACACACACAATACTCGGGTACTTACAATACACACACACAATACTTAGGTACTCACAATACACACACACACACACACAAACACAATACACAGATACTCCCGATGCACACAATACTCAGGTACTCACAATACACACACGCACAATACTCAGGTACTCACAAAACATTTTTGGTTGTAACATGACAAAATGTGGAAACTTTTCAGGGGTGTGAATACTTTTTCAAGCCACTGTATAGAGACACACACACAATACTCAGGTACTTACAATACACACACAATACTCGGGTACTTACAATATACACACACACAATACTCTGGTACTCACAATACACACAATATTCAGGTACTCACAATACACACACACAATACACACACACACAATACTCAGGTACTCACAACACACACACAATATTTAGGTACTCACAATACACACACAATACTCAGGTACTCACAATAGACACACACAATACTCAGGCACTTACAATACACACACACACAATACACAGATTCTCATAATACACACAATAAACGGGTATTCACAATACACACACAATACGCAGGTACTCACAATACACACACGCACAATACTCAGGTACTCACAAAACGTTTTTAGTTGTAACATGACAAAATGTGGAAACTTTTCAGAGGTAAGAATACTTTTTCAAGCCACTCTATAGAGCCACATGGTCTCTAGTTGTTTTGCTCTTTCCAGTATAATTCTAGGCAAAACTTTTTTTTCATTTTGCATAGAGCAAGGCAGGGTTATAACCAGTCAGAATTATTTTTACCATTGGTGCCCCATTTCAGAGTTTTCAGCTCACTTCCTGTCCCATAGCCAAATAGAAAATGAGAGAAAAACTCTTAGAATCCTTTGGGGACCACCAGGTCACCAGAACTAGTGTCCCCATTGGAAGATTTCCTCTCTATTACTTTTCTGAGGACAACCCAAAATTTGGGATTTTCTTGTACTTTCATTTTCAATCATAATGGATAACAGGACAAATAGAGAGGGTAAATCTCCTTAACCGGCACGCAGACAGCAATAAAATCTGACAAGAATTGGTATACATACCTTTTCTGCAGCTGATCCAGTTCTGTCCCAAGCTAAGCTGTCAGCGGTGGCTTCTCTCTGTGTAGGCATGTGCAGGAGAGGCAGCCGACAATGGAAGCCCTGTAGTAATTCCATGGGTGATGTCACTTCCCACCCGTTGTCGGCTGTCTCTTCCACACAGCATCTGCCGCTGGAGACTGGGCCGGATTGGCTGCAGAAAAGGTATGTATAGCGATTTTTGCTTTACAGGGTTAGATTAGTTTTAGAATGTGGTTGATAGTAGATTTAGTTAGATGTAGTTGTCAGGACTATTGGGGTTAAAAAAGAATTCATTCCTAAGGCCTTTACATCATATATTTTTCATATATATTTTTGAACAACTCAGAAGCCACCTTGTTTAAAAAAAAATGTTTGGAGGTTAAGTTAAGTTCATGCTTGTGGACAGGGGAATTTTAAGAGATTCTACGGCTCCTTGCATATCAGCCAAAAAAATGGCAAAAGTCCCCCGGGGGGGGGGTTTAGGCAGCTAGATGTGGATAATAAGAGATAGATGTTGAATGAAGAATAAAAAATTCTTTATTGGAAGGTAATTACATAAATTACATGAGTGTTAAAATATGAGCTCGAGTGGGGATATACCCATGCCAAGTACAGGAAATAGCAAACACAGGGGTTATACTCAGCATATAATAATGACTATTACCCAACAATTGCTGACACTTTTTGACCCATAGTGTTTGGGGTCTCTTCAGAGGATGAGTTTGCTAAAGAAAAGAAGATTTATAATAACATATCAAGTTTGTTTAAAAACAAGATATAGTGTATGCAAACATATTTGGTAACACATCACACATAATTACCACTACATTTGGAAATACCCCTCAGTCAGAACCCCCCCAACACAGCGGCCAGACCATTCTGCGCGCCACCACACCAAGAAGAGGATGAGGATCCACTCAATGCGGCTTACAAAGAGTCACACGTTACAGATGCCTCCCACCGAAGCGCCCTAGGGCGGGGCCAGAACCTGTGGCAATTGTCAGAGCGTTAGCTCATGGACAAACCCATATCAATTTATAGTTTTTTTTTTTTCAAATATAAGTTTATTCAGGTGCAGGAAGGCCAAGGGCCAAGTAATACATTTTGGACATAAATATGCAATGAGGGCGCAGCCTTAATCATCTATGCAAATAACAGAATATTAATAACAACGTCCAATACAGAGTCCTTCACAGAACAGTAAAGAAAAAACAAAAGGACTGTGGACATGTGAAGAAATACCACTCTGTTTTATTACTCATATCTAGTTGAGAGGCCCTTTTTTTCCCCACCATTTTCCATGATAAAGTATCAATACAGTAAAGTTAAAGAGAAAAAATTAAATGAAAGGCAGAGAAAAGGAGAGGAGCAAGGGTAGAGAGAGAGGGAGAAGTTCAAGAGATATAGAAACGGAGAACAGTATAGGAAGAAAGAGAATAATTAGAGACTAGGGAACCCCAGTCTAGTACAGAAATTATTTCTATGTAGGTAGCACACTAGTGCTAAGACGCTCTCTGGAACTAGTCCAGCAATCGAGCGCTGGCCTAATTAGGGTAGTGGAGAGAAATAGCCAGCAAGGAGTTCTCTAGCTACCCCTCTGCATCCCTTGGTAAAGTGAAATTTGTCTACATTTATCTTATGACGGTCAAAATACGAATTAGAACGAAGGCACCAAATTCGGTTCTGGAAAAGTATGACATATATTATTATTGCGTAAACTATATGTATGTTTGTACCATTTATGTCTTACACTATTATAAGTTCCAGACAGCTCCTATTTTCTAACAAAGCAACATCAAAAACGGTGGCTTGCCTAGCAGTCAACTTAAACATTCTATCAAAGCTGCACCCATTTACAATATGGCTATGTAAGGTGGGTCATTCAAAGAACACAGCTATGGAGACCGTGCCCAGATCGAAGCCCTCCCCCACCCATCCTTTCAAGCTAGGTCTCGTATCACCTCCCTCTCCAGTGTTATAACTTAAACATAGGATACAGGTCTGATACCAGCTGAGACAAGCAAAAAGAGACTCAAATAGAGCCTTATACCTGAGGAGAGTGTCCCAATGTCCGGATGATCATATTAACACCATGCTTCTTCGCTGTTTCTCAGGCTTCCGTTTAGCTCGAGCAGGGAAAGTCTCGATTTATTCATTGTGTGAAGTGTTCACCAGTGAAGTATGTGCAGATTTCTCTGTCTAGAGCCGGATATCTGCATTATGCATGTATGTAACACTGAGAACCAAAGTTTCTTCATGAGATTTCTCTCTTGCCTCTCCCCTTTTCCTCTTGGATCGGTGGTGTCAAGTACATGTCAGAGGGCTTTTGGGTTTACACAGTCAGGGCTTCTGACCCGTGCGGTGTGTCAATCGCCATGTATGATCCGAGGGGTCTCAACCAGGGCGGGAGATCGGGTCGGAACGGAGCCGAACAACTACCATCAAACCGAGTGTCGGCATACTGTAGGCAGGCAATAAAACGGGAAAAACAACAACGAAAGATTTGCCAAACAAAGGAAGGGGACACAAAACTCCCTTCTAAAGAACGAACACATGGGGCTGCTTGTACCTCCGCGGAGATCCATTATCACGGCTCCCTCCTCCCCTCTGCTGAGGACGAGCGGTTCCTTCTGCGGGCCCTCTGCTGACGTGGCGGCAGCTGGTTTCGGCAGTGATCGTTGCCCGCCCGGCTCCTTGGATTTGGGACGAACGCCAGCCAGTCCGGCACCGGGATCAGCTCCGCGGCTATGAATTCAAAAAAAGCTGGCAGCTCTGATGGGGTGCGCAGGTTGAAGAAGGTAGATCCCTTACGGAACGTAACTGCCAGCGGGTATCCCCAGCGATACGTGCAGCCTTGTCGCCTGGCGAGCTCCAGAGCCGGCCTCAGCAATGCTCTCCTCTGAAGTGTTGCTCTGGATAGGTCAGGGAGGATTTTAATCAAAGCACCTTCCCAATCCACCTCACACTGATCCCATGCTTTCCTCAGAAGGAGTTCTTTCTGGGTGTAGCGATGGAGCCTACACAGAACATCTCTGGGTCTCTCCGGATCAGCCAGCCTGGGGCCTAGTGTTCTATGTACCCGATCTAGCTCCAGAAGCGGTGGAGCCGTGCCCAGGAGCTTGTAGAAGATGGCCGTGACCGTCGTTGCCAGGTCCTCTGCGGTTGTGGTTTCGGGGATACCCCGCAGCCGCAAATTATTGCGGCGGCTGCGGTCCTCCAAATCCTCCAAATGAAGTTGTAAGTCCACCGCCTTGGCTGCTTGTGTCTCATGCGATCTCTCTAGGGCTAAAACCCGCTGTGTAAGGGAGGATACCGACAGGTCAGTGGAGTCTACCTTGGCTGTAAGATCTTGAACTTCTGTCCTCAGCTCTTGCATATCTCGACTGTGCGCCTCCTCCAGTCTGAGGATGAGGGACTCCATGTCCGATCTAGAGGGCAAGGCCTCGATATCCGCCTTGGTAGGTAGGGTTTGCAGAATGCTCCGGAGGTCCTCCGGAATGCCGCTGTGTCGCTGCGACGAGCTCGCCATGCCTGTCTGGAAGATCTCCGGGATGTCAAACCCCGAGTCTGAGGTCGTGGATGTGTGCGGTGTGACCGGTAAGTCCAGTTCGCTCGTCTCGCTCTGGGTCAGACCACGAGACGACGTAGCAATGGCGCCTGGAGATGTCCTCTGCTGGTCTTTAAAATATCGCTTAATCCCACTCCGGGGGGTCAGGGAGCTGGAACCGCTGGCTGAAGAACGTGTCCTGTATCTTTTAGTAGATATCATGCCTTGGATTTGATAACGAAAGACAGTCAAATCGAGGGATACCGAGGGGCAATGCCAGGAGCTCACATAGAATGCTTCCTCACTCGGCCATTGCTAAGCCACGCCCGTCTCAATTTATAGTTTATTCAAATTATCTATTGGACGGTCAGACACTGTTACAATACTCTATCGTATACTATGGTAATTGCATATATATATAAAGGGGGAATAATAATAATATTGAATTAAATAATACCATCAAAGATTAGGGTGGCTGGTGTAAATGAGCCAAAGGTGGCCTTGTCGTTAAACTCTAGCTGTGAGGTGATGGATAAAAGTGATGAAAAAAATGAATAAATGTATAAATAAAAAGATATAAAAGCTGGTGTGGGGGTGGTTGTGTGAAAAACAAAAAATTAGTGAGAGGTCAATGGGTATGTGTGTTGAATGCAGATGAGGTAAAACATGATATTGAAGAGTGCGTGGGCCAAGAAGAAAATTGCATGGAGAGTCCAGGGCTAATAAGCATAACAGTAAACATTAGGTGAATATAAATATTATAATCAGATGGAATCTAACTAAACACTTAAAGAGTTAGTAGATGGATGGTTGTAACTTAGTCCTGTGATTGAAGAAAAAGTCTGGCCATCCGAGAGGAGTGTGAGGGGATCACATTTTGATCAACCCTCATCACAGAGATTAAATGGTATCCTTAATTACAAGGGTACTAAGGAAATTGATAACAGGTGCCATTTGCTCCGCCCCACACCCCTGGTGCGCAGGGGGAGACAATGGCCACCAGTAGCGTGCCACGTGTGGCTCTCTCGGCGTCCCTGAAGGCAAAGCCCCGACCACTGTCGTCACTTCCGCCGTAATCTACGTGACGTCATGACGTACCATGCGCACGTAGAGGTGCCCGTCTGGGTGCATGGCATGCGACGTCAGAGATGATCCGGAACGCTGGTGGGGTGATCACTCCCACAGGTGGCCGGAGCAATGATGTCCGGAGGTGATCAGGGACGCCGCTGGCAGGGTGATCACTCCCACAGGTGGCCAAAACAAAAAACACCCGCCTAGTGGGACGAAATGGGAGCGCAGATGGCAAAGCTTCCCACCCTGCCGGGAAGACGCATAGGGAAACAGGATCCCCAACCCGGGGAAACATGCAGGCGTCACAGGGATCCAATGGTCCGAACGCAAGTTCGGGAGCGCCGAGCAGGGGGCATAAGAACGGGCTCATAAGGTTGTACAATATATAGCAAAACAGTACCAGTAAAAACCAATACACATGAAAAACCAAGTGGCAAAATAAAGATTAGACATGTGCATTCGTTTTCGTCCAAATGCATTTTCATCCGAATTTCAGGTATTTGAAAGTGCAGAATCCGAAAAACGAAAGATCCGACATAAACAAATGCTTTATTTTCGTTTTAGTTGCTACAACAGTTCGATATAGATAGGAGATTCAACATGATGATGACAATAACAATCTGTGTCCATCAAACCTGTGGTCGAATGTGCCTAACCTTAACTCTATTAGTCCAAGATTATTCTACATAGAGAGAAAAGCTTTGACGTAGGGGAGAAAATATTCGATGTAGGGGAGAAAAGATAAATAAAAATAATGATGATGAATGTTTTGGCTGATTGTAACCAAAGAGGAGGAGCAGTAAAATAGCTAGAACTAAGTACACACGTACTTTGGCTTATGGTGTCTGTTGAAAGTTCTAAAAAGATTTGACGGAGCAGGTAAACATTACAGCGTCGTACATTTTAGCTGCTCCATCAAATCTTCTTTGAATATTCGACAGACACCATAAGCCTTCAATGACAGATTCAACCTTTAATTTGGATTTTCGGACAAATGCAATTTTTAACGAAAAACGAAATAAATAAAAACAAATTTCGGGAGTAACAATTTATTTTTCGGACGAAAACTAAATTCCGAAATATTTCAGTGTGCACATGTCTAATAAAGATTAAACAGTTACTCATTGATCATATAATAAAGATATTCTAGGCTGTACACAATAAATTCTAGTGGCATACTTCAAAGTAGATGGTTACTCAATCAACCCAGAAGTGACTGCATTGAGTAATCATTTAAGGGGATTTATTGGGAGGAAATACCTCCCAGATGTAGAGAAAAGGGGGGCAAAAGGGAAGTAGGAGCATTAAGGCCAAAGTAGAAAGGTGATGTGGGGTTCCAAGGAGCCCTCTTTGTTCATAATCGGAGTTGGATCTTAATCCGATCTCCGCCACGGTCGAGAAAGTATACTCGATCGGGTATGGTAAAAGGTACAGACATTCTACAGGAGCGCAACTAATTTAGTGAACTCTTAGGGGAAACATGTAGTTTCAATTTGATCCCCTTATTAAAAGTCTGCTTGGTATCCTAATATACAATTTGGCACATTAATTGTCCTAGAGAGTACAATATTGATGCAATATGATGTAGTATTCGCAATTTGTACAAAGAAATATACACAAAAGAACACACAGTGCACAGCTCGTATCTTAGCTCTCATGTGTCAAAGGGGGAAGGGGTGTTTAGCCACCCAAAATTGTTGTATAGCAAAAGGAAGACACACCAAGGAGGGATGCTGGTGCTACTCACCCCAATATGGACAAAAAAAATGGGAAAATTCCCCTAGGGGGGGTTTTAGGCAGCTAGATGTGTATTGTGGCGTTTGGTGTGGGGTCCTGTCTACAGAGGTCCTATCATTTAGAAAGATCTTGGAGGATTTACCAGTGCTCAGCTTAGATTCCTTTGCAAATCAATAGCATATGGGGCTGAATTGAGACATCTAGTTTATCACTTTACCTGGCTTCTATTGCAATACCAAGTGATATATCTCACTACTATAATTATCCTTTGGTCCATTCTTTGCTCCCAGTACCTATCTTTGCTACGTTTTACCAGCCAGGTAATCTCAATTGTTGCCATTTTTCTCCTGTGACAGTATCGCAGTTATTCTACCACTTCACCCTGCGGCTTTTTATATCTCCGTTAGTGCTACATCGTGCTGTTTTTAAAATTGCATGCATTCAATTACTCCATATTACTTATCAAGATAAAAGCTCCTGAAGAAGCGCAATGAGCCTGCAACATGTAGAGCAAATTGTCACTATTTGAACATCATTATACCTGTTTTTGGACCACACTCCTGGATTCATACACAATACAGAACGATCTTTATTCATTTCCTTGTAGTTTTCATTGGTTCTGTACAGTAGCGGTATTGTATATCATGTACTGAATTTACAATGTGGGTTTTAGAGATCGTGTATTTTTATGTGTTTATATTAAAATAAAATTATTTTTGTATAAAATATTTGTTGACTGTGCCCAAAAAGTCCAAGTCCCATTCTCTTTTGTTATTCCAAATTTATAGGACGTGGCACTTTACACTGATGCCATATCCACAGAACCACTCTGTGGCTTGATACAATTATTAATTTCATTAAGTCAAAAGGTTACTCACGTAATAAAGTTAATTCTAATTCAATACTGCCCCCTTGGCAATGGTGAATAAAGGAAACTACAATTTCACCTATAAGGGTTATCCAGGAAATGATGTGTGTTTTACACATCACTCGTGACGTGAAAGGCATTTCCACATCCACATTCTAGGGGAATATAGAGGGTTACACAGGACGGTGAAGGGAGAATCTTGAGGAGGCTGAAAGAATCTGGAGACCGGGAGACGAGAGGAGAAAAAAAGAGCGCAGAGATGTAGGAAGGAGGGTAAAAGATATCCTTTGAGACAATCAACTGATGCTTCTCAAAACAACTTAATTCCTTAATCTATGGTAAAGTATTCATCTTTTATTTTTACCTTTTGGTAATTGAATCGTTTTAGCATATACAAAATGGAACCATTAAAAGATATGGCATGGCAATTTGGAGTTGTGTTATTTTTTACCTGCAGCATGAAATAATTATATTCCAAATATTAAGAGAAATACACCTTTTTGTATGTCTCTCCAAAAGCCAATATCAAAGTTTGTACAATGGTTTTGTCATGATATGTGTTTAAAAATAAATTCATTCAAAATGTATTTTTATTTAAAAATAAGTCTTGGATAAATTACCAAACAAAATTGTTCATATACTGTAAAAGAGGCTTAAGCTTGAAGGTCTATTTGTTTTGAGAAGGAATAACGTGTTAAAGTCAACATATGAGCCACGGAAAGCAATTTACTAGGTGTTACTAAGTATAAGTTTACTAAGACATAAATTGTTGAAATCTAAAACGTTGTAACAAAAGCTTGTGGCAAAATTTCTCATCTTTTTAAATGTTTTTATTGAGTTTTCAGCAATAAAACAAAAGGTTACATAACAGGAACATAATAGACAACTGAATAGTCATTAGAAGATACAGTAGGGCATTTTGGTAGGCAAATAACAAACTACTCATAAGTCAACTGACAACTTGAGCCTTGTGCTTTTTCAGTATCGGTGCTGCTGAAGCACTCCCAACACCCCATAAAGGGAACTAGCTGTGCCATGGAGTACGGAGCCGCGCCATTTATAGTATATAAACCTTGACTATGTTATTATTTATAGTTGTATAGTCAAATTTTCTCTAACGACGACTCAGAGATCAAAACATAAATCAAAAGAACAAAATTATCAAACATAACAAGTAACATGTACCATATATATATATATATATATATATATATATATATATATATATATATATAAGAATATTAGAACATGCCTCTAATCATCACTTGGGTAGCTCGCAATCCATGAATCCCAGTGGAATTTAAATTTGGTTAGATTTTGGGACCGTTTGGCGAAATATTTTTCATACGAATATTGCAGTTTAACTCTATAAATGACTTCAGATAGGTTAGGGGCTTCTAAAGATTTCCATTTAGAGGTAACAGTTAGCTTTGCCGCAATAAGAACATGCCTTACTATAGGTCTAAATCAGGGATCCTCAAACTATGGCCCTCCAGCTGTTGCGGAACTACACATCCCATGAGGCATTGTAAAACTCTGACATTCACTGACATGACTAGGCATGATGGGAACTGTAGTTCCTGAACTGGAGGGCCATAGTTTGAAGACCCCTGGTCTAAATTGTGTTGGTATTGTATGTATTCCTATGTTCAGTATGGCCATCTGTGGTGACGGTGCAATGAATAGCCCCATTTTATGGGAATATCCCCCTATCTTAACCCCTGAGATTGTGTCGCAAGCTCTAATGGTCTCCGCCAGGGGCTCCATCATTAATGAGAAAATCAAGGGTGATAGAGGACATCCCTGACGAGTACCATTGGTAATGTGAAATTTGTCTGATAAAACATTAGGGGGTAAAGACTTTGCAATTATGGCTTTATACACAAAGCCCTCAGCTACAGTAGATGAGACCAATTATGCCAAATTTTTTCAAGGTCGCACTCAGGTACCCCCAATGTACCCTGTCAAATGCCTTTTCGGCATCCAGTGCCAGAACTACAGTGGGGGTCCCGCGAGTTTCTGTTATGTGTATCAAATTGTATAGTCTACGTGTACCATCTGGAGCCTGACGCCCCTTCACAAAGCCTACCAGGCCTGCTTTGACTAGTTGTGGGGTCACTATTGCTAGGCGGTTAGCTACAATTTTTGCATATATTTTTAGATCGGTATTAAGCAACGAAATTGGTCTAAAGTTTTGAGGACAGTCCGGCTTCTTCCCTGGTTTTGGCAAGGCTACAATAGTGGCTTCCAGCATCTCTTCGGGAAAAGAGGCAGTTGAGGCAGCGTAGTTAAATCATTTTTGTAAATGTGGAGAAAGAATTGTTGCAAACGTCTGATAGTATTCTGCAGAGAACCCATCACTGCCAGGGGATTTATGTGCTGGGAGCGATTTAATTGTGTCTAAGATTTCTTTTTTTGATATTGGTGTATTAAGAGAGTCTAATGCCGCGTACACACGGTCGGACTTTCCGGCATACTTGGTCCGGCGGACCAGAGTGTGCCGGACAATCCGCCCGTGTGTGGGCGGCGGCGGACTTTTCCGGCGGACTTCTTCCCAAAAGCCCGCCGGACCTAGATTTAAAGAAAGTTTCAAATCTTTCCGTCGGACTCAGTTTCGGGCGGAAAGTCCGCCCGTGTGTGTGCTGGTCCGACGGAAAGCCCGCTCGTGTGTAGGCTGGTCCGACAGACCAAATACGACACGAGGGCAGGGTATTGCATCTCGCGCTCGCTGCAATAGGAAAAACAAATCTTCCTATTGCGGCGAGCGCGGGGCATACCAGGCCCTTAGGTCTGGTATGGATTATAAAGGGGAACCCCTACGCCGAAAAAACGGCGTGGGGCCCCCCTAAAATCCATACCAGACCCCGATCCGAGCACGCAGCCTGGCCGGTCAGGAAAGGGGGTGGGGACGAGCGAGCGCCCCCCCCCTCCTGAACCGTACCAGGCCGCATGCCCTCAACATGGGGGGTGGGTGCTAAAACGTCACAGTCCCAGCATGCCCAGGGACTGTGACATCATATGGGGGCGGGGTCTCCGCCTATATAAGTCACAACGCAGCCCTCAGAGACCAGTCCAGCCGGAGAGAGCGTCGTGTCAACATCTGGGGGAAGAGAAGAGAAGAGAAGCCAAGAAGCCAAGAAGTCCGGACCTCCGCTTGCAATAGAGCTACATGAAGACAGCGGAGGGGGCCGGCCGAAGACCTGCGACACCGGGAGAAGAGGCCGGAGAGCGGAGAAGAACCAACCGGACGCCGGGAGAAGATGAAGCGGAGGGACCCCCGAAGCCGGAAGAAGACCCCCGAAGCCGGAGGAAGATCCCCCCCCCGGAGCTGTTTAATAAAATATTTTAAAAACCTGTGTAGTGTGTTTTATTACTTACACTTTTTTCCTAGGTAAATGGGTAGGGGTACCATGTACCCCATACTCATTTACATAGGGTGGGGGGCCGGGATCTGGGGGCCCCCTTATTAAAGGGGGCTCCCAGATTCCGATAAGCCCCCGCCCGCAGACCCCGACAACCAACGGCCAGGGTTGTCGGGAAGAGGCCCTTGTCCTCATCAACATGGGGACAAGGTGCTTTGGGGGGGGGGGCGCAGGGCGCCCCCCTCCCCCAAAGCACCCACCCCCCATGTTGAGGGCATGCGGCCTGGTACGGTTCAGGAGGGGGGGGGGGGGCGCTCGCTCGTCCCCACCCCCTTTCCTGACCGGCCAGGCTGCGTGCTCGGATCGGGGTCTGGTATGGATTTTAGGGGGGGCCCACGCCGTTTTTTCGGCGTAGGGGTTCCCCTTTATAATCCATACCAGACCTAAGGGCCTGGTATGCCCCGCGACGGGGCTCGCAAGGTGTCAATCTCGCCGATAAAAGCGGCAAGATTGACATCCTTTTCTAGTCCCGTCGCACCTGAGTCACGTTCAAAATGAACGGACTTGTCCGTGTGTGGGCAAGTCCGTTCATTCTGAAAGTCCGCCGGAACTCCGGCGAAAGTCCGTCGGAAAGACGGGCGGACTTAGCCCGCCGGAAAGTCCCGGCGTGTGTGGGCAAGTCCGTCCGTTTTAAAGTCCGGCGCACCTGGCGGACAAAGTCCGTCGGAAAGTGTGCCGGACCAAGTAGGATAGAAAGTCCGCTCGTGTGTACGCGGCATAAGGCTTCCTCACTTAGTTTGGGCAGGGTTACTGAATTAAGGAAGGTGTTTATATTGAGATCATTTGGTTGTGGGGTTTTTAGGTCAGAAATTTAAGTTGTATAGATCACTATAGTATTTCTGGAATGCATTGGCATTTTTAGTTGGGTGACAAACTGTTTGGCCTGTATGAGGGTCAGTGATAGAGCTTAGTTTGGAGTTTTGTTGTTTTTTCTGTATATAGTTAGCTAGGAGTTTGCCTGCTTTGTTGCCGTGTGTGTAGTAGATAGCTTTAAAGCGTTTCAGAGATGTTGTATGATCTGCTAATAGGGCTAGCCTAAGCTTTTGTCTACATTCTATAAGTGCTGATTGGGTGATAGGGGAGGGACTTTGTTTATTATGTGTCTCCAATGTGTTTAGATTTGTTAGTAGGTTGGTGAGAATTTTAGTCTTCTGCCTCTTTTCCCTAGCCGCAGCTTGGATCAGCAAGCCTCTACTGTAAGCCATGTGAGCACACCACAATGACATCACATTCACCTCTGTATTATCATTATGTTGGAAGTATTCTTTAAGTGATTTAGAAAGTTGGAGAGGGGTCGAAAGTATTAAAACATTATTTCTCCAAAGGTAGGTGGGATTGCATGAGTTCTGTTCTTTTATTGTAATGGTCACTGGGGTGTAAACTGACCATGTAATCGCATGACTTTTTACCTCTATAATTTTTTGTAGAATATTGAGGTCAAATAACATCAAGTCAATCCTTGAGTAGGTATTATGAGGGGCAGAAAAGTACGTATAGTCCCGTTCTGTAGAGTTGATGCATCTCCAGGTATCATAAAGATTAGTTTCTTCAAGAAATTTTTTAAGTTTATATCTTTGTGCGCTCTGGTGGGATGAGCAGTCCAAAGATGTGTCCACCATACAGTTGAAGTCCCCACAGATAAGTAAAGCTCCTTGTTTGTTTTTATTAATTTTATGGTGGAGAGCTTTTAAGAAGGATGCTTGTCCAGTATTTGGTGCATACAAATTGACTATCGTGTATAGCGGATTGTTTAGTTCAAACACCAAGATGATATACCTGCCTTTTGGGTCCTTTACAGCTGTGTGAAGTTTGAAAGCTACTGATTTGTTGATTGCAATCATTGTGCCACATTTTTTTAGTTGGGGCACAAGCTTGAAATATATGAGGAAAAGATTTATCCGTGCATTTTGATTGTTTGTCCCGGGAGAAATGAGTCTCCTGTATGCAAAAGAATGTCCCCTTTAAGTTTTTTTGCCTCTTGCCACATGGTCTTTCTTTTAAATGGGCTGTTCAGGCCATGCGCATTAAGCAAATTACGGTACTTTAATAGTCATATTTATTTTGTGGAGTTATTATTGTGTGTTGATTCATACAATTAATGGTATAGTGCAGATTTCTACTATTACCTGTAGATGGCAGCAGAGGATAAGAAATTAATTGCTGGAAGTTGAAACCTCTATGTAATTCTGGTTGATCTGAAGTCACTTGTGAATTCCAATGCAGGGGTTCATCGTAGCTTGTAGGTACATGTAAAACAGAAGAAAATAAGGAAAAAAGGACAGAAAAACATATTAAAAAAAAGGTGAGACAGTTCAAAATGTGCAAAAACATTCGCTTCAACGCGGTGGAGGTCTTTGCTCCCTGAGATCCAGAATTTTATTTAGGATAATTTACAGAAAGGTGTTGCAAATCGCAAGTGCTGGTCCTCATTGTTTTCATCCAGGTATAACCTTTTGCCATCCAGTGGAGATGTTATGAGTAGGTAAAGTAGAGGGGGCTTTCTCCTTCTTCTGGAATGAGCTGCCACTGCTTGGCTAATTTTAGGCCATTTTCCAGCTTGGTGATGGCGTAGGTTTTGTTTTCCCTTGTTATGAGGATTTTGGTTATAAACCCCCATGTATAGGGTATTTTGTAGTTTTGAAAAAGCTTTGTCAGCGTGGCAAGGTTCTTCCTAGCCAGCATAGTATGTTGTGAGATGTCAGAATACACAGAAATGTCCGCATAGGGATCAGGTAGGGGGTAGTTCTTCCTAGTGTATCTCATCAGGTCCTCTCTTACATGAAAGAAATGAATACGTGCAATGACGTCTCGTGGTACCTTGTCGGGCAAATGCTTGGGTTTAGGCAGACGGTGTGCACGATCTACAATCACCTCCCCCTCTGTTGTATCTGGCAGCAATGTAGAGATAAATTGCTGAACATATTTCCTGAGATCTGCTGGTGCTATAGATTCAGTCACCCCTCTCAGCGTTACATTATTCCTCCACGAGCGGTGTTCTAAGTTTGCCATCTTGTTTTTAATTGCTAGTATTTCATCCTCCGCTCCATTATAGACATCAACCAGCTCATTATGGGCTGTGGCAAATTCCCCCATTTTGTCCTCTGTATGAGAGACTCTGTCCCCAATAGCAGCAACTTCAGCTTTCAATTGAGTTGTGCATTCCATTAGGTCCCTGTGCAGTGAGCCCCTTAATGTAACCAGCATATCTTTCATCATGGTATCTGTTAGTGGCTGATCCAGGGTGGGGAAGTCGTGCATTTGTTCTATGAACTCTTTTGTACTGTCCTCTGAAGTGTCATGTCCCCCCAGCTCACCTGGATATGTATGCTCCACTGACCTTTTTTGTGATGCCTTCTGTGGGCTATGCACATGGGGTTTTGCTCGGCGAGGATCTGCTGCTTGTTCCTGGGGAGGATGCCAGATGCTGTCGTTCGTTTCATTGCCGCCCCGACCGCACCTCGAGGTGTAAGCCGCGCCGCCATCTTGAGGTCCATGATCCTCGGCTAGGCCAAAAAAGCCTGTCAGCTTTCTGGGGCCCCACTCAGGATTTCTTTTGAACATATTGATATCAGATGGTAGCTGAGTGCCTGGGCTATCTATATCACCTCTCGCTGCCTTTCTGGGTTGCTCCTTGTTGCTGGATTGCTCTGGATTCTCACGGAGCTCTCTCCTTAGGCTGCCATCTCCTCAGCTGCCGGCAACGCTCGGCAAAATTTCTCATCATTGGCATCACCAATATAATTGAGTTTTGAATTTATATCTTTTTGTATATCACCAATTATATCTGATATTATTTTACACTGAATTTTTAGTTAATAAATATATATATTTTAGCACATTGATGGATAAATAAACTTGAATTAATAGGTTGTATTGTAGAAAGATGTAAAAATCTCCTAAACCACAGATTTTTTTCATAATTCCATAAATACTGTTTTAATATCTCAGTATAAACACCTGACATAGTTTTAGGCTGAACTTCTACTTTAAGGATTAAAAAATATATAGTTAATTTTTCTATAGAATTCTGACAATTGTTTTAATAAGATGTGAATTGGTTAATTTTAGAGAACTTTCATTTTTAGAAGGTGGATTTTGTGGTGATTTAGCCTCCTTAAAACATTTGTATACTCCAAGGATAAAACCATATCTTTTGCAGTTATGAAGTGAACAAAAGCCCATATTTGCACACCCTAAAGGACACTGAGAAAGTAAATCCATGTCTAAATGCACTTGCAACTAACCCTATATAGGCAGTGAATTCCTTGGAGCTACTTCTTTGTCAACACTTTCTGACAGATTCTGCTACCAAGAACACCATAGAGGGAATACTAGAAAACAGCCTTGTCATCTGGCAATGACCTCTTCCAAGCATGGAGCTTCCCAACAGATTCATGAATATAGGGATCATCCAATGTATAGCCACCGTGGCTTTTAAAGAACAAAAACACTGATGGATGGCTGTTGGAACAATTTAACATGTGTGGCCAGTTGAAGATTTACCCTCATCTCTTGTAACCGTGACAACATTTTGGATTATACCTCACTTTTTGTTTTATTTCCAAACAACGCCAGGGCAGAAAGGGGGGTTTCTATCACCCCAGTTGGGGCACAGACAAGAATAAAAAATTAGTCTTAACTTACAATAACAAGATAACTTCACAATTATCACCAATTAAAAATGCTCTTGGTCTCCTCATCCTTGTAGTCCACTAATGCAGTTTGCATAAAGCATAAGTGCTCTTTGACTTTACAAAGGCAGCAACATCACAGAGACAAAGTTTATATTGGTACACAAATTCCCAGAAAGTTGGTAAATCACCATATATTTCAAAAACATTTTCAAACAACATTTTTACAATATAAAACAGAAAACAAGGCGATCATTACATCAGAAATATTTTAAGTGCTTTCCTTGAGTGTTTTTCTTTCTTCAAATTGTCGCTCCACTGCAAGTGACAGAGCTTGAAGGAATTTTTCAAGTGTAACTGTAGGAGACTTAAAAAAAAAATTAGGTGAAAATATTAAGATTTTTTGTAAAGAACCAAAATGTGCAAGTTAACTCTCACGACACAACTTGATCCTAAAAAACTACAAGGAAAAACTTGTCTCCCTTATTAAGCAGCAAGCCAGTGCTGTCATGCATTACCACACCCCAGTCCAATGAATATCTACAAAGCACAGCGCTGCTAAAACCCAGATCCAATAAATAAGTGATATACAGATAATCTACATGAATAAATATTCATAAACGCTAAAGCAATTAAAAGAATTCCAACTGTCAAAACATACTGTGTATGATACAGGGGAGGTTCCACACAGGTGAATAGATAAAGGATTAGTAGGTTATCCTTAAAAAAAAAACTGGTAGCCTCCCCCAAGCCCATAATGCAAATAAAGGAGACCAGTTAAAATGTATTATATACTGTATAATACAAGCATCTTTGATCAGCTTAAATTTATTTAGATCTAATACTTATTAAAAGTAGCATTTTCATTTTACGGTTTTCTTATTAGTGTTTTTATTGTTATAGATATATATTCGTATGTAGTTTTTAACCACTTGCTTACTGGGAACTTAAACCCCCCTCCTGCCCAGACCAATTTTCAGCTTTCAGTGCTGACCCACTTTGAATGACAATTGCGCGGTCATACAACACTGTACCCAAATGAAATTTTTATCATTTTTTTTTCACACAAATAGAGCTTTCTTTTGGTGGTTTTTAATCACAGCTGAGGTTTTTATTTTTTGCTAAACAAAAAAGATGGAAAATTTTGAAAAAAAAAAAAAAAATATCATGTTTTATAGTTTGTTATAAAATTTTGCAAACAGGTAATTTTTCGCCTTCATTGATATGCGCTGATGAGGTGGCACTGGTGGACGATGATAGGATGCACTGGTGGGCACAGATAAGGCGGCACTGATGGGTGGCGCTGGTAGGTGACACTGATGTGCAGGACTGTTGATGAGGCACTGATAGGTGGACCTGGTAGGCGGCACTGTTCTGTACTGTTGGTGGCACTGGCAGGTGGGCACTGAGGAGCTGGCGGCAGCTCTCCGTGATCGGGACCGATGTCCCTCTCACGGCTGCTGGTGATCGGCTTATTTTTTTTTCTCCTCACGCTGTCAGCGTGAGGAGAAGAAATAGCCGATTACCGGCTCTGTTTACATCACATGACAAGCTGTCATTGGCTGACAGCTGATCATGTGGTAAGGGGTCGGGATCGACCCCTTACTCTGATCTGTGATCCAGCGAGTCTCATAGACCCGCTGATCATAGAGCGCGCCGCGCGCAGGCTGCTTGGGCACGGGAGGACGTACTCCCAGCAAAGCAGGCCCACGCTGTAGCTGTCATTCAGCTATAGCGTGCATCCAAAGAAGTTAAGGTTGAAAAAAGACACAGGTTCATCCACTTCATCTAACAATTTCCATAGCCACGTATATTCTGCTTAATAAGAAGTTTTTTTGAAGTTGCTTAGTAAGGTTTAAAAAAGAAAAAAAAAAAAAAAAAAGGAAATCTACAAGCCCATCTAGATCAACCCATAGGAAAAAAAAAAGTTCTGAACACACTACTAATACCACTTTCAAAGGTAAAGACTTCCACAATTTTACCGCTCTAACAGTAAAGAACCCGTTCCACAATCTTAGGTTAAACCTCTTTCCTTCTAACTCAAGTTGGGGCTGCTTATCCTCTTCAGGGACCTTAGAGTAAACAGTTTATTACAATTACTGGAGTCGCCTATGATACATTTATACATTGTAATGATATCCTTTCCGTAATAAAGACCAGTCAGCCCTGTCTCCTTGTGCAATGTGACTGGTCTTGTGTCTGCCTCCTCCTGTATTTCAGCAGGCAGCCTGCATTTGGTGGGGTCTGTTGGCTCTCTGCACAGGCTATATGCAACACAGTGATGATGTCACTGCCACTTTTCCAAGGTAATAACTAAGTTTGCAGCATCTGGTGCACACAATGTGGATTTATATACTTAGTGGCTATTGAGGAATATATTAAAATTAACTTTTTTGTGCCTGGAGTTTAGCTTTATCCATTTGTTGGCAGTTTCCTGATGAGGCCTACAGTTACACAGGAGTTTTTTAGTAGCTTCATCATGCTACTAATATAGCTAGATAGGTAGTTAATTGCTAGATGTAGAAAAAGATCGCTAAACAAATGCCTCCCTGTAAAGCATACAGCACAAGAAGCTTGTATCAGTGGTAAATTCTCCTTAGAAGGATTTCAGTATACTTTAACCCCTTGGCACCGATGTAACACAAATAAGTGGCCCCACTGCATTGGGCTTTTTGCCATTGGGCCACATATTTGTGTACCTTCCTTTGTGCTTGGATCCCATCACAGTGACTGGGCCCGGTTCTAACGTTCAGAACTGGCCCCGGTTCGAACATTCAGGACCCGGAACGTCCTAATCTGGGTCACCTGATCGCTGTGATGGCCTCTGATTGGCTATCACAGTGATCAGTCACTGTGAAGCACGTCCCCGTGTTTTCTGTCTCCGTGAATGGATGAGAAAGATAAATTGCATCTTTGTCTGTCCTTGCAGAGATAGCAAGCGCGAATCGCTGTCATGTTACGTCGCTTCTTTTTGTGGCCAGTAGGGGCCGCTGCGAGTGCCCGGCGGCCGCGATGACCGCCGGGCTCCCGCGATCGCTCGTTTCACAGTGAGAACCGGGATCTGTGTATGTAAACACACAGATCCCGGTTCTCTGAGAGGAGAAGAGACAGCTCGTGTGTTCATACAAATTATGAACAACGATCTATCTCTTCCCATAGCAAGTCCCAACCCCCTTCAGTTAGAACACATAGCAGAGAACAAACTTAACCCCTTCACTGCCAGTGACATTTTTACAGTAATCAATGCATTTTCATAGCACTGATCATTGTATAAATGCCAATGATCCCAAAAATGTGTCAAAATTGTCCTATGTGTCTGCCATAGTGTCGCAGTCACGATAAAAATCGCAGATCGCCGCCATTACTAGTAAAAAAAAAAAAAATAATAAAAATGCTATAAATCTATCCCCTATTTTGTAGACGCTATAACTTTTGCGCAAACCAATCAATATACGCTTATTGCGATTTTTATTACCAAAAATATGTAGAATACATATCGGCCTAAACTGAGAAAAATGTTCTTTTTTTTTTTTTTTTTTTTTTTTTTTTAAAATGGGGTTATACTCCCTAAAATATTATATGTCCTGCAAACAATCCCTATATTCCCGGCTTCAAACATCTTGAATAGGCTCCGTAGGATAATTGGGCAATTTATATGGGCTGGAAAGACGCCTAGAATCAGTAGAAGAGTTTTAAATAAACCCAAAGAACAAGGGGGCCTTACCCTCCCTGATATAGCAATGTACCTTAAAGCAATAATGGTTACCAGAATAGTAGACTGGTTTCATAATGGTAACAATAAGCAATGGGTCAGTTTAGAAGAAGAGATAACAGGTTTAAAATTGAAATCTTTGCCATGGATTAAAAAGGAACTAAGACCGCTGGAAGGACATATGCCTCTCTTAGTAGTCTCGACAATGAAAGCCTGGGATACAATGTTAAAAAAGGGACATGGTTCAACCTTCAGAGGACCTACGACCCCATTATTTAGTAACCCAGAATTCCCACTCACTAGGGAAGCTAAGTCATTTCTTAAATGGAAAGGGGATCAAGCCACTAGAATAGTGGAAACGATGGAGGGGGGAAAAATTCTCCCACTAGAAAATATGGGAGAAGAACATAAAAATAAATGGATGTTGCATGGCTTACTCCATGGATACATTTTGTCCTTAACAAAAGAAGCCGCTTTGGACAGACCCTTAACCTCATTAGAAAAAATTCTTACTCAATCAGAGAGACCGACACATGTCTTATCAAAGATATATAGGATCCTGAATACTGAAGGTCAAAACCAAGATATACCCTACACTAAGAAATGGGAAAGAGAACTAGGTATGGAGTTTCCTAAGAACAAATGGGATAAAGCTATTACAATAACTCATAAATTATCATTATCTATTAAACATCAAGAAAGGAACTATAAGATCTTAGCCAGATGGTATAAATGCCCTGTGGATCTACCTAAGATAAGCATGATCAATAATGACGAATGTTGGAGATGTCATACAGCTCGAGGCACAATGTCTCATATATGGTATTATTGTCCCAAAATACAGCCATTCTGGCAAAAAATCTTTGAAATCTACAGAGATATGACTGGTAAAGATCTTTACCCAGATGTACAAATAGCGATCTTGTCTATGATACCGGGCTCTTTGAAAAGCATAAAGAAAGGTATATTAAAATATTTCTTGACAGCAGCACGTACTTGCATAGCCAGAAAATGGAAAAAGACAAATATGCCCTCTACGATGGAATGGGAGAGCGAGATGGCGGAGATGCGTGCCATGGAGGAGAGAAAGGTAATAGAGGAGGGTCTGAGTAATCATTCAGCTAATGCATGGTCTAAATGGACAGAGTATAGTACCTCTTCACAATTGCTCAGAGAAGGAGAGATGGTAAGAGACGCTGAATAAGACATATTATGGTAGGGTTAAACTTTTCCCCTATTCTTCCCTTTTTTTTTTTTTTCTTGGAGAGCGTATGGCCTGTGTGTGTGTGGGAGGGGGGGGGGAGGGAATATAATTTTTTTTTTTTTTTTAGAATACACATTTCCATTGTATGCTAAAAGTTAAGTGTCAGAGACCCAGATCATATAGTATAAGGTTAAATGTAACTGTATAGTTAGATGTGTATGAGGTTTGTTAGTTTTGTAAAAATTCTTTTGTAAAACTGTTTTGGATAAATAAAGATTTTGAAAAAAAAAAAAAAAAAATGGGGTTATTTATTATAGCAAAAAGTACAAAATATTGTGTTTATTTCAAAATTGTCGCTCTTTTTTTTGTTTGTAGCGAAAAAATAAAAACCACAGAGATGATCAAATGCCACCAAAAGAAAGCACTATTTGTGGGAAAAAAATGACATCAATTTTGTTTGGGTACAACGTCGCACGACTGCACAATTGTCAGTTAAAGCGACGCAGTCTTGAATCGCAAAAAATGGCCTGGTTATTCAGCTGTACTACGTGTACATGCAACTAACTGTGGTATCGCTGTGATCGTCAGGAGCAGAAGAATTTGTTTCGGGTTGTTCTTTGGTGGTGGGTCACAGTAGTAGCAAGAAATATACAGCTAAATTAAAAATCAAAATGATATTTTGGGCCAGTTCTCCTTTGATGATAAAAAATAAATCAGGAGATATCCATTACCATTTACCACCAAACAAAAGCCTGATTTGTCCTGAAAAAAACAAGGTATAATCCACCTAGATGCACAAATTACACATGTCAAAGTTGCAAAATTGGGCTTAGACATTGAGATTGGTTTTACCCTTAGGAGCGAAAGGGGTTAAGGTGTACACTGTACGCCCACCTTGTGAATGCAATGAGAGGACCATACACTAAGAGACATTTAGATGTGGCCATTAGGTTATGGGGAGTGGAGGAAATAAGCAAAGAAAGATCTATCTCAAATTCTGTAATTTTTCTCACCTCTGCAGTTTCCGGTCTTCAGCAAAACTTAGAAGTGCCTGTTACTTCGAACAATGCTATCGACTCATGATGCATGCAGGGGCTAACTTCAAAAGAGCATCAAACTCTTACAACTAAAAATAAAAGCTAGTGTATAGTCTTCCCAACTTTCCTATGTATGATAAATGTAAGTACAGTGGAACCTTGGATTACGAGCATAATTCGTTCCAGGAGAATGCTTGTAATCCAAAGCACTTGCATATCAAAGCGAGTTTCCCCATAGAAGTCAATGGAAACAAATATAATTTGTTCTGCATTGACTGCTATTGCATGCAATATCGCATGTGGCCAGAGGTGGGGGGTGCTGGAGAGCCTCGGAAATATTCGAGGACAGCTTGGCTGAACTCGGAAACAGAGTATTTCCAAGTGTTTCAGAGTAGTTCCGAACGGCTCTGAACCGTTCCGAGTATCACCGGCGCCCCCGCACATCTGGCCAAATGCGGTCCTGCACACCACATTAGCTTGAATTCTGCTCGTTTTGCGAGACAACACTCGCGAACCGAGTCAGAATTTTAAAAAAAAGTTGCTCGTCTTTCAAAACGCTCGTTAACCAAGGTTCCACTGTATACATATTGCATGCCTGTGGGACCACTGTGGAAGCATAGAATCCATGTAGTAATCTGCACTACTACAATGATCACCGCAGTCCTACAAGTTCTGTACAATTTAATAAAGCAGGGATTAGCGGTGTGTGCAGTAACCTGGTCGGTCTAATCCAATGTATCAGACAAAAGAAGAGACCTAGTGCTCAAGGCACGGTATGACTCCTCTGGCTTTTTAAAGGCAGACCAGGGGTTGAGTAAAAGATATATTTATTGATAACATACAATAAAATTTACAGTGACAAAAGAGTAGCATATAAAAATACAATATTAATACCAAGTAAGCTCAAGACCTTGCTAATTCAGGAGTACTGCAAGCGAATGTCAGAGCTTGACATAAAAATCGATGCTCTGAATACTCAACTGACAAAGTTTAAAACACATGCCCTTCATGACCAGCTAGAAAAACAGCTTAGAGAACGGTTTGAGAAATATAATAAAAAGAGACTCATTAAAAAAAGACAAGAAATTTTTACGTGATAAAAAGGCTTTTCAGGAGGAGCGCGCATATAGATGGACTGACAACTATAGAGCGCTGGACATCAACAATATATATTGTTGGTGCCCCTTACCGTGCTAATAATAGAGCAAGAACATCTAAAACATCAAAACCACTTATCACGTCTCAACCTGCACCTGCACCCATGAATGGTCGCAGATGACAGAAACGCCTCCGTCTGGGTAATATCCTGAACGACGACATTTCAGACACAAACGATTCCCCATCTTCATACACTAGAGAGTACCCTAACATGTCACAAAAATCCAAATCTTCCTACACTCACACAAACACCTTACCAATCACACACTTCCACCTCTACCTCACTCACAGGTACATCTCGCCAAAGTGATTTTTTAGATCACATGTGAGCACAAACCAAGGAACATCAAGAGAATCCAAACAATCACCCACACAAACTCAAGAAAACCCATCCAGCCACCAATCACTAAACATTATAAATTTGTCTGATCACACCTTATCCACCGATGAAATTTAAATTTTGGAAAAGGCCTCACTTTTTGCCCAGTCACCCATATTAATAAGTTTGAGGTTACTAAAGACGTACATTTATTTGTTCGTAATCTAGTACTGAAATGTCTTTAGCAAAACACAAGCGTGTGAAGGCCCTACTCATAGTACCATTGAATTAGAGGCCATTAAGAGTCTTACAACATTATTGGAAGAAAATGAATTTCAATTGAGACTATTCTAGCGGAGGTTGACAGTATGATTTCCACACCCCCACCACATAAGTCTAACATCATTTCATTGAAAAAGATATCAAGTCTTTACCCTACCCCAAGTACACACCCCAATGCTGCTGCATTTTTAAAATTGGTCTCAAGGGATATACGAAACCTCAAATATTCCCTTTATGGACAGGGCAACCTTACACATAAAGAACAACATGCACTTCAGTCAC
This sequence comes from Lithobates clamitans, assembly GCA_037952925.1. Taxonomy (NCBI): domain Eukaryota; kingdom Metazoa; phylum Chordata; class Amphibia; order Anura; family Ranidae; genus Lithobates; species Lithobates clamitans. The sequence goes on along the minus strand of JBBGZY010000388.1, from coordinate 2,593,707 downwards.
TCCAAGAGAACTCAGCTATTACAATCAAACCAACCGACAAAGGCGGAAACATTGTGATACAAAAACAATGTCGACCAAGTCGACGTGTGTCACAACATACTGAACAGTCCACAATGGTATAGACGTATACCCAAATCCATGATTGATGGTTTCATAAGAAATCTCTGTGTTAGTCGATCAAGCCTTTTACCACAACATCGTTGATAATAATACTTGGAAATATATTAAAACGGGCTTCCCACGCGAGGCAACGTTTGCACTCCCAAAAATATACAACAATATTCAGAAGCCACCAGGTAGACCAATTGTGTCAGGGAGAGACAGTCTCACAGACAACCTCAGCAAATTTGTTGATAGATTGTTTCAACCGTTGGTGGAATCTCTTCCATCATACACCAAATACACGATCCACCTCCTTCAGATCTCGGAAGGCCTCCACGTCCGTGGCGACACCTTGTTGGTCGCCAATGACGTGGAGGCCCTATACAGTTCAATACCTCACGATTTGGGGCTCTCAGTTATACGACACACATTATTATGTTCGAACAAGTACACTGGGCCATTGGTTGAATTCATTGTAGCATATCTTGAGTTTATTCTTAAGCACAATTACTTTTGACGGCTCCCGCTACCTCCAGGTACAGGGCGTGGCTATGGGCACATGTTGTGCCCCAGCATATGCCAACCTGTACCTGGGGGAGTGGGAGAGATTGTTGTTCTCAGATGATGTAGCATGTAGATATACCAGGCATGCCACAGCCTGGTATCGCTACACTGATAATATTGTTGTGCTATGGGATGGTCCCACTGCATCCCTTCTTGAATTTATTAATTTAAGTAACACATTCAATCATAAGTTTATGATTCATGATGTATCCAGAATTTCTTTCTTGGACTTGACAATTATTAAACACACTGCTGTGGGCTTTCTGTAGCGAACTCTACAGAAAGCCCACAGCGGGCAATATCATCCTTGAGGCTTCCAGTTTCCATCCTGGACCCCTATTGACATCCATCCTTTTCGGACAATACATCAGGGCTAGATGTAACTGTTCTAGCGATGCCTTGTTCAAAACGGAAGCACTCACATTGAGAACAAGATTACATGCTAAAGACTACTCCAACTGCATTTTAAAAAAAGCATACAAAAAGGGCAAAAACAAAGTTAGAAGGGATCTCCTTCTCCCCAAAAAACCCAATAAAGATTTTACACCAACACGGGTAAATTACAAGGTTCTGTCAACAACATAGACAGATAAAGGATATCTTATATAAATACTGGCATTTACTTAGTATGGACACTATATTAGCACAATTTGTCTCATTAACCATTAATTACCTATCGAAGAGTCCCATCTCTACGTGACAAACTTGTACACAGCGAATACAAAACTAACAAAACTAACAAACATGACAGTGCTAAACCAACAGGGACATTCAGATGTGGCAATTGTAACTATTTCCAGTATATGGACACCAGGAAAAATGTAGACTTACCAAATGGAGAGAGGCTCAGACCCAAATTTTTCGTCAATTGCCGTACTGCAAGAGTAGTGTATTTACTGCAGTGCGAATGCAATTGTTACTATGTGGGAAAAACCAAACTTGTGTTCTGGCAAAGAATTTGCAGACATATCGCCAGTACCAATAAGAAAGACCAGAGTCTCCCACTTGGGAGACATAGTCGTACGGTGCACTTTGACGACACTCCCAAAGTGCAGTTTCTTGCATTAGACCATATTCCAAATGAACCAAGAGGGGGCGATACTAATAAGCTACTCCTACAGAGCAAACTGAAGTGGATCTTTCGCCTCAATGCCACCGCACCTCCAGGCCTTAAGGAGGCGTTTAACTTCAAACCATACCTGGAAGGTTTCCAGTCAGGGATATGTGAATTGAACTTGTAGGGATGTTGCTATGGGTTCTCTCAGCTATATTACTGTTGTGGCTATATGCAGAGTTACACATGTAACTGGCCAGACTGCTGGTTGGAAGCTAAACAGTGGGGACCTTGAATGGAGAGTGTGAACAAGTTTTGCTTTTTTTGTTTACAAACATTTTTATTAAAGGGTTATAAAAAACAGAAAGTGTACAGGCACTTGAGAAGATATATGTTACATTCACAAGGTAGGATAACTTGTTGTACAGTTACATCTCTCAGGTGGTATATAAACATAGTGAAAAAAAACAACCATTTATCCCATGAGACAGGAAATAATATAAAATAATAATAAGAGAAAAACAACAAAAAAACAAAAACTAGAAACCTTGATATCTAGACCGTACGACCAGAAAGGTTGCAGTGTCATGTGTATAAATTGCAAACCTTAGTACTAAAATGCACACTACCATGTGGTCATCATATTTGTTGCTGATGATAGTCACGTCTAGCCATTCAATCAGACTGAGCAGCAACCTCAGGAACTGAGAGATCCCCAATGCCTGCACTGAGCAGGTGAGCTGTCCATATGCTCCACTTACGGTCAAAAATGTGCATGGAGTCCAGAAGAGTATGGTGAATCCTTTCCATCAGTCTAATGGATTCCACGCGGAGAAGTATCTGCGACTATGACACAGAGGGGCTCTTCCAATTCAGTGCAACCACCCACTGAATGGCGCTAAAGAGTGTGTGAACTAATCTCTGTTGTGGAGGGAGAACTCCCGGAACTTCTGCATATAGTAAGCACATCTGGTGAGTCAGAGTGACTGACACTCCAGTCAACTGAGTGATGAGGGTTGCTGTGTTATTCCATATAGGTTCTAATACCTTACAACTCCAAAATGTGTGCAAGAGTGTACCCCTGTCCTGACATCCTCTAAAACATGTGTCAGGAGCCAGTGGGTACATCTTATGCAGGCGGTCAGGAGTGTAATACCAACGGGTATGCAATTTAAGGACTGTTTCTTTAATAGATATAGAGCGAGTTCATTTGTGCATATTTTCTAACATAGCTTGCCAGTCTTCCTCTGGCAAATCTTGAGCGGTCTCAACCTCCCAACCTATCATTGCAGAAGATTTTGAAGGGGTATTACAGTCATTGAGAAATCTGTATAGAGTGGAGATAGTCCCTCTCTCTCTGGAAGTCTCATCGCATAAATACTCAAATGGCGTTTTAGACAGATCCATTTCTCCACTCCATGCCTTTGAGTAAAAATGCCTTATTTGTAGATATTGATAAAAGTTTAATCTACTAAAGGCGTAGGTTTGCTGCAAATGTCCGAATGAACAGAAGAATGCACCCTATAGCAAAGATTCCAAGGTTACCAGCCCATGTTCATTCCATTTGTTAAATAGTTCCCTGGTTCTAAAAGCTGGTAGAAATGAGGGTTCACCCATAAAGGATGATAGGAGTGGAATGTCTGATTTTAGCTTAAATTTTTTCCAGTAGAGAGACTGCCCAACAACAGCATTCAATGAGGCAATATCTTATGGAGATATTGAACTTGACCAAGGAAGACCTGGGAGGTAATACCGAGCCACTGAGATACGATCAAATTGCAGCCAAGGTATGGACGTGGGGGGGAAGGCATGCCATTGTGCCAGCTGAACAAGACGAGATGCCAGGAAATACTTCCAAAGGTCCGGGCATCCCAAACCGCCTCGCACCTGAGCTCTATATAGCAAGAGGCGGCTCAGTCTGGGCTTCTTATTTTGCCATATAAATTTGAGGAGATCTAATTGTATTAATTGTAAAGTGGAGTGGGCTACATACAGGGGTAGGGATCTAAATAAAAATAAGAGCTTTGGGATTATAGACATTTGGACTGCTTGGATGCGGCCTAGGAAAGAAATACGGTATGAGGACCATTGGTTAAGAAGCTGTTTAACATTAGCGAAGGCTTGAGGATAGTTTAAAGAGTACATTTGCTTGAGGGAGGGAGCCAATTTTATACCTAAGTATTGTAATGAGTTGTGGTTCCATGAGAATTTAAATTTGTCTTTACTTGTGGTCAATAAAGGACTGGGGAGGTGAATGGGCAACGCTGTGCACTTAGATGGGTTCACTCCAAGTCCTGAAAGGTGATTGAAGGAAGTAAGGGAGGTCATAAGGTTAGGGAGGGAGATTAGTGGGTCTGTGATGAATAAGAGAACATCATCCGCATACAAGCTAATTTTAAATTCCTGATCACATTTTTGGTATCCTTTTATGTTGGGGTTATTAGAGATGGATCGGGCCAGGGGTTCCATAGCAAGGGCAAATAAAAGTGGGGAGAGGGGGCATCCCTGTCTGGTACCAGGCTTTAAGGGAAAGTAGCCAGAGTTACACCCTGGGAGTTTAATGTGCGTGCAGGGGAGGTGGTATAGGGTTTTAAATCCGTGTAAAAATTGACCATTAAATCCGAATTTGGAAAGAACTGAGTCTAAATAGGGCCAGAGGACACTATCAAAAGCCTTGTTTATGTCCAGGCTCTGGAGAAGTACCTTCCTGGAGTGAGTATCAGCATCCTGTAAAATGTTTGTTGCCAAGCGGATGTTATCTGTAATTTGTCTTGAAGGTAAAAAACCCGTTTGGTCAGGCGATATCAGTGAGGTAATGACCGAGGCTAAGCGGTCTGCTAGTAGACGTCCAAATATTTTAAGGTCATTGTTAATGACCGAAATGGGGCGGAAATGTTGGGGTAAAGTGTGGTCTTTTCCGGGTTTGGGTATAAGGGAGATATTGGCCAGTAGCATTTCTTCAAGGAAATGTTTTCCTTTCAGGATAAAATTAAAAAGTTTGGTCAATTTGGGGATTAGGGTATCAGCAAATTTTTTGTACTGGGCCAAACTGTGGCAATGCAAAGTCTTGGGGAGCCAGGGGGGAAATCCTCCCTCTGACCTGAAGAAAAACATCATTGTGGACTAAGGGGTCCGATACGCTAGACCCGTGGGGCCACGAAACCATCACATACCTGAAGTCTTTACCTGAAGGAATCCGTGGAAGGCTCATTAACCCAGACATCACAAAGCAGATGTAGGGTCAACAGGCCTCAACGGGAGTAGAGTAGGGGGACAAACAAGCGGACGCAACCGGAAAGGTTGAAGGGGAATCCCCAGCGATAACGAATGCTAGCAGATTGAAGAATGGAGGTAACTTCTTTCATTTTCCTGCACTTGTCCAGGGTGGTGGAGAAGATATCTGGGTATATTTGGACTGGAATGCCCTCCAAACGCAGGTTAGGAGTATTTCTTGAGGCCCGAAGGATATCCTCTTTAATTAGGAAGTCTTTGAGACATAAAACTGTCTCTAGGGGGCTTCTCAGGAGGGGGAGGTGGACGCAGGGCTCTGTGGATCCTGTCGCAGGAGAACGCTGTGAGCGGGGATTCTGGTAGAAGCGACTGGAACAGCTTCTGGATGGTGGGCAGCAGATCAGTCATAGGTTCTGGGACCCCCAGTATCCAGAGATTGTTTCGTCTGTTCCTGTTGTCCAAGTCCTCAATGTGAGCCTGGAGTTGCAGGGCAGTCTCAGAAAGGGATTCCTGCTCTTTTCTAAGGTCTGAACAGAGCAGGGCGAGCTCATCATGCTTCGTTTTCAATAAGTCAGTTCTACTGCCCAGGGCTGCAATCTCCAGGGATAAGGTGTTAGTAGATTTGTGTAGCTCTGACTAAAACTTCTGAGCAATCTTGTCATACATCAGGGTGAGACTCATCTAAATCAGCTTTAGTAAGTTGCAGAGAATTCTCACAGTCTTCCAAGGAGTGTGCTGGGGAGGAAGCTGCAGAGCGTGCTGGAGTCTGCCTCTTCCGGGCGCCATCTTGGGATATCATGCTGTGTTCCCTCACTCTCAGCAGATAGGAAGTTAGGGACTTTTGGGCCGGTTTACTTGCGGCGGTTTTTGGGTCCCGGCATGTGCTGAGAGTTCCGCCGGGGTTGCAGGGAGAAATGGTAGGAAAATTTCGAGTTTACAGCCCCGGGGAAGTGCCATTCTTCTCCGTGGTCCACGGAGCTCTCAGCCCTTGCTTCCTTCCTGCTTCGCGCCGCGCATGTGCCCCCCCCCCCAAGTTTTGCTTTTTGAATGCTGGGTTGCATTTTTAGGTTCTTTTTGCGTTTTTTCCTTGTAGCTTTTTAACACCTTTTTCTGACACTTTTTAAACAGCTTTTTTTTTTTTTTTTTGCTTCCTTCAGCCTACCAATTAAGGGGAGTGGTTAATTGGTCACAGGTGCTTGAGCCCTATAAAACCTTGTGCAGAACTCATTGTGAGCCTGCTCATCTTTGAGTCTGCTGGAACTCTGTCCAAGTGGAACTGGTCTAAGTGGTGAGTTAAAAACCAGAGTTAGTGGAACGAGTCTAAGTGGTAAGTTAAAAACCAGAGTTTAAAACAGGAGGTTATAACAGGGATCATAGCACCTGTGTAATGTGAGTACCTGAGTGTTGTCTGAGTAGTGTGTGTGTGTGTGGATCGTTAATACTTGTGTACTGTGTATTGCGAGTGCACGTAGGTCTGCAAGTACCTGTGTATTGTCTTGTTGAGTACCCGTGTATTGTCTTGTTGAGTATTCGTGTCAGGAAGCTAGTTGTTAGGTAATTTGGACAGGCTATAATCCCCAATCCTCATTAAATTTAATAGGTACGATGCCCGTCGGGTGTGGAGAGGTGACTCGTTGTACATCTTGCGGCATGTATGCGTTTCTTGATCATCCGATCGAGGGTGAATACTGCTGTGCAAAATGTAAGCTCATTGGTTCCCTGGAAGCCCAGGTTCTGAATTTGGGGAAGCAACTGTCAGCACTGAGAAGTCCCTCCATAATAAAGGAAAGCCAAGAACATACATGGCAGGTGCTGGCTGGGGCCAGCACAGAGGCGGGTGGAGACAAAGAGGTGCAGGCACTAGCAAAGAGTAGATGGGTGACAGTCAGGAAGGGTAGAGGGGGAAGTGCCAGGGAGGCTCCATTGAGTGACATTGGTGAAACCAGTCAGGGACCAGCACTGCTGGAGCTGAGGGACTCTCCTAGGTGCGGGGGGGGGGGAAGAACTCCTCCAGTGAGAGTGGGGGGGGGGAGCGAAGGGAAAGGAAAGACAGATTCTGGTGGTAGGGGACTCAATTCTTAGGACAGAGAGGCCAATCTGTAACAAAGACCTGAAGCGCCGAACTGTATGTTGTCTACCAGGCGCTTCGGTTCGGCACATCACGGATCTGGTGGACAGATTACTGGGAGGGGCTGGGAAAGACCGAGCTTGGCACCAATGACAAAGTCAGAGGCAGATGGAGTGTCCTAAAGAACGATTTTAGGGACTTAGGAGCTACATTGAGGAAAAGGACCTCCAAGGTAGTATTCTCAGGAATACTACTGGTACATCGAGCCACACCAGAAAGGCAGAGGGAGATTAGGGAAGTAAACAAGTGGCTGAGGAGCTGGTGTAGTAAGGAGGGGTTTTGGTTCATGGAGGACTGGGCCGACTTCTCAGTCAATAACCGGTACTATAGAAGGGACGGACTGCACCTAAATGAGGAGGGTGCAGATCAGCTGGGAATTTAGATGGCCAAAAAGTTAGAGGAGTTTTTAAACTAGGTGATGGGGGGGGAGGGTCCAGAGGTAGCGATAGTCAGTGCGGAACATATTCCAGAGGGTAGTATCCCCTATTTGTAAGTGAAGTGTTCAATTGGCTTTTTTTATACTACAATAAATGTAAGGTTTTACGCTATGTGAGGCTTTTTATTTTTTCATGGTGAATACTATGCCTACCATACCGATCTGTTCACGGACTGTCTACTTTGGTGCTGAGGAATACGGTGCTTGCCAGTGAGATCCCAGGCTGGGGTTGCAGCCATCTGCTCGGGACGGTCCCCTGTAATAAGGGACCATTGACTTCTGGTAAGCGGCAGTCCTTTGTGGTGGAGGAATTGTTCACCTGTCACTTTAGTGTGGCATTCACGGCACTTCATTAATTTATATTTTTTGGATCACTATTAGTTTTTTATGGACTTTCACTTATATTCTGTTTTTTCATTTGAATATGGACTGATTTCCTTTTCACTATGGAGTAATTCATATTTTATTAGTCACTGCACGATTTTTTTTTCATCACTTGTTCATTTATATTATGACATTTCTTGTATTCATGTATGCTTGATGTTTTATTCACACTGTTTTATTCTCAGTTGATGTCATAATCACTCTGCTTTATGCTCAGTTGAGTCTACCTAATATATATCATCCATGTACACCTAGTGTGTCTTATTGGCATATACTATTGGGGGCTTATATTATATTGCTCTAATAGCCTCATTACTTAGCGCGACTTTTTGCTTTTTTGCACCCAAGGGTACTAAGGGAACTCAGTCAAGTATTTGCCAGACCATTGTTCCTAATTTTTACTGAGAGTCTACTGACTGGAATTGTACCAGCTGTTTGGAGAAAAGTCAATGTAGCACCAATATTTAAAAAGGGCACAAAATACATCCCTGGGAATTACAGACCAGTTAGCCTAACATCAAAAGTATGTAAACTCTTGGAGAGGATGATAAGGGACTATATACAAGATTTTAGTAATGAGAATGGTATCATTAGCAGTAATCAGCATGGATTCATGAAGAATCGTTCTTGCCAAGCCAATCTATTAACCTTACATGAGGAGTTGAGTTGCCATCTAGCTAAAGGAAGGCCCGTAGACGTGGTGTATCTGGATTTTGCAAAAGCATGTGACAGTTCCCCATAAACGTTTACTGTACAAAATAAGGTCCGTTGGCATGGACCATAGGGTGAGTACATGGATTGAAAACTGGCTACAAGGGCGAGTTCAGATGGTGGTGATAAATGGGGAGTACTCGGAATGGTAAGGGGTGGGTAGTGGGGTCCCCCAGGGTTCTGTGCTGGAACCAATCCTATTTAATTTGTTCATAAACGACCTGGAGGATGGGGTAAACAGTTCAATATCTGTATTTGCGGACGATACTAAGCTAAGCAGGCCAATAACTTCTCTACAGGATGTGGAAACCTTGCAAAAAGATCTGAACAAATTAATGGGGTGGGCAATTACGTGACAAATGAGGTTCAGTGTAGAAAAATGTAAAATAATGCATTTGAGTGGCAAAAATATGAATGCAATCTATACACTGGGGGGAGAACCTCTGAGGGAATCTAGGATGGTGGAAAAGGACCTGGGGGTCCTAGTAGATGATAGGCTCAGCAATAGCATGCAATGCCAAGCTGCTGCTAACAAAGCAAACAGAATATTGGCATGCATTAAAAAGGGGATCAACTCCAGAGATAAAACAATAATTCTTCCGCTCTACAAGACTCTGGTCCGGCCGCACCTAGAGTATACTGTCCAGTTCTGGGCACCAGTCCTCAGGAAGGATGTACTGGAAATGGAGCGAGTACAAAGAAGGGCAACAAAGCTAATAAAGGGTCTGGAGGATATTAGTTATGAGGAAAGGTTGCGAGCACTGAACTTATTCTCTCTGGAGAAGATACTTGAGAGGGGATATGATTTCAATATACAAATACCATACTGGTGACCCCACAATAGGAATAAACCTTTTTCGCAGAATGGCGTTTAACAAGACTCGTGGCCACTCATTAAAATTAGCAGAAAATAGGTTTAACCTACGTAGAGGGTTCTTTACTGTAAGAGCTGCAAGGATGTGGAATTCCCTTCCACAGGTGGTGGTCTCAGCGGGGAGCATCAATAGTTTCAAGAAACTATTACATAAGCACCTGAACGACCGCAACATACAGAGTATACAATGTAATACTGACATATAATCACACACATTGGTTGGACTTGATGGACTTGTGTCTTTTTTCAACCTTACCTACTATGTAACATGTGTTGGCCCATACGCTTTAGATTTGTTTCATGTTTATTTTATTTTCTACAGTTTATATATATACACACATACACATTTATATTTATCTTTACATTTATTTTCAATGTTATTCTTATTTTTTTTTATTCTTACATTTATTTTATTTCATTATTCACCTTTATCATTATTTTTATTTATCTTTCACTTTCATCTTTCACTAACTTTCGTTAATTATGTAATTATTCTTTCACTCATTCATTACCTTTCACCTATTCCTAATTCTGTTCAATAGATTTATCTAGATGACGAGATGAATTTATGTTTGTATTATGTACTGTTGATTTGTATTATAATTTTTGACTATGCTTAGGTGAGCTTCTCGTGCTGACCACCAGTTGGCGCTATCCCTCACTGGACTATATGCAGATTGCCGGCTGGATCCCCCCCCACAACTGACTATCTCGGACTTGGGTCGCGCGGAGGATGGGTCATGGGGGTGGGTTGCCTTTTCCCATTGCCCAGCGCGTGCGGAGGTCTCCGGATCGCGGTCAATTAATTGGCCGGGATCTGGAGCCCCTCCTACCTGTAGGTTTCCCCATCAGGCAGGACGCATGCGCGCGATGGCGCGGAATACTGCTCCGCCCTTTGGGCAGGCCCGCGCCATCAGCTGATTCTGGTTGCTTGTTGGCAATCAATTTCGGCTGTTTATACTAGTTATTTAAACCCCACCGCCAGCACAGACACCCACACTGCTAGTGTCAGGCTGGTGGTCCTTACATTAAACCAGGGAGACGGCTCATAGGTACGTTGTGAGTACACCCTAGCAACATTACCTCTCTAGATTTTTGTATATATACTCACGTACTGGACTAGCTCTCTACCTTTGAATACTTTTTTGTTCACAGTGACCAGCCATTTTTGGCTGGTCCTGTGTTTGACAGTTTTTAGACATTCTCCCAGTACCCTTACTATTCCCTGTCATCTCTTGTTTATTTCCAGAGACAAAAATACTATCATTTCTTGCTATATATATTACATCGCATTACCCAGTGGCCGGCCAGATTTGGTGCGAGTTCATTACTCCCACCAGCTGGGTGCTTTTGCAGTTGGGTCAGCTGCCTTGGCTCCCATGTCCTGTCTCTCGTGGTGGTCCTGTTCCATGGCCGTTGCCTCTTGGATCCTGCCTTAGCTTGACTCTCCTGGAGTTGTAGAGAGAGCCATCTCCAACTCCCCTGGCTATACATCAGTGATTAGCTCACCTGTGTAAGTACAAAATTTCTAATATCATCAAGCTACGATGTATTCAGATATGCAGTCTCTCTTTGAAAGTATTATACTAATTACAAATCTATAGAGATTTACTTTGTTATTTATATCTATACTAATGTTTACTACATTTATATTTATAGAATACCATAGAATTGTTCTCAAATGACATTAAGCCTCTGAGGAAGAATGACTCAGTCCGAAACGTGTTAGGCGTCATTTTCTAGCATGTAATTTAGCTAGCCTACCCACGGCCTTAAGGCAGCTAAGTTTCCTACCTATGTTTTTGTACTGAGCTTACTTGTTATTGATATTGTATCTTTATATGCTACTCATTTGTCACTGCAAATTTTATTGTATGTTATCAATAAATATATCTTTTACTCAACACCTGGTCTGCCTTTAAAAAATCCAGAGGGGTCATACCGTGCCTTGAACACTAGTTCTCTTCTTTTGAAGAGACCTAGTGTTCAAGGCACGGTATGACCCCTCTGGATTTTTTAAAGGCAGACCAGGTGTTGAGTAAAAGATATATTTATTGATAACATACAATAAAATTTGTAAGTTCTGTACTCCAAGTTCTGTACTGAGCGGCTACCCTTTTGCATAGTGATCACAGGGGGTTGCTCATTCAGCACAGCTATTAAATCACAGAAAACCCTGTCTTTTTTCAGTTAGTACAATGTGTTCTCTGATTGTATGGGGTAGAAATTCATCACTGCGCCACATTTCCACCTCGTCTAATCAGAGAACAGCCTGTACTAATTGAAAGAAATATAAAGCATTGTGAATGGCGGCATTACCAATAAGCGACCGTGTTTACAATGCAGAGGGGCAGCTGCTCAGCACAGGACCCCGAAGACTGTAGCAATCACTGCAGTAGTGTCAAATACTAAAGTAATGCTACACTTGCACAGCAGTCATAGTTACATAGTTAGTAAGGTTGAATAAAGACACCAGTCCATCCAGTTCAACCTGAGTGAGTGTGGGTGCGTGTCTACAATTGTCCCTAATCCTGTACATCGCACACTCACATCAGTCCCTACTCTCAATCCAAGGTCCCCATTCATATACTAGGGCCAATTTTGGACAGAAGCCAATTAACCTACCAACATGTCTTTGGAGGGTGGGAGGAAACCGGAGTACCCAGGGGAAACCCACGCAGGCACAGGGAGAACATGCAAACTCCAGGCAGGTAGTGTCGTGGTTGGGATTCAAACCAGCGACCCTTTTTACTGCTAGGCAAGAGTGCTACCCACTACACCACTGTGCTGCCCCTAGTCCCATATGAAATATGTATATTTACATTGGTCCAAGCTGGAGCAATGCAAATATGCAATACCTGGAGTTCAGTTTTATTGTACAATTAAGAAAAATGTTCATTGTGAATGATCAATGTGCATAACCTAGACTAAAAGCTCTCAGTGGGCTTGGCTTGTAGGGCTGCTGGCTCAGTTTATTCAAGATTAGCTGGTCACCAGCAGCCAGAAGAGATTAGTCACTGGATTGAGCTTGGACTAATGTGTTTAAAGCTGAAGTCTACCCTTATAAGCCAAGTTCACTTTTTACGTAAACTGGCCAATGCAGACAGGGGGCCTCGGTAGGTAAAATGCACTGAGCCATTTGTAAAAAATATTGTTTCATGCAAATACTCGCAAATGTTTACATTTTTATGTACTGGCTTTTTTCTATGACACTGCAGATGCTGGGTACTGCCCTCTGCACTTCAGGTGACTTCCTGATTTCTGGACTCAACCACTGCAGCGATTGGTGAGAGAGAATGTGCACTACACATGCAAGGCTTTTGAATCAGGAAGTTCGCCCATTCCTGCTTCATTTTATATTACTAGTGTCCCTGGTTTGTATGGCCAGTACTTAAAAAAAAAAGGTGAACTTAGCCTTTAACTTAAGTCTAACACTGTTGTAAGAGCTAATCACGTGCACTGAATTTGAACACTCTCATTTCAATACACACTGAGTTTCTAAAGCTGGCCTCAGATGGTTTGTTTTTTAGTTCAGCTGAACAAAAATCAAACTAACAGATTCCTCCATGCACACGAACATCCCCCTGCAGGGGCAATGTATTCTGACAGCTTGACCCCCACTGTCAGAATACACTGATCAGTTGATGCAGTGGCATTTGTCAGCTTTTTTAGGTGTGCACGCATGTACATAGAAAACTGTGTTTAAGTGTCCTGTTTAACCACTTCAGCCCCGGAAGGATTTACCCCCTTCCTGACCAGAGCACTTTTTACAATTTGGCACTGCGTCGCTTTAACTGCTAATTGCGCGGTCATGCAATGCTGTACCCAAACGAAATTTGCGTCCTTTTCTTCCCACAAATAGAGCTTTCTTTTGATGGTATTTGATCACCTCTGCCGTTTTTATTTTTTGCGCTACACACAAAAAAAGACCGAAAATTTTGAAAAAAAATGATATTTTCTACTTTTTGTTCTAAAAAAAATCCAATAAACTCAATTTTAGTCATACATTTAGGCCAAAATGTATTCGGCCACATGTCTTTGGTAAAAAAAAGTCAATAAGTATATATTTATTGGTTTGCGCAAAAGTTATAGCGCCTACAAACGAGGGTACATTTTCTGGAATTTACACAGCCTTTAATTTATGACTGCCTATGTCGTTTCTTGAGGTGCTAAAATGGCAGGGCAGTACAAAACCCCCACAAATGACCCCATTTTGGAAAGTAGACACCCCAAGGAAATTGCTGAGAGGCATGTTGAGCCCATTGAATATTCATTTTTTTTGTCCCAAGTGATTGAATAATGACAAAAAAAAAAAAATTACAAAAAGTTGTCACTAAATGATATATTGCTCACACAGGCCATGGGCATATGTGGAATTGCACCCCAAAATACATTTAGCTGCTTCTCCTGAGTATGGGGATACCATATGTGTGGGACTTTTTAGGAGCCTAGCCGCGTACGGGGCCCCGAAACCAATCACCGCCTTCAGGATTTCTAAGGGTGTAAATTTTTGATTTCACTCTTCACTGCCTATCACAGTTTCGGAGGCCATGGAATGCCCAGGTGGCACAAACCCCCCCAAATGACCCCATTTTGGAAAGTAGACACCCCAAGCTATTTGCTGAGAGGCATGGTGAGTATTTTGCAGCTTTCATTTGTTTTTGAAAATGAAGAAAGACAAGAAAAAAAATGTTTTTTTTCTTTTTTTAATTTTCAAAACTTTGTGACAAAAAGTGAGGTCTGCAAAATACTCACTATATCGCTCAGCAAATAGCTTGGGGTGTCTACTTTCCAAAATGGGGTCATTTGGGGGGGTTTTGTGCCACCTGGGCATTCCATGGCCTCCGAAACTGTGATAGGCAGTGAAGAGTGAAATCAAAACTTTACGCCCTTAGAAAGCCTGAAGGCGGTGCTTGGTTTTCAGGGTCCTGTGCGCGGCTAGGCTCCCAAAAAGTCCCACACATGTGGTATCCCCATACTCAGGAGAAGCAACAGAATGTATTTTGGGGTGTAATATCACATATCCCCATGGCATGTTTGAGCAATATATCATTTAGTGACAACTTTGTGCAAAAAAAAAAAAAAAAAATTTGTCTCTTTCCCGCAACTTGTGTCACAATATAAAATATTCCATGGACTCGACATGCCTCTCAGCAAATAGCTTGAGGTGTCTACTTTCCAAAATGGGGTCATTTGGGGGGGGTTTGAACTGTCCTGGCATTTTATGCACAACATTTAGAAGCTTATGTCACACATCACCCACTCTTCTAACCACTTGAAGACAAAGCCCTTTCTGACACTTTTTGATTACATGAAAAAATTATTTTTTTTTGCAAGAAAATTACTTTGAACCCCCAAACATTATATATTTTTTTAAAGCAAATGCCCTACAGATTAAAATGGTGGGTGTTTCATTTTTTTTTTTTCACACAGTATTTGCGCAGCGATTTTTCAAACGCATTTTTTGGGGAAAAAACACACTTTTTTAAATTTTAATGCACTAAAACACACTATATTGCCCAAATGTTTGATTAAATAAAAAAGATGATCTTAGGCCGAGTACATGGATACCAAACATGACATGCTTTAAAATTGCGCACAAACGTGCAGTGGCAACAAAATAAATACATTTTTAAAAGCCTTTAAAAGCCTTTACAGGTTACCACTTTAGATTTACAGAGGAGGTCTACTGCTAAAATGACTGCCCTCGATCTGACCGTCGCGGTGATACCTCACATGCATGGTGCAATTGCTGTTTACATTTGACGCCAGACCGACGCTTGCGTTCGCCTTAGAGCGAGAGCAGGGGGGACAGGGGTGCTTTTTTTTCTTTATTATTTTTTTTGCTTTTTTATCTTATTTTTAAACTGTTCCTTTCATTTTTTTTTTTTTTTAATCATTTTTATTGTTATCTCAGGGAATGTAAATATCCCCTATGATAGCAATAGGTAGTGACAGGTAGTCTTTTTTGAAAAAATTGGGGTCCCTAGACCCTAGAAAAACACGGAAGACGGTGGGGGGGCATTCTCTCCCACTGCTTGTAAAAGCAGTCTATAGGCTAATTAGCCGCTAGGATTGCTTTTACATGAAAGCCGACCGCTGGCTGAAAAGAATGATACCAAGATGATACCTAAACCTGCAAGCATCATTCTGGTATAACCACTCAAAGTCGTGAATGGCGTACCTGAAGACAAAAAAATGGTTAACAATAAAGCACAGTAAACGGTAAAGTATAAAAAATTGCATACCTGAAAAGCAAACATGATAAAACATAATAACAATAAAACATTGCAGAATAGAATACAGTAAAAAAGAGCAGAACAATAGAGAGAATAGAGAGAGAGAGAGAACAATAAAACGACAACTATTATTTTTTATTTTATATTTTTGTTTGTGTTTTTTTTTTTTTTACACTTTTTTTGTAACTGTAACCGGTTCCAGGTTCGGGTCTCTCAAAATGCGATGGCATCTTGGGAGACCCTGTGAAAGTGCGCCTACGCTAATACTCAACTAGTGAATGGTAGCGTTCAAAACATTCACCAATGCAAAAACCAGGATTGTCAGGACAGGAGGGACAATAATAGCGGGTGTCACGCCTATATCCGCACTTGCTGCGGACGCGACATCTTTTTTGGGGGGGTTCGTTGGGTAGGGGTACTCGGGAGGACATAAAAATGCCTCTCATGCAGCCGACTGCATTTGGTTGGGGATGTGAATGGGGGAAGTACGGGCGCTGCAGAAGTGGTGGGTTCCCAATTAGGATTGGCGAATGCAGCAGGAAGGGCATTATGGGCACGACAGGCCTGTGTTTGTCTTCTTCTTGGTGGCAGCGGGACACTACTTGTGCTTGCCACCTCACCAGTTTGAACTGCACTTATGGGACTCGCCACGTCACCAAGTGTTACTGCAGTGCTGGTTTGACTACGACCGGGATGTACTAGGCCGCTGGCGCTTGCCAGTTCACCAAAACGCTACCAAAAAAACTGTTAGCGATCGCAGGGATCAGGCCTGACTCTGCGAACGCTGCAGTTATGTGTTTAGTGTTTTGTAAGTGACAGTGATCGATCGATACTGCACTTGGGTGGGCTGGGCCGGGCGGAGGGGCAAAACGCAGGTGCTAGCAGGTATCTGGGCTGATCCCGCTAACACTGCGTTTTTGGGAACCCTAAACTGCTGGGGATGCTAGTATAGATCTGATCAGATCAGATATTGATCCGTTCAGATACTATACCACTAAGGGAGGTGTACGGTGCGTGCGTGGGTGTTAGCGGTACTGGCGCTAATCTGACGCTGCCTGGGGCTGGTGCTTGCCAGTTCACCAAAACGCTACCAAAAAAACTGTTAGCGATCGCAGGGATCAGGCCTGACTCTGCAAATGCTGCAGTTATGCGTTTAGTGTTTTGTAAGTGACAGTGATCGATCGATACTGCACTTGGGTGGGCTGGGCCGGGCGGAGGGGCAAACGGGGTGTTTTGTATGCCTGGCATGTTCTACTGTGTGTGTGTTGTGCACTCACATTACAGTCTTCCTCGCGAGGAAATGATGTCATCTCTCCTCGGCTCGGTATTTTCCGTTCCGGCGCCGAGGAGAGATGACATCATTTCCTCTGCCTCTGTGTACGATACAGAGGCAGGGAAATGATCCCATTGGCTGGGAGCGATCGCGAGGGGGGGGCCACGAATGGATGGCCTCCCCCTCACCACCAATCGCTGGGGAGGATTTGCCGACCGCCGCAGGCACCAGGGGGGGGGTCCTATCGGACCTCCCACCCGTGGGCAGGCAAGGACGTACCTGTAAGTCCTTTTGCCTGCTCGTGCCGCTCTGAGGACGTACATCGTCGTGCGACGGTCGGAAACTGGTTAATTTGCCAAAGATGACTACAGAGCTATTGTAACTGGCTTTTTGCAATCTTGTCGTGCAGGAACAGGGATGCAAAATAAAATACGATTTTTGACTTCCCATAATAACCTTTCCTTGGAGTACATTATGGGACACAGGAGAAGTAGTCAGGAACATAGGAACGCCCCAAGAGCAGTCTAATTAGGGATCCATGCACACTGGCTTAACCACTTGCTTACTGGGCACTTAAACCCCCCTCCTGCCCAGACCAATTTTGAGCTTTCAGCGCTGTCGCACTTTGAATGACAATTGCGCGGTCATACAACACTGTACCCAAATGAAATTTTTATCATTTTTTCCCCACAAATAGAGCTTTCTTTTGGTGGTATTTAATCACAGCTGGAGTTTTTATTTTTTGCTAAACAAACAAAAAAAGATGGAAAATTTTGAAAAAAAAAAAAATCATGTTTAATAGTTTGTTATAAAATTTTGCAAACAGGTCATTTTTCTCCTTCATTGATATGCACTGATGAGGCGGCACTGGTGGGCACTGATAGGCTGCACTGATGGGCACGGATAGGCACAGATAAGGCGGCACTGATAGGCACAGTTAAGGCGGCACTGATAGGCACAGTTAAGGCGGCACTGATGGGGACAGATAAGGCGGTACTGATGGGCACTGATGGCCACTGATGGCCACGGATGGGCGGCACAGATAGGCGGCACAGATAGGCGGCACAGATAGGTGGCACAGATGGGCGGCACTGATGGGCGGCACTGATGGGCACTTATGGGCACTGGTAGGTGACACTGATAGGTTGCACTGATGTGGGTGCTGATGGGTGGCACTGATGTGGGTGCTGATGGGTGGCACTGATGGGTGGCACTGTGGGCACTGATGGATGGCACTGTGGGCACTGATGGGTGGCACTGTGGGCACTGATGGGTGGCGCTGATTGATGGCACTGTGGGCACTGATGGGTTAATCTGGTGGGCACTGGTAGGCAGCACTGCTGTGTTACAAGATCGCCGTGATCGGGACTGATGTCCCCATCACGGCCGCCGGTGATCGGGTTTTTTTTTTCCTCCTCACGCTGTCAGCGCGAGGAGGAAAATAGCCGATTACCGGCTCTGTTTACATCACATGATCAGCTGACAGCTGATCATGTGGTAAGGGGTTGGGACCAACCCCTTACTCTGATCTGTGATCAGGCGAGTCTCATAGACTCGCTGATCACCGAGCGCGCCGCGCGCGCCCTGCAGGGGGCGCGCAGGCCGCTCGTGCAGGGGACGACGTCAATGGACGTTGGGCTCCGTTTAAAAACCTTCAGGAACTGGGGCCCCTTTTTATCAGGGGATCCACACTCCTGGACCCGTAAAAGACTCTGCCAGAAAAACCTTATGGCTAAGAAAAACAAAAGTACTGGATCCCGGGGTCCAGCACTCTAAAAAGAGAAGCGTTACGGGCTAAGCCTTGTTTCTTCCGCCATGAGGCCCGGGTACCATTCAATTCGGCCTGAAAAGACACTTTGGATGGATCCGGCTGCATAGCTAGCCCCAGCAAAGATTGCTCCAGTGGAGCTCAGCACAGCACTTCTTTACTCGTGACCAACACCTAAGAGACTGGTGAAAAAACTGAGGTACTCCCAGTAGTGGGAGGGGTTATATAGGGAGTGGACTTCCTGTCTTAGGGTGTGTCGGTGTCCATCACCTGAAGGTGGCCTATAACCCACATAGTAATTACTATGGCTCTGTGTCCCGTGATGTACGATTAAGAAAAAACCCTTCTGGTTTGCGTTTCTGATTGAAGCTTGGAGGCAGAAAAAAACCTTAAAACTCTCCTAAACTCGTCTAAACTTTGTACAAAAAATGCTCTATATGAGCAATTTTTTACTCCCGAGAGAACAGACCTTTTTTTAAAGTCCAGTGTGCATGGAGCCTAAGAAACAGGCAACAAAGGAAATGAAGGCCAACAGGTCCACAAAACATACAGGTTAACAGAGGGGGCTCAATAGATTACAGAACAGCCTGAAGAACCTTATAAAAGCCAGCATTAGCTGAGGCCTGGGCATCTTAAAGTTGTGGACAGAAGACCAGATGGAAGCCTTGCAAATCCTTGAAACAGTTGCCTGATGCTGAAAACTCCAGGAGACACTAACCAAACTAATTGAGTGCACTCAGAGGAAGGGAGGAACACTGTTCCTAAAAGAACAGCTTGCATGATAAATTGATAAATCCACCTAGCAATGGTGGAGCAAGAAGCAGATGGCCCCTTACAGTTCAGGTTTAGGAATAATAAGCTGTGTCAGACTGTCTTAGGCCCCTTTCACACGATCGGACTGTTCGTCCGCCTGTCAGTTTTGACGACGGACCTGAACGGGCGCTCCATGTTAGCCTATGGAGCGACGGATGTCAGTGGAGACATGTCCGCTGACATCCGACCCGGTCCGATCCGCAAAAAGCAGACGGATGGCCCTACGTCCGGATCCGTCGCTGGCGGATCGGGTAAGATCTGATGAAAACGGACAGGCTGTCCGTTTTCATCCGATCCCTCCATACGCAGCAGCGGTGCCTGACAAGCCCCTCCCCGCTCAGTGAGCAGAGAGGGACCTGTCATCCGTCGGCTCAGCGGAGATCAACTGAGAGATCTCGCGCTGAGCCGGCGGACCGAGGCGGACTCCGTGGAAGCGGAGTCCGCCTCGTGTGAATGAGGCCTTAAGGAAGCTGCAGTTTCCACATCCAGACAATAGAGCGAAATCTTGTTAGGATGTTTCTGAGCAGGACAGAGAGATTGTAGGACAATGTCCTGATTAGGTGGAAAGAAGAGGCCAAAACAAAACAAAAACAAGTTTTACCCCCTAGCCTCTCTAGCTTGTGGAATAGGTGTATTGCAGTCATGGCTCCTGTCTGTCTACAAACAATCATGTATATGATAGAGAAAGCTGACACACAGCTGGAGATCCATAATCCAAATGTATTGTGAGAAGGCAAATATATCTGATGCAACAAGGACACTAATGTGTTTCAGCTGTTAAGCCTTACACATAGCAACTAGTGAATTGTCATTAACCATTCTGACTAATCAAGGAAATTGGAGAAGAAATCTCCTCTCAATATTCAGCTGTGAAATCAAACTTGCAACCATTAAAAACAATATGACCAAACAGGAAATCTTCATCTTATCACCAACTCACAATAGAAAAATAGTCACATAAAATGAATGCAAACAAATGAAGTAAGATATCTCTTAAAAATCTTTTTCCACCTTACATCCTCCCTTTCTATTCATTATATGTAGTCCCTCAGGACCTGGGTTTCAACAGCAAAACCATCAAAGCTGGGACCAAAAAACAGAATGGCAAATCCGTTTTGGAGACAAAGGTTTAAACGAACCAGGAGGGTCAGCGGAAAGTCCACCAGGAGTCAAACAAGGTCTGAGTACTATGTCCTCCTTGCCCAGTTCGCAATGATGGGAATCACTTGAATGTCCTCCATCTGGATCCTGTGGAAGTTTCAGAGGAGAAAAGGTGTAGATCAGGTTGAACACATCCCACTGAGCCACCAGTTTAAAGTCTAGAGGATCTCTGGATCTGGAGATAAACCTGTTTAGTAGAGTACGTGAAGACACTACTCTACTGGTTCCAAACATTAATGACTGAGGAAATCCGCCTGCCAATTGACCATGCCCGGAATGTGCACAGCAAATGGGAATGAAAAGTTTAGCCAAAGCCAAAAATAAGCCTACATCTCTTTAAGCTGCAAGACTTTTGGTTCTCCCTGATGGTGGATCTATGCCACTATTGTGGCATTATCTGACTAAATCCGAGATGACCTTGAAGTTGGGAAGTTTTGCCTGGCAGGGGCAACCAAGTTGCTCTGTGCTGCATGATTGAGGCAAGTTTCCTCCGACAACCAAGTCCCCTACATCAAGAGGGTATCTGAGACTCCTCACCAGCCCAATAGGTTGGCACCCATCATGAGAACCTTACTGACCAGTGGGAAGAGACACTCCCGACTCCAACTATGGACTTATGACCTACCATGGTAGGACAATTCTGGTTTCATTGGTCAAGAGGATTTGACAGTCTTAGCTTTCTTGCCAGAATGTTAAGTTGCAACTGTCTGAAGTGGAATTGGGCATAAAGAACTGCCTTAAAGGAGGCCACCATTAAGCCTGGAGCCCTCATGCAAAAGTAGTGGGTTTGTCAGCTCCTGGGCTGCAAAAACTGAACATGAAAGTAGAAGGTCTGGAGTTTGTCCTGATGGAGGAAAACTTTGCATAGGGTTGCATCATGGATTAGGCTGAGATACTCCAAGCAATAAGATGGTTCCAATGAAGACTTCTGGAGATTCAGGATCCACTCAAATCTCTGTTGGGTCTGGGCAGTGGATCTAGCAAAATAGAAATAGAAAGGCGCACCAACCTAGTGCATTACCACAATAAAATTTATAAAAAAATTAAAAGAGCAATATATATACTTAAACGTGATTGATAAAAATGCATATTATAGCAAAATGTCCTCCACTGCATTGAAATCTTTACTGCATGAGAATATTTGCATTCTGGGCAGTGGATGACAGAGCCTGAGATGGCGGCTGTCCTTTCAGAAGAAGGAGGCCATCCAGAAATCCCAGTTGGGGTGTCCCGCAAGTGCAACAAACAAGGCAAGGACCGGGGCTAGCACCATGGTGAAAACCCTAGATGCAGAGGACCAAGATTAGAACTGTGGTGAAAACCTAAAACGCAGAGGATAAACCAAAGGACAGGGTAACAAATTCATAATATTGCGAGCCCACAGCAAAATAGTGGAAATGCGCAGGAAAGACGGGGACATAAATGTGAATGGGTAATCTGAATTAATAAACCGCCCTTAATTCCAAACTGCCCCCACTGCGCTAATGGATAGAGTGTGAAACAATAAAGAGTGAGATCCAGTGAATGGCCCACTAAAAAATAAAAATAAAAAAGGTATCAAACCTTAGTGGAAAATTATATATATATATATATATATATATATATATATATATATATATATATATATATATAGCGAGCTGCCCCTTTAAGTGAATGCAAAGCTTGAATGTAATCTGATCTCATATATCCATATACCCAAACGAACCTTCTCCTAGATATATAAGAGCAAATAAGAGGCGCTCATATCCCCAGTGCTGAAAATCAAATGTGCTACAATACCATCAAATGATACCTACATTTAAGTGCATCAATTCATACGTGAACTAAATGGTGTATATAAACTATAAGTGATTTGATGTATAATTAATCCACAGTGTTTTGGATCAATCCACATGTAAAAGAATTCAAAGAACTCACATAGTGTAAACCAGCACGGCAAAATTTATTAATCCACAGTTTTTAATAAATTTTGCCGTGCTGGTTTACGCTATGTGAGTTCTTTGAATTCTTTTACATGTGGATTGATCCAAAACACTGTGGATTAATTATACATCGAATCACTCTGGAGTGTGGTTAATAAGCGCTTTTTGCCGTGCATGAGAGTGCTGGCAAAATTATTCGGTGAGTGAGTTTCTATTGGGAGTGGATTCACGTTTTCATGTTGGTGAGGTGAAAGACACGTGGAATTTAACACTATCAAGACCACTGCACTACAAAAGATTTTTATTGTTTTTTTGTCACAAACTAAATCACGCATTTTTTGTCACAAGGTTTTTAAGGACTGAATTTTTCTTAATCTTATTTTTATTGCACTTTTCAATTATTTATTGGGAATGTCACATTAATTGGTGATTTTGTGTCACTTGATTAATTTATCAATATTTTGTTGTCACAATATATTTCACGTTCACATAGGAGTTATCTATGTATGGTGTAATTAGAGTTTATATACACCATTTAGTTCACGTATGAATTGATGCACTTAAATGTAGGTATCATTTGATGGTATTGTAGCACATTTGATTTTCAGCACTGGGGATATGAGCGCCTCTTATTTGCTCTTATATATCTAGGAGAAGGTTCGTTTGGGTATATGGATATATGAGATCAGATTACATCAAAGACGGGGACATGCAAGTAGCCATTCTTGAGGTCCATGGAGGCCAAGAGGTCCCCTAAATGGAAGTAAGCAATGACTGACCGGTGAATTCCATATGAAACTTTTCAATCCAGAGGAAGGTGTTTAAAACCTTCAGATCCATTGTAGGGTGGATGCGCTTTTTGCCTTGGGGTGGTAAATACGTTTGAATGAAAATCTTGGAACCGATCTTTCTCTGCAACAGTGACAGGCCATCCTGGAGGTCCACCAGTCTCTGCAGGGACATTGGCAACATGATGTGAGGTGGCGGTAGTGACCGAAATTTCAGCTTGTAGCCACTGCATACCAAGCTCTGGATACAAATGTCACAAGAATATATGGCCAGAAAGACCAGAATATATCTCCCCCTTTCAAAAGCAGGGGCATCCCTTACATAGTTACATAGTAGGTGAAGTTGAAAAAAGACACAAGTCCATCAAGTCCAACCTGTGTGTGATTATGTCAGTATTACCTTGTATATCCCTGTATGTTGTGGTCGTTCAGGTGCTTATCCAATAGTTTTTTTTAAACTATTCATGCCCCCTGCTGAGACCACCGCCTTTGGAAGGGAATTTCACATCCTTGTGGCTCTTACGGTAAAGATCCCTCTACGTAGTTTATGGTTAAACCTCTTTTCTTCTCATTTTAATGAGTGGCCACGTGTCTTGTTAAACTCCCTTCCGCAAAAAAGTTTTATCCCTATTGTGGAGGTCATCAGTACGGTATTTGTAAATTTAAATCATGTCTCCTCTCAAGCGTCTCTTCTCCAGAGAGAATAAGTTCAGTGCTCACAACCTTTCTTCATAACCAATATCCTCCAAACCCTTTATTAGCTTGGTTGCCCTTCTTTGTACTCGCTCCATTTCCAGTACATCCTTCCTGAGGACTAGTGTCCAGAACTGGACAGCATACTCCAGGTGCGGCCGGAACAGAGTCTTGTAGAGTGTGAAAATTATCGCTTTATCCCTGGAGTTAATCACTTTTTTAATGCATGCCAATATTCTGTTTGCATGCCATTGCTGAGCCTATCATCTACTAGGACCCCCAGGTCCTTTTTCATCATAGATTCCCCCAGAGGTTCTCCCCCTAGTGTATAGATTGCATTCCTATTTTTGCCACCTAAATGCATTATTTTACATTTTCCTACATTAAACCTCATTTGCCATGTAGTTGCCCACCACATTAATTTGTTCAGATCTTCTTGCATTCTTCCTTTATTGAGAAGAGAACACATTTGTGGAACTGGTAAACTGAGGAGTTCAAGCCTTCTGGGGGAATGGAGGTCCAGGCTATGCCTTGTAATTGTGGAAGAAACAAAAGAAACTCTTCATAGGGTCAGAAGAAAAGTGCTTCCAAGAAGGGGGGCAACTTTATTTTTCCTGTGAAAAAGGGTAATTTTCCTACCAGTGACGTCCTTGATAAAATTGTCCAGGGATTTACTTGCTATGTCTGTCCTGGGCCTGCAGATGGGGCAGCAGAGCACAGAATATATGACAGAGGTAGTTGGGAGTTCTGGGTTTGGTACCTGCCTTATGTCAGTTGCAACGAATCCGTGAAATAACCCAGGCTGGTGACCTTTGGAATGGCTTATGCAGGCTGCTCCAGGTCAAAAAACATGTGCACTGTATCACAAAGGACCGAAATGGTCCTTACATTTAGTAGAGATTTCAATACACTGAGACTCCTCGGGACCAGGTCAACAAAAGCAGACAAGGCAAAACCTTTATCCTCCTAAGCAATCCCTGCGTTCTGAGTAAGCCAACATAGCTGAAGTCCTCGACATAACTAAGACAAAGCTGCAGAGAACTCCTCTCTAGATAAGCTGAAAAGAACCGCCTCTGAAAGAGGTTAAATAGGCCTCCGAGGAGGGTAGAAACTCAGGCAGGGGACAGAGGTCTAGGTTCACAGAGGGTGCACTGCAAGCTGGCAAGGCCATGCAGGGGCGCTTATGACTTGCCATAAAATTGCTGCAAGTGAGGGGTTCTCCTGAAACACTGCCAAGGCAGGAAGGATTAACTATCTGCGAATAGTCACTTGGAGGCAGCCGAGAGTGTCCTTGAGGATCAGAGTGCTGGAGCATTTGAGCAGATGGCGACAAAATGTAAGCCGGTCCACACACGTAGTTCAAAATGGCGGGGTGCATGCGCAGTAGGAGTCACCATGGTGGAATCAGTGCAGGCTAAATTGGGGTGTCCGAGCAGGGGGGCCAGAGGCTGACACCAAAAGTGTTGACTCTCCCACCATCACACTTGTGACAAAGAAGTGTCGCAGATGGAGCTACCAAGATTTATAACCCCTTGGGGGACTTGGATCAGTCAAACAGGCTCCCAGAAGGGCCAAAGCCATGACCTTTTGCAGCATTGATCTTTAGACTCCCGTGGTCCTCACCAGATATATAAGTAGGATCCTTCTGGTGGGTATACGCCCTAAGAAAGCTTCAGGGAAAGGGTTTCCTCAGATGGGTGGACGACGTCCATAAGCCTGTAAACCACTCTGTGGCTAACTCATCACGTTGCACCAAGTGTAGCTAGATTCCAGTGCACAAAGGAACACGATACAGGCCAGCCCCGCAGGTTATTCCCAGTGGATTCTGGGTACAGCTTCCAGGAAGAAGATGAACATCAGTCGATCCAGAAGCGGAGCCCCAGAGGCTTTGCAGGAAGTCAAAATTTTTGCTAGTAGAAAAAAATCCATACAAAAAGAGATGGAACAAATAAGTCATGGTTTGCTTCTCTCACAGCAGGACACTAGCAAAAATTAGCATGCTGGATGTAGGAGGGGTTATACTTGTTTGCCATTGTCTTCTAAAGGCAGCTGCATAGTCCCAAGTTCCTGTCTACTTCTACTGTGTTCAATAATGTATGATTAAGATAAAATATTTAAAATCCTCTGCTAAACGAGAGAGACAAATTTGCACCAAATGGGCACCAGATGCTACTGGTAAGTTGCTTGATAAATTCTCTTCATTGTGCATATTACTTACTTGTATGAAAAGTGCATGTGCCAGAAAGGGAATTTTTCTCAGAACCCTGCCGCTTAGACCTTCACTTTTTCTGAAACAATATAAAAATTGCAGTAAAAATATTTTGTGACATAGTTTAATTGATAATTAATGTATAATATTTACCATATAAATCAAACTATACATACAAAGGTTACCTTTAGAAAAATCAATATCAATACTAACAGAAGATTCAGATACAATAACTGAAAATTGATGCAATTATCACATTTTCCTGTGAAAGGCATGCTCGGTTCCACCCCTCCAATGTCTGCTTGCTGGTATCGAGAACCAACAATGTAGCTGATGAGGTGGGGCCAAGCTTGGCCTTTAATTAGAATTACAGGTTTACTTAACCATTTCACCCCCGGAAGTTTTTACCCCCTTAATGACCAGGCCATTTTTTGAGAGACGGCACTGCGTTACTTTAACTGACAATTGCAGGGTCATGCAACACTGTACCCAAATAAAATTGATGGTTTTTTTTTTCCTACAAATAGAGCTTTCTTTTGGTGGTATTTGATCACCTCTGCGGTTTTTTTTTTTTGCACTATAAACAAAAAAAGATTGACGTTTTTGAAAAAAAAAACCTAAAATATTTTTTACTTTCTGCTATAATACATAACCAAAAAAAAATCTAATGTCTTCATCAATTTAGGCCAATATGTATTTTTCTACATATTTTTGGTAAAAAAAATCCCAATAAGCATATATTGATTGGTTTGAGCAAAAGTTATAGCGTCTACAGACTATACAAACTATGGGATAGATTTATGTACTTTTAATTGTTTTTACTGGTAATGGTGGCGATCAGCAATTTTTAGCGGGACTGCGACATTGCGACAGACAAATCTGACATGAAGTGACATTTTTTGGGGACCAGTGACACCAATACAGTGATCAGTGCTAAAAAAAAATAATGCACTAACACTGTATAAATGACACTGACAGGGAAGGGGTTAACATCAGGGGCAAGCAAAGGGTTAACTGTGTTCCCTGGGTGTGTTTTCTAACTGTGTGGGGGATGGACCGACAGGAATAACACAGAGATCCCTGTTCCTGCTTAAAAGAAACAGGGGATCTCTGTGCACTTCCCTGTCAGAACGGGGATCTGCCTTGTTTACGTAGGCAGATCCCTGTTCTGCCTCTCTGTAAAGCCATTGCTGGTCCGCCGGACCTGCTGATTGGCTCCCGCTCCGTGCAGCAGCTGCACGCCCACAGTATCTATGGCACGAAATGACATACACCCCAAGGAAATTGCTGAGAGGCATGTTGAGCCCATTGAATATTTTATTTTTTTGTCACAAGTGATTGAAAAATGACAGAAAAAAAAAAATACACAATGTTGTCACTAAATGATATATTGCTCACACATGCCATGGTTATATGTGGAATTCCACCCCAAAATACATTCTGCTGCTTCTCCTGAGTATGGGAATACCTCATGTGCGACTTTTTAGGAGCCTAACCACGTACAGGACCCCGAAAACCAAGCACCACCTTCAGGATTTCTAAGGGTGTAAATTTTAGATTTTACTCCTCGCTATCTATTCACAGTTACGAAGGCCATAAAATGCCAAGATAGCACAACCCCCCCCCCCCCCCAAAATGACCCAATTTTGGAAAGTAGACACCCCAAGCTATTTGCTGATAGGCATGTTGAGTCCATGGAATATTTTATATTTTGCCACAAGTTGGGGGGAAAATTACAATTTTTTTTTTTTTTTTGCACAAAGTTGTCTCTAAATGATCTATTGCTCAAACATGCCATGGGAATATGTGAAATTACACCCCAAAATACATTCTGCTGCTTCTCCTGAGTACGGGGATACCACACCCTGAAAACGAAGCACCGCCTTCAGGCTAAGGGCGTAAAATGGTCATTTCACTTCCTCACCACCCATCACAGTTTCGGAGGCCATAAAATGCGACAATAGCATAACACCCCCCCCCCAAATGACCCCATTTTAGAAAGAAGACACTTCAAGCTATTTGCCGAGAGGCATGTTGAGTCCATGTAATATTTTATATTTTGCCACAAGTTTTTATTTTTTTTTTCACAACGTTGTCACTAAATGATATACTGTTCAAACATGGCATGGTTATATGTGGAATTACACCCCAAAATACATTCTGCTGCTTCTCCTGAGTATGGGGATACCAGATGTGTGGAACTTTTTGGCAGTCTAACCACGTACAGGACCCCGAAAACCAATCACCGCCTTCAGGCTTTCTAAGGGCGTACATTTTTGATTTCACTGCCTATCACAGTTTCGGAGGCCATGAAATGCCGAGATAGCACAAAACCCCCCCAATAGACCCCATTTTGGAAGGTAGACACCCCAAGCTATTTGCTGAGAGACATGTTGAGTATTTTGCAGATCTCGCTTTTTGTCACAAAGTTTTGAAAATTGAAAAAAGGAAAAAAAAATATTTTTTTCTTTTCTTTCTTAATTTTCTAAAATAAATGAGATCTGAAAATACTCACCATGCCGCTTAGCAAATACCTTGGGGTGTCTACCTTCCGAAACGGGGTCATTTGGGGAGGGGGGGTTGTGCTATCTGGACATTTCAGGGCCTCTGTAGCTGTGATAGGTAGTGAAGAGTAAAATCACAATTTTACGCCTTTAGAAAGTCTGAAGGCGGTGCTTGGTTTTTGGGGTCCTGTACGTGGCTAGGATCCCAAAAAGTCTTATACATGTGGTATCCCCGTACACGGGAGAAGCAGCAGAATGTATTTTGGGGTATAATTCGACATATAACCATGCCATGTTTGAACAATATATCATTTAGTGACAACTTTGTGTAAACAAAAGAAAAAATTTCATTTTCCCGCAAGTTGTGGCAAAATATAAAATATTCCATGGACTCAACATGACTCATCAAAATGCTTGGGGTGTCTACTTTCCAAAATGGGGTCCTTGGGGGATGGGGTTTGAACTGTCCTGGCACTTTATGCACAACATTTAGAAGCTTATGTCACACATCACTCACTCTTCCAACCACTTGAACACAAAGCCCTTTCTGACACTTTGTTTACATGAAAAAATACTTTGAACCCCCAAACATTATATATTTTTTTAAAGCAAAGGCCCTACAGATTAAAATGGTGGGTGTTGCAATTTTTTGTTCACACAGTATTTGCGCAGCGATTTTTTAAATGCAATTTTATTTTTTTTCAAAAAAACACACTTTTTAATTTCAATGCACTAAAACACACTATATTGGCCAAATGTTTGATGATATAAAAAAGATGATCTTACGCCGAGCACATGGATACCAAACATGACATGCTTTAAAATTGTGCACAAACGTGCATCAGCACAAACTACATCCATTTTTAAAAGCCTTTACAGGTTACCACTTTAGATTTACAGAGGAGGTCTACTGCTAAAATTACTGCCCTCGATCTGACCCTCGTGGTGATACCTCACATGCATGGTGCAATTGCTGTTTACATATGACACCAGACCAACGCTTGCGTTCGCCTTTTTTTACTATTATTTTTATTTTTTATTATATTTTTAAACTTTTTCTTTCATTTTTTTTTTTTTTTTTTTTAAAGATTTTTATTGTTATCTCAGGGAATGTAAATATCCCCTATGATAGCAATAGGTAGTGACTGGTACTCTTTTTTTGAAAAAATTGGGGTCTATTAGACCCTAGATCTCTCCTCTGCTCTCAAAGCATCTGACCACACCAAGATCGGTGTGATAAAATGCTTTGCCAATTTCCCAATGGCGCTGTTTATATCTGGCGAAACCTAAGTCATGAAATGCTCATAGCTTCCGGTTTCTTAGGCCATAAAGAGGATATTGGAGCCATTCTGGTCTCTGATCAGCTCTATGGTTAGCTGGCGGAACCACCGGCTGCATTCTCGGGTTTCCTGTTGGGACAGGAGAGCCCGAGAAAACCATGGAAGACAGTGGGGGGATGGGATGTTCCCTCAGGGGGGATGTTCCCTCCCACTGCTTATAAAAGCAGTCCAGAGGCCAATTAGCCGCTAGGATTGCTTTTACATGAAAGCCGACCCCTGGCTGAAAAGAATGATACCAAGATGATACCTAAACCTGCAGGCATCATTCTGGTATAATCACTCAAAGTCCAGCAACATACCAGTACGTTGCTGGTCCTTGTTGGGCATACATTGTAATGTTCTTTTTTTCATGCAGCCTGTGGGCTGAACGAAAAAAAGAGATTGATCGGTGGGAATGCCCACCATTAGAATACCATTAGAACATCCACCCACTTCTCATGATGGGCATACCTGCACCATTTTTTTTTTTTTTTTTAACTGTGGTGGTGAAATCACCTCCTATAGTGCTGGAGTCGCTGATTTACGTATCGTGGGAGCAAACGCTGTTGCTGTCAAGATAAATAAATCAGTGCTGCAGTGAATGGTGTACCTGCTAAGCAAATTATGTTTAATAAAACAAGGTAACATTACAGTATAACAATAAGACTTGCCATACCTGCAAAGCAAATACAATAAAACATAGTAAAAATTTTTTAGAAATTTAACGCAATCTGTGCCTAAAAAATATATGCTGAAGCATGGGGGCAATCCGCCCCTAATGTTAGGAGTAAAATCGCTCCTCCACCCCTGCCCCCATGCTTCGGCATATATGCTCTTTTTTTCAACTCTGGTGGTGAAATCACCTCCAACATCGCTGGAGTTACAGCTTTACATATCGTGGGAGCAAATGCTGTTGCTGTCAAGATAAATAAACCCGTGCTGCAGCTGAATGGCGTACCTGAAAACAAAAAAAATGGTTAACAATAAAACACAGTAAACACTAAAGTATAAAAGAATTACATACCTGAAAAGCAAACATGATAAAACATAGTAAAAATAAAACACTGCGAGGAGCGCATGCGTGGTCGGCCGCAGCAGATGTGTTCCTGAGCTGCTCCGCACACCTCCGGCAGACAAAGCTACAATTAGCAGCCCTGCACCTCGCCCGCTGCGTATAACCACCTGATATTCCCGTGGGGAGGAACCTGCTGGATGCCGCACTGCTCCGTCGGAAAGCCCCGAGCGGCTCCCGCTACTTGTCCCGTGCTGCGAGCAGGGACAGCAAGATGGTGCCCGGCTGCAACACACGAGGACAGCCAGCTACAAGGGAGGAGAAACCGCTCCCACAGAGGAACACTCCAAATGCCGCGTACACATGACCGGACTTTGTGGCATACTTGGTCCGGTGAACCGGAGTTCGTCGGACAATTCGATCGTGTGTGGGCTCCAGCTAACTTTTTTTCCCCAAAAGTTTTAACGGACCTAGAAATGAAACGTTTCAAATCTTTTTGACGGACTAGAGTCAAAAACTGACGCTAGGGCAGCTATTGGCTACTGGCTACGAACTTGCTTGTTTTAGTCCGGTCATACGTCATCACGTACGAATCCGTCGGACTTTGGTTGATCGTGTGTAGGCAAGTCCGTTCATTCGGAAAGTCAGTCGTAAAGTCCATTGAAAAGTCCGCAGGACAAAGTATGCCCTAAAGTCCGGTCGTGTGTATGCGGCATAAGCCTCCTGGCCGACACAGGACAGGCTCCTCCATGCCCTCCCCAGCTAAAGGTGAGCCTGCACACACAAGCTGCTCCCCATCCAGCCCTGCAAAGTCTCCCTCACAGGCTGCGGCCCTGTCACCTAGCCAGGACTCTCATGCTTCCTCAGTCTTGGATAGGGAGATGGCTGATATCCCGTGTAGCCAACCCAGCAGCCAAGAGCTTGGCCCAGACAGCCCAGCAGATCTCCCCGCTATTCCGTCAGCCCAACCACAATATTCAAGAGACCCAATACTATTGGCCCGCTTTGCAGACCTACTACAGAGGGGATTGGCGAAAGCCACTGAAAAACTAGCCTTGGACATAAAACAAGATTTCCAGGAGCTAGGGAACCGATTAGAGAGCACTGAATCAAAGGTAGACGACACTGTTCACAGAGTATCCCAAAACTCGACTACGATAACCGACATGCAAGACCGCCTTAAGGAAGGCTATTCGAAAATTGATGACCTCGAAAACCCCACTAGGCGCTATAATTTTGGTATCAGAGGCATCCCAGAAAATGTGAAAGACATCACTTCCATCACCTATTCACTAATGCAAGCTGCAGTGCCTGACATAGATGACATCCATATGGAAATAGACCGCATTCATAGGGCCCTGGTCCCTCCGAAACCTGACGGCCCCCCCAGGGATGTTATTGTAAAGCCGCATTTTTTCAAGATCAAAGAAGTGGTAATGCACCACGCTAGAGAGCATCCAGACCTGAAAATAGATGGTCTTAAAATTCTAATATTTGCCGATATCTCCCAGGCCACCATCCAAAAGAGACGATTGTTCAAACTTTTGGTACCGCCGACTCAACGGAATATCCGCTACAGATGGAACTACCCCTTCAAGCTCCAGTTCACCTTTAACGGCAAGTCCTACTCCTTTTCTACATTTGCTGAAGTGGAAATGACTTTACTGAAGTTGGGCTTCATCTCTCGTAGTCCATCTCGGAACCGACCTGGACCCAGCGACCCCCCTCCCCCTTTCCCCTCTATGGTCAACTCTGCCGACAAAGAAATCAGCTTCTTCCTATCATACATCTTGAAAACTTGTTGCATATTATCGGAGGACCTTTTTCGTTTAGGTGCAGTTAAAGGACATTAGCCCTGCTTTTATCTTTTGTTTCTTCTACGAAAATTACGCAACATATATCTACTGCCTTACAGTTCTGACTGAATTACCTGTTATTTGTTTGTTTAGGTTAACATATTTTGTTTCTAGGTTGGACACTTCAACTTTAATTAGCATTGCGCTAAACTGATTGTTGGTTATTTTTTTATGTTGCTCTACAAGTTTTCCTGGACGGTGTTATAGGGCCTTAAATTTCATGTATGTGAATCCACTCCCAGGGGGAGTCTATGCACTCTCTTCACTCGAAGGACTCTTCCCATTACCAGATTTTGGTGAAGACTCCTCCGCACTCTGAGCTTTAGCGCTGAGATACTTAACTGCTTACTGGTTTATGTGTCTGATTTCCTACATTTCTGTACCACATTACTTGGCGCCAGGGGTTTCCTGGCCCGATTATCATCTTGTTTCTCTTTCTTTCTTTATCTCTACTTTAACTTATTTTATTTTTCTTTTCTGAGGGTCACCTGGAGATTCCCTTGGATCCTTTGGATTCAGCAATTCGCAGACTGGTGGGTGAGTTTATTTACCAATAATTGGTTGACTGTTATGCCTAGTGTAACAAATACTTCCCAAAACATCCGCCTGCTCTCCCATTAATCTAAACGGATTAAGGCCTTCACGCATTATCGATCTTTAGGGGCGGACATTGTGGCTCTCCAAGAAACACACTTCGCAATTTACCCCTCAGTACCTCCATAAAGATTGTCCTATTTGCTACTATGCAAACGCATTGGAAAAAAAGAGAGGTGTGGCCCTCTGCTTTTCTAGACAGATATCGTTTACCAAAACTAAAATTCTTAGAGACAAAGAGGGACGTTACCTTTTAGTTAAAGGCTACCTAGGGGAAACATTGATGACCTTCTTAATCTACTACGCTCCCAACACAAATCAAATCGCATTCTTTCGCTCCCTCTTACAATCCATGGCTCCTGAGTTTGAAGGAGAAGTAATTCTAGCAGGTGACTCTAATCTAGCCTTGGAGCATATAAGGGACAGATCTCACGCCGTTGTGCTGCGATCCCCTCCCAAAGTTGTAAATTTGCACAGTTGCTTTATCACTATGATTTAGTAAATGCCTGGAGGGAAGCTAACCCCACCTCTAGAGATTACTCCCATTATTCAAGAGCACATAGACACTACTCCCGTATAGACCATGTGTTTCTTCTCTCGGGACTGTTGGCTAAATTGAATTCCGCCAAAATACTATCTACCTCCTGGACGGACCACGATCCGGTTATGGTTCAGTTTTGGGATCTTACCAATAGGATAGCAACAACACACTGGCGTCTAAATGAATCTCTTCTCAGTGATGAATCTTACTGTCTTGAGATTTCTTTTTTTTAAACCATAGATTTTTATTGTAAGTTTGCATTAGATACATGAAATACAAAGCTTTGTTTACAACAAATGACAAAGCAGGATGAATGATAAATATCAGATGTAATTCTACAAAGAAATATTTCCACCTGAGCCACTCATATCTACGTAGTTTACAACCTCAACAGGAGGTAGGACCTGTCACCCCTACTGGGTACATACTGTGAGCAGGAACCTCTGATTGTCTGGAGCAAAGTAGCTCTCTAGCGACCTTGAATGAGGGTCACTAGTGGCTGTTTACAAGATATGTTTAATTTTTACTTTGTAGATAACTATCTTAAAAACTTCAAACCTTGATATTGTCTTATTACAGTAAAAATATAACCACATACTTTATGGTGTAGTCACTTCCTATTAAGTTCTGACTAAGTTCTGCTGATGTGACTACTCCTAGAATTATTATTTGTTTATTGGTTTACTTATCATTTTCTCTACTTATTTAAAGTCTTAAACCACTATCTGCCTAGTTGATTTACTACATATCATGAAAACAATTTACATTTCACAAGTGAGAGGGAGCAAACTGAGAAGATTTCCAGACCTCCCAGTGTTTATGGAAGGCCTGGGGTCTTCTTTCCTTATATGCAAGCATTTTTTCCATCGTGTAATGGGCATTCACTCTAGAAATTATTTCCTCAATTTTTGGGGGTTTTTGGGAGCGCCATTCTCTTGCTAGTGATATTCGTGCTGCAAATAGTATATTAATAACAACCTTTCTCGTCAGGTGAGGAAAGTTTTCTATGCCCAGGCTTAGCAGGGCAAGTTCAGGGTTAAGCGTGACCTTAGTGTTTGTGATTGTATGAATGATGGAAGCTACTTCCTGCCAGAAATGTTTTATTATTTTACAGCTCCACAAAATGTGTAACAGGGTCCCTGTGTTGTGACAGTTCCGCCAACAGAGTAGTGAAGTATTCGGATTCATTTTGTTGATGCGTAGAGGTGTAAGATACCACCTGTGCAGTATCTTCTGTGCGTTTTCCCAATGATCTATACAAGCTGAAGATTTGCCATTGCTTTTGACAGCTAGATGCCATTGGTGCAATGGGAATTCTTTGTTTAATTCCCTTTCCCACTTTCTCATATTGGGCACCTTAGTCTGCATGTATAGGGGGGTGGCAAATTTGTAGAATAGGGATATTCCTTTGTGTTTCCCTTGGTTTTTGCTTAATAGATAATGCCAAAGTATTTGGGGAATTTTCAGTAGTCTAGGGGTATTAGATTTAATGTAGTGCTTAATTTGAAACAGTAGATATCTTTCCATTGCTTCCTGTCCCTGTAGGTCAGCTGTAAGAAAGTGTTCCCCATGCCTTTGAAAAGTTTGAGTCGAGATATTTGGAATTAGATATGCATATGTTGCTAATGGAATATGTATTTCGTGCATTGTTGTGTCCATAAATGGGTGTCGTAGCATGGAAGACCACGCCATGATAGAGGCTTGTATAGTGGGGAATTGTGGTGTAGTGGGTCTGTGATGTATGCCGGCTGCTAATGCCAGTGCTGGAAGATTGTGGCCGGGGGTAACTTCCTGTTCTATTTCAGACCATCTATTGTCCGTTTGACATGAGAACCAGTATCGAGTTTGTTCTAATATAGCTGCTTGGTAGTAAATGTAGGCGTTGGGAAGTCCTACCCCACCTAGATGTTTGGGTTTGTATAGATGGTTCAGTGCAATTCTGGGTTTTTTTCCTGCCCATATAAATTTATTTAGTATTTTCGCCAATTGTGTGAAGAATGATTGGGGGATAGGTATGGGTAGTGTTCTAAAGTGGTATAGGAGTTTGGGTAGTATCTGCATTTGATATGCGGCTATTCTCCCCATCCATGAAATGTGTAGTTTGCCAATTTGGACCATCTCTTCTTCTATATTCGCAAGTAGGGGAGGGTAATTGCTAGTGTATAGCTTAGCGGAAGAGGAGGTGAGTTGCACACCGAGATAGGTGAGTGATGGGGGATTCCAGTTACAGGGGAACAGATGTTCTATAGTATGCTGTTCTTCTGTGGGTAAGTGAAGTGTTAACCACTTGACGACCGCCTCACGCCGATGTACGTCGGCAAAGTGGCACGGACAGGCAAAATCACGTACAGGGTACGTGATTTGCCTTCCGCGGGTGGGGGGTCCGATCGGACCCCCCCCCGGTGCCCGAGGCGGTCGTCGTTTGTCCAGCGGCGATCGGTGATGAGGGGGAGACCATCCGTTCGTGGCCCCCCCCTCGCGATCGCCGCCGGCCAATGAAAACACTCCTTTGCTGCTGTATGCTAAACAGCAGCAAAGGAAGTGATGTCATCTCCCCTCGGGTCGGTATTTTCCGTTCCGGCCCGAGGAGAGACGACAAGTATGTGAGTGCACAAACACTACACACACAGTAGAACATGCCAGGCACACAAATCACCCCGATCCCCCCCCCGATCGCCCCCCGATCCCCCCCCAATCACCCCCCCCCCCCCTGTCACAAACTGACACCAGCAGTTTTTTTTTTTTTTTTTTTCTGATTACTGCTAGGTGTCAGTTTGTGACAGTGACAGTGTTGGGACAGTGTATATTACCCCCCTTTAGGTCTAGGGTACCCCCCTAACCCCCCCTAATAAAGTTTTAACCCCTTGATCACCCCCTGTCACCAGTGTCGCTAAGCGATCATTTTTCTGATCGCTGTATTAGTGTCGCTGGTGACGCTAGTTAGTGAGGTAAATATTTAGGTTCGCCGTCAGCGTTTTATAGCGTCAGGGACCCCCATATACTACCTAATAAATGTTTTAACCCCTTGATTGCCCCCTAGTTAACCCTTTCACCACTGATCACCGTATAACCGATACGGGTGACGCTGGTTAGTTTGTTTATTTTTTATAGTGTCAGGGCACCCGCCGTTTATTACCGAATAAAGGTTTAGCCCCCCGATCGCCCGGCGGCGATATGCGTCGCCCCAGGCAGCGTCAAATTAGCGCCAGTACCGCTAACACCCACACACGCAGCATGCGCCTCCCTTAGTGGTATAGTATCTGATCGGATCAATATCTGATCCGATCAGATCTATACTAGCGTCCCCAGCAGTTTAGGGTTCCCGAAAACGCAGTGTTAGCGGGATCAGCCCAGATACCCGCTAGCACCTGCGTTTTGTGCCTCCGCCCAGCCCACCCAAGTGCAGTATCGATCGATCACTGTCACTTACAAGGCACTAAACGCATAACTGCAGCGTTCGCAGAGTCAGGCCTGATCCCTGCGATCGCTAACAGTTTTTTTGGTAGCATTTTGGTGAACTGGCAAGCACCAGCCCCAGGCAGCGTCAGGTTAGCGCCAGTACCGCTAACACCCACGCACGCACCGTACACCTCCCTTAGTGGTATAGTATCTGATCGCATCAATATCTGATCCGATCAGATCTATACTAGCGTCCCCAGCAGTTTAGGGTTCCCAAAAACGCAGTGTTAGCGGAATCAGCCCAGATACCTGCTAGCACCTGCGTTTTGCCCCTCCGCCCGGCCCAGCCCAGCCCACCCAAGTGCAGTATCGATCGATCACTGACACTTACAAAACACTAAACGCATAACTGCAGCGTTCGCAGAGTCAGGCCTGATCCCTGCGATCGCTAACAGTTTTTTTTGTAGCGTTTTGGTGAACTGGCAAGCACCAGCCCCAGGCAGCGTCAGATTAGCGCCAGTACCGCTAACACCCACGCACGCACTGTACACCTCCCTTAGTGGTATAGTATCTGATCGCATCAATATCTGATCCGATTAGATCTATACTAGCGTCACCAGCAGTTTAGGGTTCCCAAAAACGCAGTGTTAGCGGGATCAGCCCAGATACCTGCTAGCACCTGCGTTTTGCCCCTCCGCCCGGCCCAGCCCAGCCCACCCAAGTGCGGTATCGATCGATCACTGTCACTTACAAAACACTAAACGCATAACTGCAGCGTTCGCAGAGTCAGGCCTGATCCCTGCGATCGCTAACAGTTTTTTGGTAGTGTTTTGGTGAACTGGCAAGCGCCAGCGGCCTAGTACACCCCGGTCGTAGTCAAACCAGCACTACAGTAACACGTGGTGACGTGGCGAGTCCCATAAGTGCAGTTCAAGCTGGTGAGGTGGCAAGCACAAGTAGTGTCCCGCTGCCACCAAAAAGACAAACACAGGCCCGTCGTGCCCATAGTGCCCTTCCTGCTGCATTCGCCAATCCTAATTGGGAACCCACCGCTTCTGCAGCGCCCGTACTTCCCCCATTCACATCCCCAACCAAATGCAGTCGGCTGCATGAGAGGCATTTTTATGTCCTCCCGAGTACCCCTACCCAGCGAACCCCCCAAAAAAGATGTCGTGTCTGCAGCAAGCGCGGATATAGGCGTGACACCCGCTATTATTGTCCCTCCTGTCCTGACAATCCTGGTCTTTGCATTGGTGAATGTTTTGAACGCTACCATTCACTAGTTGAGTATTAGCATAGGGTACAGCATTGCACAGACTAGGCACACTTTCACAGGGTCTCCCAAGATGCCATCGCATTTTGAGAGACCCGAACCTGGAACCGGTTACCGTTATAAAAGTTAGTTACAAAAAAAAGTGTAAAAAAAAAAAAAAAATATGAAATAAAAAAAAATAGTTGTTGTTTTATTGTTCTCTCTCTCTCTATTCTCTCTCTCTATTGTTCTGCTCTTTTTTACTGTATTCTATTCTGCAATGTTTTATTGTTATTGTTATTGTTATTGTTATTGATTGTTATTGTTATTGTTATTGTTATTGTTATTGATTGTTATTGTTATTGTTATTATGTTTTATCATGTTTGTTTTTCAGGTGTGTAATTATTTACACTTTACTGTGCTTTATTGTTAACCATTGTTAACCATTTTTTTGTCTTCAGGTACGCCATTCACGACTTTGAGTGGTTATACCAGAATGATGCCTGCAGGTTTAGGTATCATCTTGGTATCATTCTTTTCAGCCAGCGGTCGGCTTTCATGTAAAAGCAATCCTAGCGGCTAATTAGCCTCTAGACTGCTTTTACAAGCCGTGGGAGGGAATGCCCCCCCCCCCCCACCGTCTTCCGTGTTTTTCTCTGGCTCTCCTGTCTCAACAGGGAACCTGAGAATGCAGCCGGTGATTCAGCCAGCTGACCATAGAGCTGATCAGAGACCAGAGTGGCTCCAAACATCTCTATGGCCTAAGAAACCGGAAGCTACGAGTATTTCATGACTTAGATTTCGCCGGATGTAAATAGCGCCATTGGGAAATTGGGGAAGCATTTTATCACACCGATCTTGGTGTGGTCATTTGCTTTGAGGGCAGAGGAGAGATCTAGGGTCTAATAGACCACAATTTTTTCAAAAAAGAGTACCTGTCACTACCTATTGCTATCATAGGGGATATTTACATTCCCCGAGATAACAATAAAAATGATTAAAAAAAAAAATATGAAAGGAACAGTTTAAAAGTAAGATTAAAAAAGCAAAAAAATAATAAAGAAAAAAAAACAAAAAAAAAAAAACACCCCTGTCGCCCCCTGCTCTCGCGCTAAGGCGAACGCAAGCGGCGGTCTGTCGTCAAACGTAAACAGCAATTGCACCATGCATGTGAGGTATCACCGCGAAGGCCAGATCGAGTGCAGTAATTTTTCCAGTAGACCTCCTCTGTAAATCTAAAGTGGTAACCTGTAAAGGCTTTTGAAGGCTTTTAAACATGTATTTATTTTGTTGCCACTGCACGTTTGTGCGCAATTTTAAAGCATGTCATGTTTGGTATCCATGTACTCGGCCTGAGATCATCTTTTTTATTTCATCAAACATTTGGGCAATATAGCGTGTTTTAGTGCATTAAAATTAAAAAAAGTGTGTTTTTTCCCCAAAAAATGCGTTTGAAAAATCGCTGCGCAATTACTGTGTGAAAAAAAAAAATGAAACACCCACCATTTTAATCTGTAGGGCATTTGCTTTAAAAAAATATATAATGTTTGGGGGTTCAAAGTAATTTTTTTGCAAAAAAAAAAAACTTTTTCATGTAAACAATAAGTGTCAGAAAGGGCTTTGTCTTCAAGTGGTTAGAAGAGTGGGTGATGTGTGACATAAGCTTCTAAATGTTGTGCATAAAATGCCAGGACAGTTCAAAACCCCCCCAAATGACCCCATTTTGGAAAGTAGACACCCCAAGCTATTTGCTGAGAGGCATGTCGAGTCCATGGAATATTTTATATTGCGACACAAGTTGCGGGAAAGAGACAAATTTTTTTTTTTTTTTTTTTTTTTTTGCACAAAGTTGTCACTAAATGATATATTGCTCAAACATGCCATGGGAATATGTGAAATTACACCCCAAAATACATTCTGCTGCTTCTCCTGAGTACGGGGATACCACATGTGTGAGACTTTTTGGGAGCCTAGCCGCGTACGGGACCCCGAAAACCAAGCACCGCCTTCAGGCTTTCTAAGGGCGTGAATTTTTGATTTCACTCTTCACTGCCTATCACAGTTTCGGAGGCCATGGAATGCCCAGGTGGCACAAAACCCCCCCAAATGACCCCATTTTGGAAAGTAGACACCCCAAGCTATTTGCTGAGAGGTATAGTGAGTATTTTGCAGACCTCACTTTTTGTCACAAAGTTTTGAAAATTGAAAAAAGAAAAAAAAAAATGTTTTTTCTTGTCTTTCTTCATTTTCAAAAACAAATGAGAGCTGCAAAATACTCACCATGCCTCTCAGCAAATAGCTTGGGGTGTCTACTTTCCAAAATGGGGTCATTTGGGGGGGTTTTGTGCCACCTGGGCATTCCATGGCCTCCGAAACTGTGATAGGCAGTAAAGAGTGAAATCAAAAATTTTCACCCTTAGAAATCCTGAAGGCAGTGATTGGTTTTTGGGGTCCAGTACGCGGCTAGGCTCCCAAAAAGTCCCACACATGTGGTATCCCCATACTCAGGAGAAGCAGCTAAATGTATTTTGGGGTGCAATTCCACATATGCCCATGGCCTGTGTGAGCAATATATCATTTAGTGACAACTTT
Organism: Lithobates clamitans; assembly: GCA_037952925.1. Taxonomy (NCBI): domain Eukaryota; kingdom Metazoa; phylum Chordata; class Amphibia; order Anura; family Ranidae; genus Lithobates; species Lithobates clamitans. Next base: position 2,552,287 of record JBBGZY010000388.1, on the reverse strand, counting down.
ATGAAAAAAAAAAAAAAAAAAAAAAAAAAGTGTCACTTTCCCGCAACTTGTGTCAAAATATAAAATATTCCATGGACTCAATATGCCTCTCAGCAAATAGCTTGGGGTGTCTACTTTCCAAAATGGGGTCATTTTGGGGGGTTTTGTGCCACCTGGGCATTCCATGGCCTCCGAAACTGTGATAGGCAGTGAAGAGTGAAAGCAAAAATTTACACCCTTAGAAATCCTGAAGGCGGTGATTGGTTTTCGGGGCCCCGTACGCGGCTAGGCTCCCAAAAAGTCCCACACATGTGGTATCCCCATACTCAGGAGAAGCAGCTAAATGTATTTTGGGGTGCAATTCCACATAGGCCCATGGCCTGTGTGAGCAATATATCATTTAGTGACGACTTTTTGTAAATATTTTTTTTTTTTTTTTTTTTTGTCATTTTTCAATCACTTGGGACAAAAAAAATAAATATTCAATGGGTTCAACATGCCTCCCAGCAATTTCCTTGGGGTGTCTACTTTCCAAAATGGGGTCATTTGGGGGGGTTTTGTACTGCCCTGCCATTTTAGCACCTCAAGAAATGACATAGGCAGTCATAAACTAAAAGCTGTGTAAATTCCAGAAAATGTACCCTAGTTTGTAGACGCTATAACTTTTGCGCAAACCAATAAATATACGCTTATTGACATTTTTTTTACCAAAGACATGTGGCCGAATACATTTTGGCCTAAATGTATGACTAAAATTTAGTTTATTGGATTTTTTTTATAACAAAAAGTAGAAAATATCATTTTTTTTCAAAATTTTCGGTCTTTTTCCGTTTATAGCGCAAAAAATAAAAACCGCAGAGGTGATCAAATACCATCAAAAGAAAGCTCTATTTGTGGGAAGAAAAGGACGCAAATTTCGTTTGGGTACAGCATTGCATGACCGCGCAATTAGCAGTTAAAGCGACGCAGTGCCAAATTGGAAAAAGACCTCTGGTCCTTAGGCAGCATAATGGTCCGGGGCTCAAGTGGTTAAAGCAAAGCATTTATTTGTGTTGATTTTGTAAAGGGAGACTTGACTGAAAGTTTGCAATAGCTTTTTAAGTTCTATGATAGAGTCTGCTGGTTTAGATAAGGTCAATATTATATCGTCAGCAAAGAGTCCAATTTTATGATTTTCTTTACCTATTCTAATGCCATTGATAGCGTCATTGGACCTGATGCTTTGTGCCAGAGGTTCTATAATGAGTGAGAAAATTATTGGGGAGAGAGGGCATCCTTGTCGTGTACCGTTAGATAGTGGGAATGGATCAGATAGGAGACCAGAGGTATAGACTTGGGCTGTGGGGTTGGAGTATAGGGACATAATCGCTGAATGTATCAATCCTGATATTCCAAATTTGAGTAAAGTTTTTGATAGGTAGCCCCAATGCACCCTATCAAACGCCTTTTCGGCATCTAAGGCTAGAAAGATACTCGGTACTTGATTGACTTCTGCGAATCGCAGGAGGTCTAGCATCCTCCTAGTTCCGTCTGGTGCTTGTCTGCCTTTTACGAATCCTACCTGATCCAGTCCTATAAGAGAAGGGGTAATTTCTAATAGTCTATTTGCCAATATCTTTGCAAATATCTTCAGGTCAGAGTTAAGCAATGATATTGGCCTATAGTTTTGGGGGTGTGAGCCGTCTTTGCCGGGTTTGGGTAAGGTAACTATTACTGCTTGGAGCATTTCTCTCGGGAAAGATCCTGTTGTGGCTGCCCTATTGAAGACTTCTACAAGGTTAGGTGCTAGGAGGGAGCTAAAAGCTTTATAGTACTCAGCAGAAAAACCGTCCACTCCTGGTGATTTGTGCATGGGAAGAGATTTGATAACTGTCTCAATTTCTGCACTAGTGATTGGTGCATTAAGTGCTTGTAGTGTTGTTGAGTCTACTAAGGGCAGTTGGATTCCTTGAAGGAAATCCTCTATTTCTGTTTCTGTAGGTTGGTGGGTGGGTGAGTCTTTGTTGAGGTTGTAAAGGGATTTGTAATAGTCCCCAAAGGCATTAGCTATGTCTTTGGGGTTGTAGAATGTGGTGTCGGAATTATGTTGTTGGATGCGAGTAATATTGGATTTGGCATGTCTTTTTTTGAGTTGTGCGGCCAGAAGTTTGCTAGCCCTATTATTTTGGGAATAAAAGGATAGCTTCAGCCTTTTGAAATAAAGGTCGTAATTTGCCCTAAGTTCCTGTCGCAATTCTTCACGACAGGAATTAAGGCGTTTCAAAATGTTGGGGGTTGCGGTGCTGGGATCCTTGTGTTGGGCCTCTAGTTCAGCAATGGACTTGTGGAGCTGTGCTAAATGTTGTGACTTCTTTTTTCTTTCCCTAGAGGCAATCTGAATAAGAATTCCCCTAGCAAAGGCTTTGTGTGCGCACCATATCGTTGTTGGGGAGCATTCCCCATTGGCATTGAGTTTAAAATATTCAATAAGTTTCTCCTCCATCTCAGCCTTGATGTGGGGGCATGACAAAAGGTAGGTGTTGTTGCGCCATAGTGGTTTGTGGGAAGTTTTGTCATCCGCCTCCACCTCAATGGTTACGGGTGCATGGTCAGACCAGGTAATGTTGAGTATTTCAGCCTTTCTCACCTTCTGCAGTGTGTACATATCTGTTAGGAAGAAGTCAATCCTAGAGTAACTATTGTGCACTGTGGAAAAGTATGAGTAGTCCCTCTCGGTGGATTTAAGGCAGCGCCATGGATCAAAGAGTCTTTCTTCATGACTCCAGGATCCCAAAGAGGGCCTCTTCCTCACAGCCACCGAGGAAGAATCTAGTACATCATTCATAACCATATTGAAATCCCCACATATTATAAGACTGCCCTTTTGTAAGGATTTGGCAAGTGTGACAACTTTACGTATAAACTTCAGTGGTTTAACATTTGGGGCATATAGGTTTACCAGTGTGTAGAGGACCCGGTCTATTTCAGCAACCAAAATAATAAAGCGTCCATGAGGGTCATTATGAATCTGTAATAAAGAAAAGGTTAGTGTGTCCTTAATAGCTATCAATACCCCGTTTTTTTTTGAAATGTCATTGGCGGTGAACACATTGGGGAATTTCTTGTGCGTGCACTTTGGAGGTTTGCTGCTGGCGAAGTGTGTTTCTTGTGCACATAGGATGTCACATTTCAGGTCCAGAGCTGACTTCCACATGGCCCTGCGCTTGTAGGGACTGTTTAAACCTCTCACATTGTGTGATGCTATTTTAATGTTCATTCAATTCAAGTAGTGCCAGCTGCTGCCATCTAGTGGTAGGAACCAATAAGCAATATGCTCTTGAGATGTTGGAGGGTATGTGTGTTATTTGAGGTAAAGATCCTGAGGTAAATTTCAGAATATGAAAAAGAAAAGAAAAAACATGAACAAAAAACCAAGCTGAGTTATGCAGCAATGTGAAACATTCAAACAATAAAGTTTGCATGGAACAGTTCACAGGAGTCATCCTGTATTTGAAAAGGGGGGATAACTAGGGTTCCTTTTAGCCGAACAACGGCTGCTTCTTTAACCTACACTTAAATGCAGGAGAAGTGTGGAAGTTGTTAGGAGTAAATGGTGCTGAGATTGGTACCGCACATTCATAAAGGCCACCAGCCGGGGCGTTCGTGTAGTAAGCTGTGCCTATCTGCTTCTTCTGTTTTGACGGTGGTTGTTTCTTTTCTCATGTAGGGGGTCAGGTTCTGCAGCTTCTCCTTCTGGAGGTAGAAGACGCCATCTTTTGAGGAGCTCCATCCCTTTTTCAAGAGAAGTAATCGCGTGCGATTCGTTCTGCATTTCTAGCAGCAGTTTAGCAGGAAATCCCCACTTGTAGAGAATCTTATGGTTGCGTAAGATTTTTGTAATGGGGACCAAATTGTGCCTTGCTGTTAGTGTCGCTTGCGATAAATCTGCATACAATGCGATTCCGGTGAATGGATCGGGGAGCGTGGGGTGCTGTCTGGCGAATCGCATCAGCTGATCCTTTATGTGGTAAAAATGGATCCTAGCGATGACATCCCTGGGGATTTGGTCGGGCAGGAATGAGGGTTTTGGCAGTCTGTGGGCTCTATCTATGATTATGTCGTTAGGCCCCAGAGATGGCAGGACTGTGGTCATGAGCTTTTGGAGGTACGCTGTGAGTTCAGCTGGTTTGATCGATTCAGAGATCCCTCTAAATTTAACGTTATTCCTTCGTGCCCGGTCCTCGATGTCTGCCATTTTGAGGCGCAAGGATTTGATCTCATCCTCCACATCAAAGTGAGCATCCACCAGCTCATTATGTGCTAAAGTGAATTCCTCCATTTTTTTTTCCACATAAGTGACTCTGCTGCTGAACGCTGACAGTTCAGTTTTAGTGTTCTGCATAAATGAAGACATGTCCTGCTGAAGGGCCCCCCTGAGGGTCAGTAACATTTCTTTCATTGTAGTATCTAGGATGGGCTGACCTGAAGTGGGGAAAGCATCTAGCTGCTGGCCATAAGGAGAGGATTCCTCCATTATTTCTCCCTCCTTCCCTGCCTCATCCTGATTCTCCTCTTCCACCCCAATCTTCCTCTTTTGTTTCACAGGGCTATCTGAGGGTGAGGATGGCAGTGGATGACATTTGGGATCAGACTCACCCAGGGATGATGACGGATGGCTGCAGGAGTGTGCAGGGGATGCTGGATTTCGTTCTGCAGAGCGGGCGCCATCTTGGAAATCTCGGCCGGCCGTGAGGGGGTAGAAATCGGTCAATTTTCTCGGTCCCTCTCTTGATTTTCTTTTGTTCATTGTGACCGCTGTATTCCTCCTGATCTCCCCTTGCTGTGGGTACAATTTGGGTCCGTGTAGGTTAGCTGTGAGCCGCGATATACAGGCCGTTGTGGCAGAGCTTTCTCCTCACACTACCATCAGCTCTGGCCGCCGGCTCCGCCCCCCACTGTCTTGAGATTTCTAATCATCTGAAGACATACTTTGATATTAATTTATCAGAGGACACCTCCCTTGCAATTAACTGGGCCGCACACAAGGCTTCTATCAGAGGGGCTTTTATTAAATTGGCCTCTAGACTCAAAAAAGCTTGCAATGAGTTGATATCTGCCAAATCCAAGGAATATGAAGCTCTAGCTACACAACATAAACGCTCCCCGTCCCCTAATCTATTTACTAAAATGGAACAATCCCGCTTAGAACTTAACATTCTCAGAGCTGAGAAACAATTACGCTGGGCGAACCACAAATTCTTCACTTGGTGAAATTGCCCAGGTTCCTTGTTAGCACACAAGAAAACCCCTAGACTTTCACACTCGGCGCTTACTGAAATCAGACTTTCGGGAGGCCATCTTTCTCAAGACCCCCAAAAGATTCTTCAGGAGTTTCACAATTTTTATGCTGAATTATATGGGAACCCCCGGGATGCTGCTCCTCCATCCATCAGGGAATTCTTGAGGAATCTCCCCCTCTCGCTGATCGCAGAGGACCATAGGGACCTTATGGGCCAGCCTTTTACATGTGAGGAGATCTGCAATACTATCAAAACACTATCACTTCATAAATCTCCTGGCTCTGATGGTCTTCCCAATTTGTACTACAAAAAAATTTCCGAACTGCTGGCTCCACATATGGCTCTTTACTTTAATTCCCTGCGGGATGGAGGAACGGTCCCTTTGGATGAAAAAAAAGCCTATATTATAGTGTTATCCCTGATCCCAACAGGGAACCTACTGACGTTCTTAATTACCGCCCAATTTCACGAATAAATTGCGATTTAAAGATCCTTACGAAACTTTTAGCCTCTCATCTTAATACTTTTTAGCACAATATATCCATAAGGATCAATCGGGATTTATAGCAGGGCGTCAGACGCTTGATCAAATTCGTAGATCCATAACCTTAATTTCAGCGGTGCGCTCCATTTAGGATGCCCCACTTGCCCGGGAACTCCTGCTCCTTTCATTAAACCGCAACAAGGCCTTTGATAGCTTAAATTGGAATGACCTTTTTGTTACTCTAGAGACCCTAGGGTTTGGCCCTACATTCCTCTCCTTGCTGAAGACATTATATAGTTCCCCAGTAGCCCAAGTCTCCATTAGAGGTCACAAATTGTCACTATTCCCTAACATGGCACAAGACAGGGTTGCCCACTCTCTCCTTTGCTCTTTGCATTGGCCATACGCTCCCACCCTAATATTCATGGTATTCATTGTGGACAACAGGAACACAAATGCGCTTTATATGCTGATGATGTCCTTATGTACATCACTAACCCTCAAGTGACTTTACCGAATTTACTATCATGTTAGACCATTTTTCACAACTTTCTGGCCTGTCTCTAAACTCTCAAAAAACAATAGCATTCAATGTTTCACTACCCCCTGCAATTACACTTATAGTTTTAAATGGACTCACCATTTCCTCCCATACTTAGTTTCAATAGAAGAAGTCAATTGAACCCCTATTTATAAAGCAAAATTACCCCCCCCCCCCCCCCCATTATTCAAAAAACTTAGGGAGGATCTTCATTGCTAGGCAGATTATTCTCTTTCATGGTTTGGGAAAATCAACTCAATCAAAATGACGTTCTTACCCAGACTCCTTTATTACTTTAGAACTTTACCAGTGGCAATTCCAAGGGGAGACCTAAAACACTTGCAAGCTGAAGTCCTGCGCTTTGTGTGGGGTAACAAGAGGCCTAGGATGCAAAAAAGAACACTTTATACACCAAAACCTATGGGTGGGCTTGGTCTCCCTAACCTGCAGGCATACTTCCAAGCAGCCCAGATTTCCCAGTTAGTTACAAAGGCTCAGTCCCCCTTTGGGTCTCTATTGAGGCACTTTCTTGCCATCCAATTGCCATAGGATCGTTAATGTGGCTTCCTGGCCGTTAAACGCCCGCCTATATTATGCCCCACTCTGTGACATTCTTTAGCAGTCTGGGACAGAACACGTTACAGCAGCCCTTTATCATCCCCACATACACCACTAGCTCCCATTTTTTGTAACCCAGAGTTCCCACCTGGCTTGGCACCACGATTGTTCCAATGTTGGCTTAATAAGGGGTTATTAAGAATTGGCGACCTTCTTAATGGAGATCAAATATACACTTTGCAACATTTTAAAGACACGTTCCTAATGCCTCCTAGTGAAATATTCCAATACAATCAAATTACATCCTTTGCCAAATCCAAACTTAACCTACTGGAGGGACCCCTTACGCTCACAACATTTGAACTATCATGCCAAGCCAGGGGCTTTCAGAGGGGACATGTATCAATAGTATACGCTTCTATCACTGAGCCAGATTCAAAACTTGCATATATGGACCAGTGGGAAAGGGACCTGAATCTTACCTTTGATCTGACTGATTGGCAGGACATAGCTTATAACCTATCGAAAATTTCCATCAATACTACCCTTATAGAGGCTAATTATAAAACATTCCTGCGTTGGTACCTGGTCCCGACTAGGGTAGCTAAAATGCATCCTTCTACCTCGCCAAATTGTTTCCGACGATGCGGCCAACTGGGGACAATGTACCATATTTGGTGGCAATGCCCCCTCGTAACTAGGTTCTGGATTAGGATATTCAATTTATTAAGCTCGGTAACCGGGGTAAATATTCGTAGATCTCCAGAAACCGCTCTTTTTCACAAACTGCCGATGAAGTACCCAGAAAATCAGTAAAATTGATCACTTATATATTGCTGGCGGTGAGAATTACAATTGCTAGGCATTGGAAACAGTCGGTAATTCCTCTTGATCATGTTAAAAGTAAGCTCAATTGGATCATGATTAATGAGAAGCTCACTCATATACTTTGCAATAACTCCAAAAAATTTGACAAGATATGGGACGCATGAATTAGCTATATCTCAATTCTGGGGGGAACTCCAGGTTGACCCTCTCCTCCTTCCATTTTTTCTTCTCCTTCCTCTCTCTCTCCTTCTATCCTTTTCCCTATTACTTATGTTTTTTTCTCCCTGGTATTTACATATACGATTCAGTTAATAGCTTTTGGGACCTTACACAGTAGTGAGCCCGGGAATAACCTCAGGGATCGCAGCCAGGATTTCTCCATGACTTCCCAACCACCACTCCCCCCCCCCCTTTTTTCCCTATATCATACCTCTACTCCGGCTCTCCACTATCCACCATACATGGTGGCACCCCTGATCATAACTGGGAAGTAACTGTTCAGCCCCATTAGTACTCAAATATATGCTATACCTTTTGCTTTCTGATGTGATGATAGATGACAAATAACTGTTCTAATTACACCTCATATGTCTTTGTATTACTATACTGACAATCCGAAAATTGAATTGTTGCATTAATGCATCTGTTAATACCAGACTGTTTCTTTTTCAAAAAAAATATTGAAATATAAAAATAAAACATTGCGTTGTAGAATACAGTAAAAAAGAGCAGAACAATAGAGAGAGAATAGAGAGAGAGAGAACAATATAACGACAACTATTATTGTTTTTTTAATTTCACTTTTTTTGGTTTTTAACCTTATTTTTTTACACTTTTTTTTGTAACTAACGGTTCAGTTCCAGGTTCGGGTCTTCTAAAATGCGATGGCATCTTTGGAGACCCTGTGAATGTGTGTCCTAGTCTGTGCAGTGCTGTACCCTACGCAAATACTCCACTAGTGTGTGGTAGCGTTCAAAACATTCACCAATGCAAAGACCAGGATGGTCAGGACAGGAGGGACAACAATAACAGGTGTCACGCTTACATCAGAGCTTTCTACAGACACATTTTCTTTGGGGGGCTCGTTGGGTAGGGGTACCAGGGAGGACATAAGAAAAATGCCTCTCATGCAACCGGCTTACTGCATTTGCGTTGGGCCACAGCACCGTCTGGAAACAGAAGGGCTGTGATGATCTCTTCCTGGAATTTAAGGAAGGATCCAGTTCGTCCTGTAGCTTTGTATAGCATTCAGCAGAGCCAATTGAAATAAGTATACAGACACTTTTTTGTACCAGCGTCTGGCCTTACGGGCAACTAGGTACGGCGCCAACTAAACTGGTCGTTGAGGTCCACCCCTCCCATATTAAGGTTATATTCGTGAACACAGAGGGATTTCTCCACAACACCAGTCGCCGTAGGAATTTGGACCGTGGTGTCTGCGTGAAGGGAGGACAGAGCGAAAACATTCCGATTATCCCTCCACTTCACAGCGAGCAAATTATTACAATTCAAGCAGGCTCTCTCCCCCAGCCTAAGATGGGAATCTACAAGCCGCTGGGGTGCCACATACGCCAATTTCATGATCAAACAAGTGACTAAAAAGTGGCCCGCTCGTGTAATAATTGTCCACATATAAGTGGTACCCCTTTCCGCATAAGGGTGACACCAAGTCACACACAATCTTACCAGCGCTCCCTATGTAATCTAGGCAGTTCTCCGGCTCTATGTGACTATCTCTTCCCTCGTAAACCATAAAACTATATGTATAGCCTGTGACCCTGTCACAGACCTTATACATTTTGACCCCATATCTGACACGCTTGCTGGGAAGATACTGTTTGAAAGACAAGTGGCCAGAAAACGTAATCAGGAACTCATTAATGCAGACAACTCGATGGGGAGTAAACAAGGCTGCAAACTGTTGGTTGAAGTGGTATACGAGGGGCTGAATTTGTAGAGCCGATCATATCCAGGGTCACTCCGAGGATGACAGAGTTCATTGTCGTTGAAGTGCAAGAACCGCAAGTTCTGCTCGTATCGTGCCCTGGCCATGGAGGCAGAGAACACGGGCATATGGTGAATTGGGTCAGTAGACCAATATGATCGCAACTCACTCTTTTTAGTTATGCCCACGAGGAGGGATAGGGCCAGAAAGGTCTTATATTCCAAAACCGTAATTGGTTTCCTATCTCTAGCAAGGGTCAAATTGGGATTAGCTGCAATAAATTGACCAGCATACAAATTGCTTTGGTCCACAATAGATCTATAGAGATCTTCTGTGAAAAACAGCGAATAAAAATCAAGTGACGTAAAATCAACTGTTTCCACCTGAATTCCGGGTTGCCCAGTGAATGGGCGAAGTATGGGTGCTGCAAAAGTGGTGGGCTCCCAATTAGAATTAGCAAATGCAGCAGGAAGGGCAATATGGGCTAGACGGGCCTATATTTGTCTTCTTCTTGGTGGCTGCAGGACACTAATTGTGCTAGCCACCGCACCAGCTTGAACTGCGCTTATGGGACTCGCCACATCACCATGTGTTACTGCAGTGATCACTTGACTATGACCAGGGTGTACTAGGCCGCTGGTGCTTACCAGTTCACCAGAAGGATGAGAGGCACTAATACTGGCTCTCTGCTCCATATGAGAACCCTGCGGTTCTTGCACCTCAAGGACAGCAGAAGAACGGGGTCTGGTACGCCTGACCTTGGCGGGGACCACAACTCTGTCGTCAGAGCTAGTTGTCAAGGTACCGCTGCTGTCTATAGGATCGTATTCTGAGCCTGAATCTGACAGATGAGTGACTTCCTTTTCACTATCTGTCATGCTCAGAAACGTTTAGGCCTCTTCACTGGTGTACCTTCGATTTGACATTTTGGTCTTTAAATTTACTGGTACACTAATGAGATTCACAGGAAAAAAAGCTCCCGACTGTCAGAGACTGATTCAAACGCTACCAAAAACACTGTTAGCATTCGCAGGGATGAAGCCTGACTCTGCGAACGCTGCAGTTATGTGTTTTGTAAGTGATAGTGATCGATTGATTGATGGGTGGGCTGGGCGGAGGGGCTAAACGCAGGTGCTAGCAGGTACCTGGGATGATCCTGCTAACACTGTGTTTATGGGAACCCTAAACTGCTGGGGACGCTTAGTATAGATCTGATCAGATCAGATATTGATCCATTCAGACACTATACTACTAAGGGAGGTGTATGGTGCGTGCGTAGGTTTTAGCGCTACCGGCACTGATCTGACGCTGCCTGGGGCGAAGCAGACACTGACTGACGCTAAAACCTAACTAATATCACCCGCCGGGCGATCAGGGGGTTAAACCTTTATTGGGTAATATACGGCGGGTGCCCTGATGCTATAAAAAACAAAACTAACCAGCGTCACCCGTAACACTAATACGGTGATCACTAGTGACAGGGGGTGAAAGGGTTAACTAGGGGGCAATCAGGGGGTTAAAACCTTTATTATTTAATATATGGGGGTACCTGACGGTGAAGCTAACTAGTATCACCAGTGACACAAATACGGCGATCGATTAGCGACACTGGAGACAGGGGGTGAAAGGGTTAACCAGGGGGTTAAAACCTTTATTAGGTAGTATTTTTGGGGCTACTTGATGCTATAAAAACCTGACGGTAACACTAATCACCTAACTGGCTAACTAGCGTCACCAGTGACACAAATACGGCGATCGATTAGTGACACTGGTGACAGGGGGTGAAAGGGTTAACTGGGGGGCGATCAAGGGGTTAAACTTTTATTAGGGGGGTAACCTAGACCTAACGGGGGCTACTACTAACTGCCCTAACACTTATTTCAGTCACAAATGACACCAATGCAGTGATCAGTGAAAAATCTGAAAACTGCAATTGGTTACACAGTGACAGGGAGTGAAAGCTTTAACTGGGGGGGGGCGATCGGGGGGTGGCAAGTGTACCTATGTGTACAGGAGTTAGTGTAGTGTTGTGCAAATCATGGTTAGATGTCTCCTCTCCTCTCACTGGAATCGAAAAGACTCCACGAGGAGAGATGACATCACTTCCTCCTGTCTGTGTTTACACTTACACAGACAGGGGAAGGTTTTCATTCGCTAGGAGCGATCACCGGGGCCAGACCATGAATCATTGGTCTGGCCCTGGGGACTGATCGCTCCCCCCCCCCGCCCACTGGGAGGGTGGGAAGTACAAGTACGCCCATTTGCTCGCCCGTGCCATTATGCCGACGTACATCAGCGTGCGGCGGTCGGGAACTGGTTAAAGTGTTTGTAAACCTCAGACATGAAATATGAACAAAGCATATCCCTCTATAGCAGTGGTTCTCAACTCCAGTCCTCAGGACCCACCAACAGGCCAGGTTTGCAAGATAGCTGAAATACATCCCAGGTGATATCACTTGCTGCTCAGTGATTGCAGTATTCTAGTCTGCAACTCCCCAAGGTAATACTTAAAATCTGGCCTGTTGGTGGGTCCCGAGGACTGGAGTTGAGAACCACTGCTCTATAGTGTTTAGTGTCTCAATTAAGAGCACTAAGTGTCATTTCTGTCAGCTGCTTCCTTCCTCTTCTATCATCATGAGTCACTTCTGACGAGTTTTTCTGACACCAAGAGGAAAACGGTGACACGGGAGGGTGCTTCAGCTGACTGAAAGCCTCAGCTCTGTTCCTGTGTGAAGGGAACCTCCAATCAGCTCTAGCAAAGTGTAACTTCAGCTCTACACTCTCTACACTCCCTTATTTCTGTATGTTCAGACAAGCTTTAAAAAATGCTGGACTTTAAAAGGTCGTAGAGAAGAGAAGACTGCAGATAAACAGGTATAAGTTATGTAGGAGGATTTGTTTCATCTCTGTGTATCACCTGAGGCCAGTAACTTTACTGGGTATATGTAGGGGTTAACAGCCAATTTAAACACGTTTTTCTTTATCGTAAAACATGTGAGCATTTAAAAGTTATCCAGAGAAAAAAAATTGCACAGTCTAGGAGTCATACACTATTTTAAGAGTCAACAGTCATTTTAAATTTATGAACAGACTCACTAAAGCAAAGATACAGCCACGATTTGAGTTCTGTTGGCTGCAGGATTTAGCCAACCTGTCAGAACACAGCAAACATTGAGTTCAATTTTAAACTGTAAAATACTCTTCCAGAAACCCAATATACTCCTAAATTCCTCTTTGAGCTGATAACACAGTGTCTTTGTTCAACTGAAATCCCATTCAGTGCTGTCAGCCCTGCTTGCTGATCTACAGAACTCTGGCTATCCCACATCCCTCTCTCTCTTAGGCTGCCCTGGGGCTTAGGAACGTGACGTCATCTCACACAGGACGCACAGTTTGCACTGAGCAGCAGTAGCCGATGGAACTGGCGTCTATACAGAACATATGCTATTCATTTTAATGTCGAGGATTGGCACCAACACGTGAGTTTATAGATGTCATTTTAAAAGGGTTGTAAAGTCAGAAGTTTTTTTATCTTAATGCATTCTATGCATTAAGATAAAAAGCCTTCTGTGTACAGCAGCCACCCTTGGCCCCTCTAATACTTACCTGAGCCCCATCTCTGTCAAGCCATGTCCATGAGTATCTCAGCCGTCTGAGACAATCCTTTCTGATTGGCTGAGACACAGCAGCGGCGCCATTGGCTCCCACTGCTGTCAATCAAAGTCAGTCAGCCAAACAGAAGAGAGGGGGCAGGGCCGGGGCAGGCCACGGCGTTGTGTCTGAATGGACACAGGGAGCTGTGACTCGGCTCGGGGGCCCCCTTAGCAAGCTGCTTGCTGTGGGGGCACTCGACAGGAGGGAGGAGCCAAGAGCACAGAAGAGGGACCCAAGAAGAGGAGGATCCAGGCTGCTCTGTGCAAATCCACTACACAAGGCATACAAGTATGACATGTTTGTTATTTATATATTAAAAAAAAAACAAAAAAAAAACAAGACTTTACAATTACTTTAATATTTGATTGTAATAAAGTGTATCACTCTATGGAAAGTGTGTTTCCTCTTGTTTCTATGTTGGGCTGACTGATTGGTGATTGCATTCCTTATGTTGCATAACGCGCTAATGACCCATTTATACATAGGGGTCTAAGAATCTGGTGAGCTGCTTGGATGAGTAGGTGGAGCAATCACAGTGGAAAATGAGATCTGCATGAAGGGAGGTGTACAATAGCATGAAATTTAAAGTGGTTCTAAAGTGCTGCTACAAGAACCTTGCAGCCGAAAGCCACATCCACAGAAGACTGGATATCGACCTGGTAGAACCTAGAAAAGGTATAATTAGAAGACCAGGGGGTGTCCTTACAAAGCTGGGCAACAGAGGCTTGGTGGTGGAATGCCCAGGAAACACCCACTGACCTGGTGGAGTGAGTACATAATAGCACAGAACAAGTTGTTATCTAGGGATGAGTTTTCACCATCTAGGGTCGGTGGACTTAAAAGCAATCTGTCCCTTGCAAGGTCCTGAGGGTAGGACAAATAGAGAATCCATCTTCCCCCACAGAAGCTGTTACTTTGAGGTAGACTGATGGCCCTGACTACACCCAGGCAGTGATGAGCAATTTCATTTGGGTGCTTCGAGGCAAGGCACAAAGATGGCAGGACTATGTCTTCATTAATGTGGAAGATTGGTACAACCTTAAGAAGAAATGATGGTCTTGGGCATAAAAGACTACCTTCTCTTTGCAAAGAATGAGAAACGGCTTCTCAGAAAACAAAGAGTCACTAATTCAGTGACATGACTGACAGATGTGATAGCAACCAAGAAGGCCACTTTACATGGGAGATCATCTAAGAGATTTCCCCGGATGAGTTCAGTGGGTGCTTTCTGTAGAGTAGAAGAGAACCAGACAGGGTGCTGTAAGGGGGGCCTGATCTCAGATTCATCATGAATAAAGTGTTTGATGAGGGAGATTGAGGCCAACGGTTTCTGAAAAAGAACAAACGAGACCAAAATATGTCCTTTCAGAGTGCTTAAGGCCAGGTTTGGGTCAAGTACCGATTGTAGAAAGGTCAGAATGCAAGACAGTAATCACTAGGATAAAAGTGCCTGTTTTTACATCAAGCAAAGAAGAATCTCAATAGTAGATCATTCTGTTAGTGGCTTTACTTGTTTTTAGCAAAAAAAGAAAGAATGACCGACTCAGAGACCTGCCCGTACATCAAGACCTCCAAATGGCTGTGGAAAGGCCGGTCTGACTTGTTGGGAAGGGGCCAGGGGTTGTCACTTAGTAGTCTGAGTAACTAGTTCTTCTGGGCCAGTTTGGTGCAATGAGAATAACCATTTTTTTCTCTTGCTCTATTTTTAAGCGTTGGGTGGGCCTTGGGCAGAGGGAATGTTTTCCTGAGCTTTTGCTGTCGCTCCCTTTTGCATGTTTGCGCCATTGTGCACGGAGTAGGGTGCAGATATAGGGTAAGCATGTTCGAGGAGAAATACACAACCCAAGTGAATCCTGTAGTGAATTCCTCATGGTAAAATGGTAGGATAAAACGCACGAGGACCTTATAAAAGGTCCTAGATGGAAGTGGCAGTAAAGTGTGCAGCCTGTGGTGTGATGTAACACCTGGTCATCCACCTAAGACTAGGCTCTGAGTTGTTGAGTTTTAGTGCCATGTTTGAAGTGTTCACACTGTAAAGTAAATACATTCCAAACACAGACCTGTTTTTACAGTAACAGTCAAAGATACAGGGTGACCCTCTTACCTTGACATGTCACTGGTCCCTGTCTAGGGTTCAGGCTTCGCCCATTATGGTGGGCATATTCCCCCCAAGAGGTCTTCAGGGTGTCGGTTCCATAGCAATGGACCATGGCTCTGGACCTGCATAGCACCCTGCAGTTAACTACATGTGTTGCACCACAGTGCTAAGGTACATTACAAGTGCATCAACACAAAATTTGTTAAAAGTTTTAGGTCTCATTCACACCCGAGTATTTTATAGTTCGACGCTCCAAAACATTCAACATCCAAAATCTCTTGGTTTACAATTGTGCCTGTTCACACCTGAGTGTAGTGTCACTTGAAGCTTGAAAATTTACATGATGTTCTTTTGAACTACAAGCTTCAAGTGTTTTTGACCCCAACTGACTTCAATAGGAGTGCCAAAAAATGTGCACACACACACACACATATAGTACATTTTTCCCTAGTAACTAGATTTCCATTGGTTAAATAGAATTTTTTAAGATGCTAAATATTTAAATGACCACATAAATGCCTATAAAAACACTCAAGATGCTCAGCTCAAGTGTGAATACATCCTTACAGTGGGTTCTCCTTAAAAAACAGGCACATTCTGAATAGAAAATCCTGTTTTAAACTGAAGGTTCAGTTGGGCATTAAACCTTTTTGTTTTTTCATGTTTTAGGAAATAAAACGCCCTTTTTTCAAAAATCCATAGTTATCCAACTTTAAAGTCATTACCCAGATCCTAAAACATTACTGATCATGCCAGACCAGAATGACATGTATTATGGCATCAATCAACTTTTCGCTCACAGTCAGTAAAGATAGGATTTCCCTGCAGCCCTGACAGGAAGTTTCTGATAAGCAAGGATTTCTGCAGATTTAAAAATGATTAATGTAATAATTACAGGTAATTACACTTAAATGTCTAAAAAAAAAAAAAAAACAGAAAAAAAACAGAAAAAAAACACATACTATAAGCTTAATTCACAGCTATAATGCATATAATAAATCGTTACTTTTAGCCACCTGCTTGCTATATTTAGGTCTCTGGCTCTCACAGCTGAATATAATGGTCTTTATGGTAAATAAGCAATATAGCTAAGTGAATTGAGCCTTTAATACATAACATACACAAACACCCGTACAATTAACACATCACTGATGTAAACCAATAGTATGGCAGTAAGACTTACCTGGAAATATCATTTAATAACAAACTGAGTTTGGATACATTGTTTTCCACATAGCCAATCATTTCCAGATCTCTCAGAGTAAGTAGCTGCTGTCTGGGATAAATTATCTGACACTAATGGAAACAGAAAAAGTAATATTTTAGTACTGTGAATTTAATTTACAAGTTTTGTTTAAATTTTAGTAAATCTAAATACAGAAAAATCAGAGAGCTTAACCTTCATGAGTTCCTCTATACAGGACACATAAATATTGAAAATACCAGCTTTGGATGGTGGCCCAATGTACTGCTTTATATCTGCTCTGTCAACAAAAGCCATGTCAATTTTCTCAGTTATGTTTGAAGTTGTCAAGATGACTACATTGGGGTACCTTCAAAATAAAATAAACATCTGTTAGCTAAATACCAGTTATATAGTAACACTAACATAATAAAGTTGAAGAAGGAAAAACAAAACCCATCAATTTCAATCTGTTAAAATTACTGTATGGGCACTGTACTTTTCATATTGGATAAATGAAAGTAGCAAAAAACCCTTTCAGTTTGTGTTTTTTGCAGTCTGTTTCTTATAATCCTGACCAACAAAGTGGGAGGAAATCTGTACAAAGTGTGAATTCCCCTCGTAGACAGATGCCATATTTTTGGTTAAAAAAATCTCAATAAGCATATATTGGATTGGCTTGCGCAAAAGCTATAGCGTCTAAAAACTGATAGATATACTGGATTTAAAAAAAGAAATAGGATTTTTATAACAGCTTACCTGTAAAATCCTTTTCTTGGAGTACATCATAGGACACAGAGCCTTAATTATTTACTTAATGGGTTATAGGCCACCTTCAGGTATTGACACTGGTAAACCCCGATTAAGGAAGTTGACTCCCTATATAACCCCTCCTCCTTCCAGGAGCACATCAGTTTTGTAGCCAAGCAATATACTTATACCCCATAAACAGAGGGGCGGGATCTCTGTGTACTATGATGTACTCCAAGAAAAGGATTTTACTGGTAAGCTGTTATAAAAATCCTATTTTCTTTATCGTACATCATAGGACACAGAGCCTTAAGTATTTTCTTAATGTGATGTCCCAGAGCTATTCTACTTGAGGGGAGGGAGACACAACCCATAGGGCACCCCCAGACCTGAGGACTTATGCGGCTGCCTGCAGCACACTGCGCCCGAAGGCGATATCCTCATTCCATTTTACATTCACTTGATAAAATTTGGTGAATGTATGCACTGAAGACCAAGTTGCGGCTTTACAGATTTGAGCCATGGAGGCCTGGTGACACACTGCCCAAGAAGCACCCCTGCCCTGGTAGAGTGCGCCTTACTTTGAAAAAAGGGGGAATCTTCCCCCTTAGTTTATAAGTTTGAATCCTAACTTGCTGAATCCACCTAACAGCGGATTTTGGCGCTGCCTGTGCTTTCTTAGGACCCTCTGGCAGAATAAATAAGACATCAGTCTTACGGATCTCAGCAGTTGCTTTTAAATAGATAAGGCTGAGACTTGGCCCTTAAAAGTACTCAGTTTAAATTCATCTCTACGCCTAATTGTAGAAAGGCAAGAATTCTGCCTATGATATATCTCTGAGGGTGCCAATCCTTGGATTCACACCAGGAAACATAGGTCTTCCAAACTCTATAAATAAAGATGTATTCAGCGCTGACAAACACAAGGACAAATAATGAAATAAATGCTAGCAGACACTAAAGGAAAATTCAACAATACCTATCAAATACAGAAATAGACACACCGTGCTGCGCAAATAAAAATGTCCCTAAAAAGATGCATTAAATAAAACAGATGGAGTAGGGAGGTGAGACCACCGGTGAACACTCAGGACGATAGAAATAGTGATTTCAGTGACTGCAATCCCTTCACCGCACATGGATGGCCCCTCACCTTAGAGATTCGACCTGAAACAGGTCACTCAGCTCATACACCATACGATAGGTAGAACAATCCAGGTAAACACAGCCCCGTTTTCAATACTCATCAGGGTGGACGAATGATACATATGTAATGAAAGATAACACATAGTGCGGTCTGCACGGATATTTATTCAATAAAAGCACAAAAAATACACTTATAAAAGCGGCACTCAGTTCAGAGTGCCGGCGAGACAGCATTTAAAACTATCGATAGGATTACATGCTGTCTCGCCAGCACTCGGGACTGAGTGCCGCTTTTGTAAGTGTATCCGTGCAGAGAGCACTATGTTTTATCTTTCATTACATATGTATCATTCGTCCACCCTGATGAGTATTGAAAACGGGGCTGTGATTACCTGGATTGTTCCACCCATCGTATGGTGTATGAGCTGAGTGACCTGTTTCAGGTCGAATCTCTAAGGTGAGGGGCCATCCATGTGCGGTGAAGGGATTGCAGTCACTGAAATCACTATTTCTGTCGTCCTGAGTGTTCACCGGTGGTCTCACCTCCCTACTCCATCTGTTTTATTTAATGCATCTTTTTAAGGACATTTTTATTTGCGCAGCACTGTGTGTCTATTTCTTCCAAACTCTATAACATATAGTTCTGGAAGCTGGTTTCCTTGCATTGATTAAAGTTGAGATAACTGACCTGGAAAGCCCACATTTCAGAATGTGGGTTTCAATAGCCAAGCCGTTAAATTTAGGGTTTGTAAAGTAGGATGGAATATCGGCCCCTGTGAGAGCAGGTCTGGCCTTAGTGGAAGGGACCACAGATCCTCCAATGCCATCTTTACCATCTCTGCATACCATGACCTCCTGGGCCATGCTGGTGCTGCCAGAATAACCGGTTTTCTTTCCAGCTTGATCCTGCAACAGAGTCGAGGCAGCAATTGAATAGGGGGAAATGCATAGATCAGTGAAAGCTGATCCCATAGTATCACCAACGCATCTGTTCTGCATGTGAATGGATCCTTTGTTGTGGACACAAAGTTGACTGACTTTATGTTGTACTGGATGCTAGAAGATCTACATCCGGAGTCCCCCATCCTTGACAAACAGCCCGAAACATGTCGGGGTGAATAAACCATTCCCCTGGGAATAATCTGCTGGCGGTGTAAGTAGTGCGTGTGCCAATTTTCTATTCCCGGAATGACCCGGAAGACTGCCGATAGGCACAGAATATTTCTTTCTGCCCAAGTTAGAATATGTTCACCTCTCTCTGCACTGAGAGATTCTTGCTGCCCCTTTTGGTGATTATTATAGGCCACAGCCGTGACGGTTCTTGAACACTGTTCTTGGACAGTTGTCTTCTCTGTCGTTACCACTTTCCAGATAAGTGGTCTGAAGGATTTACACTTTAGGACATTCTTTAGTAACCACCAATTGAGGCTTTGGGACACCCTTGGGGACAGCCGCATTGGCAAGTCCAAAGCTTGGATCGTTTTGTTCCAAGCAAATAGAATACTGTTTTGCAACAGTCTCGAATGGAACTGGGCATAGGGAAATGAAGTCACCATCCTTTCTTTTTTTTTTTGGGAAAAAAATAATCTTTATTGAAGTTAGACAGATATTAATACAGCGCATATGAGGTCCAAGTATAAGAACATGAAACATAATCACATGTGGTATGTTAACATATAGTAGAGTCTTATAAGGCTGGCATTTCATAACAGAGATATACCAATTGTTGGTGATTCGGTGAGGCCCTGACAGACCTAAACGGGTTATCTATTATATGGTTGTACGTTTTAGTTGCTAGGTATTGATAAACTTATTTTCACGCATTACTATACACATGTCTCCCCATCTCCCAGCCAACCATCCCAAATCCTTGAGTATTTCTGACTATTTCCCCTGTGTTTGTATATCAACTGCTTGTATGGGAGGGAATTATTAACATCTCTCTTCCAGCTTGTTATGGTGGGGGTTACGTTCTGCATCCAGGTCTTGGCAACTACTTTTCTGGCCAAGAATAGGACTTCAGATATAAATATGGCCTGGTATTTATCAATGTCCACATCTGGAAGAAGACCCAATATACAAAGTTTTGGATCTAAAACCACAGGGGAACCCATCTGGTCGTGTAAGAACTTAATCACTTGACTCCAGTATGTTTGAAGAATAGAGCATTCCCAAATTAAGTGAAAAAAACTACTCATCTCTGCCTGACAGTGAGGACATGCTATATTGCGTGTAGGTTGAAACTTCCTTATTATGTTAGGTGTTAAATACGCTTGATGAATGATGTATATCTGTGTTAGCCTATCAGACAGTTTTGGAGATGCCACCTTTACATTTTCTAAAATTTCCTCCCAATCCGAATCACTAACTGGACCTACGTCTCTTTCCCATCTTGTTTTGGCTTTTTGCGTCACTTCTTTGATTCTGGGTAATCTTATGGAGTAGTAGAGATTAGATATCAATTTTTGTGGGTCGGCTCCCATTACTATGTCCAATATTTGGGGATGTTCCAGGATGCAGTTTTCGTTCCTAAATTGAAATCGCAGGGCATGTCTGAGTTGCATGTATTTAAACATTAATTGTTGTGGTATAGAGTATTCTTCCTTAAGGGTTTGAAATGCTTTAGGCCTAGTACCCGCCATTACCTGGTACAGGTAAATAATTCCATATCTGGCCCATAGATTAGGGTCTGGTATTTTTTTAAGCTCCGCTAGTTGGTTGTTCGCCCATAATGGAGTGTGGGAATGAATGCACCCTATTTTAAGTTTTTTCAGGGCTAATCCCCATATTCGTTGGTGATGGTTGAGTACCCCATCATTAAGGTTTGGACTTTTCCTATTAAATTGGCCCCCTCGTAGTATAATTTGAAGTGGGGTAGATAAAGGACTGTCTGGACTACTGGATACTAGTGTACTATAGCGTTGTCTTTCGTTATTGTGGTAGTGATGCATGTGCGACATCTGTGCCGCTATGTAATATTCCTGCAGATCTGGCAGAGCTGTTCCTCCCATATCTGTAGGGTTTTTAAGGACATGCCAAGCTACCTTGTGTCTTTGATGTCCCCAGACAAAGGTGTTCAAAATAGATTCCATTTTCTTGAAGATCCCAATAGGTATATATAGTGGGGCGTGCCATACCATATATAGGATCTTGGGTAAAATAATCATTTTTATGATATTTATCCTCCCCATTACTCCCAGTGGTAGTTTGGACCAGGCTTGTGTTTTGGTTTTTATCATGGCAAACAATGGTTCTATATTGTTGGTTGTGTATTCGCGTAGGTCTCTTGTAACCAGTACCCCTAAATATTTAATGGTGTTTACCCTGACTAATGGTAGTTCTGGATGTATATTGGTTGGGGGGAATTGGTCTATGGGGAGTATCTGTGATTTTTCCCAGTTTATCCGTAGGCCTGAGAGTTTTCCCATTTTATCTATAGTGTCCAAAGCTGCTTGAAGTGATGGGCCCTGATCGGCTAGACAGAGTATTGTGTCGTCTGCGTATAGTCCGATCTTCTCTATATAGTTGCCTATTTTAAGTCCCACTATGCCCATGTCAGCTCTTATAGCTATGGCCAATGGCTCAGCTGCCAGGGCATATAGCAGTGGAGAAAGGGGACATCCCTGGCGTGTGCCTCTCTCTAGGGGAAATTGTCCCGATATACAACCGTTAACGAGAACCCGTGCTTTTGGTGACTGATAGAGTATTTGTACCCACTGTATGAAATTGGGACCAAATCCATATTCTCGTAGACACTCCCAAAGAAAAGACCACTCCACTGAGTCAAAGGCCTTTGCTGTGTCCAGGGCCACCACTACTCTGGTACCCTGATTATCGTGCTGTGCTTGAATATTTAGAAACAGTCTTCTTATATTCATGGCCGTATTTTTCCCGGGCATAAAGCCGGTCTGGTCTGGGTGAATTAATGATAGAATAACTTTATTTAGACGGGATGCTAGGATTTTGGCCAGTATCTTGATGTCTACTTGTAATAGTGAGATTGGACGGTAGGACTCGGGATATCTAGGGTCTTTTCCTGGTTTAGGTATAACTATTATTTGTGCTTCTTGCATTGATGGAGGGAGTGATTTATATTTAAATATTTGTTGGTATAATTTTTGCAAATTCGGGACTAGTATATCAGGGAATGCAGTGTAAAATTCTAGTGGCAGGCCGTCCAGTCCGGGGGCCTTGGATTTAGCTAGTTGGGACAGTGCTTCAGATATGTCCTCCTGGCTAATGGGGGCGTCTAGTAGCTTAACCTGTTCTAATGTGAGTTTAGGGAACTGAATTCTGTGTAAGTAGTTTTTAATTTCGTGTGTGGATTGTGTTGTCTGAGTTTTATATAAATTCCTATAGAAGTTTAGGAAAATGTCTGCTACCTGTTGTGGGTCGGTCACCTCGTCTCCCTGTGGGGTAGCTAGGGTCACCACTACTGGAGGTTTTTCATTTAAATGGGCTAAATATGCCAGTAATTTACCTGCTTGCTCCCCGTGTTCGAAGATTCTTTGTTTTTTGAAAAAAACCTGTTGTTTGGCCTTCTCTATGTGCATTTGGGTTACTGTTCTGGATTGCATTTGTAGTTTATGGAGATTATCAGTACTGGGTTCTTGTGCGTATACCTGTTCCAATTCCTGTAGTTTGTCAGTGGTCATCTGTAATAGCAGTTTGGTGGAATTTTTAAATCTATTTATTCTTAGTGAGAGTAGTCTACTAGCTTGATTTTTAAAGGTGTCCCAGACTGCAGTGTCTGAATCTGTAAATCTTAAGTTGTTTAGGATATATTGTAATTCTTGCCCTATGCTCTCGAAATCAGGCAGGACAGACAGCCAGAATGGATTCAACCTCCAATTAGAAGTGGGCATTGCCTTTAATAGAGATATTGTTATCCAACAGGGTGAATGGTCCGATAGTGCTCGTGGAGCCATACCCGACCCTGTTATTTTAGGCAGTAATGCGTTTGAGACCAGTATAAAATCAATCCTGGACATCGTGTCACAGCCTGCCGAGTGACATGTGTATGCTTTTTTTAGTCGGGTTTTGCCATCTCCATACGTCTGTTAGCGCAAATTCTGTGAATAGTCTGCATAGTCTGGTTTGGTGAGGCACAGTCCTGGATGTATCTCCCAGGCCTGGTCTGTCCAAGTTTGGATTCATGGTTTGGTTAAAGTCGCCCATCCATATAGCAGGAACTGATGGGTGTTGTGCCATGAATGCCAGTCCCTTGAGTACTACCTCGATCGAAAAAGGGGGGGGGATATAACACGCCAGAATCAATAAAGAGTTGCCTCCTATGATGGCGTGCAGGAAGATATATCTTCCTAATCTATCTGACTCTAGAGTAATTAGTTCAAAGGGCATTCTTTTGGCGACCAGTATCGATACCCCTCTTGATTGATTGGTGTGTGTGCTGTGGTATAACCATCCTATCCACGGTTTTTTTAAGGCTACCTGCATCTGGCCTGTGATGTGTGTTTCTATTAAAGCTATTATATCTGCTTTCTGTGATTTTAGAAATGTTAAGGCTGCGGTTCGTTTTACCTTATTCCGCATACCGCGTACGTTCCACGTCAAAAACTTTACATCGGCCATAATGGTTTCTGATTATAATAGTGTGGCTGCCATCTAGTGAGATTCCAAGACAGTGGTGCCTCCTTAGTCTGCCCTTTCCACTGTGCCAGTCTGCTAATACCTATCTTAACGTTGAATGTATATTGTCCGTCTAGCCGTATCAAGGTCACATCAATACTTATATTCCCAAAGTAAAACACAAAACTTATCCTTTTAACTGTTCCCATCCCTCCCAGCTGCACATCTCCCCAACCTGATGTGAGCATATTTACCCAAACTGTCAGCATATAACATATCATCCAGCGGATATACTCCGCTGGAGGCACATTTCTTAATAGCAATAGATGTGTTGTCCTTTTATGCTGAAACAACTTTGTTAAGGGGGCGACTGTTTTCCTGTCGCTCGTGGAGTAGTTATAATCAGGATTACCACACATTTCAGTCAGTGAGCTCCCCTTGCATTTTTCTTCCTTGCAACTGGTCAAATTATGACTCATATTCCAGAATGTTGTAGTACAGTTCATCCCTGTCATTTAGGAGTCTTGCAGAGCATATCACTGTAGACTTTCCCCACTCTTCTCAAAATGTAAGGGCGCAACCGGTAACCCGCGCAACTTTATTGTATGATCCCGCTTGTTCCATGTCAGAATTATACAGGAGTTAGCTCTCTTATCCTCATCCACTACTCTTGTATACAAGCTGTGTGTGTCCCCGTTTTTTATATCCCTAAACTGGATTCTGGTTCCCTTCTAAAAAGTCTCTATGACATTTGTATTGTAGGATTTTGTAAGTCACCATCCTTTCTAACAACCTCATGCAATGGCGAATGGAGGGATCTCCTTCTGACCTGACCATCCGCATCAACTCTTTTATGGAGTTTTTTTTTTTTTTTGCCTGGGCAAGAAGACCTCTTTTCTGGGCTGTATCTATAATCAGGCCCAAATACTGCAGCTTTTTTAGCGATTTTAAGGGAGACTTCACTAGGTTGAGAATGCAACCCAGACTTTTCCAGGTAACTGGTTGTAATGCGTACACATTACTCCGAACACTGATTGGTCTATTAGCAATAGATTGTCTAGGTATGCCAAGACTGTTTAAGCCCTTGACCTGGCTAGAGGTGGGGCTAGCACTTTTGTGAACACTCTGGGTGCTGTAGCTGGCCCGAAGAGCAAGGCAACTGAAATGCTGCTGTTCTACTTCGAACCGCAGAAACCTTTGGTGAGCAGGAAATATATGGACATGCAGATATGCATCCCTGATGCCGATAGACGCCAGAAGCTTTCCTCCTTGTAGGATAGAAACTACTGACCTGATCGACTCCATAGAAAAGAGCGGATCTTCAGGAACTGATTTAGATTCTTTTAGATCTAGAATGGATCTTTCGAATTTGTGCGTGGATCTGTACATGTACAGGAAACGCATGAAAAGGGCAGTAAGGGTTTTAAGGAACCTAAGAAAAAACATATCAGCTGACTCTACTAGAGGTAGCTTGAAAGAGGCACGAATCATTTCAGTAAGAGATTTGTACCAGCAATTTCTCAGACTGCGAGGCTGAAAAAAGGTTCAACTCTAGTTGTCTCCTCTGCAGAGGAGTACTCGGTTTGCCCTTCTTCCTGATTACCTGAGGGTAACCCTTCATCCTCTACCCACTGTTCCCTTGATAAGGGATCTAAGGTGGGGGAGGGGGATCTAACGCGTTTTCCATCCTTGGATAGCAGATGCGATTAAAATCGCAAATTTTCCTTCTAGGCCCTGCAGGGCGGAGGAAAAACGCATTCTCAATCATGTATACAGGGGCTGAATGTTTTCTCCTCTTAGGTATGAACAGTACTCATTGGAAATCATGCCTTAGAGTCTGACGGTGGAGGCCGGCACCACTGCCTAGAGGCAGCTGCCCCTGCACAGGGGAAGGAGTCCGTTTAAATAAAAGGACGTTTATACCTTCTTTTGGACAAAAGAGCTTTCCTGCTAGAAATCATTTGAATGTATTTCACCAAATCTTCCCCAATGAAAAGGGAAACTAACTAGTCAGACGCCCTTTGCAAGATGCTTCGGCTGACCAATCTTTTAACCACAGGGTCCTAAGCATGTGTTTTAGCACATGCGCAAGGCGGGACGTCTGGTGGATAGAGTCTTTTATTATTGGTTGAATCCGTAAGCATTTAAGCGTTGTCAACAGGAAAAGTCAAAGTTTTTTATTCACAGAGGAGATAGCGGCGTCAAATGACGGTATACCCCACATCTTTGTGAATTTTTTCCTTCATAGGATAAAGTGTTGAAAACTTTTTGGGAGGGAAAAAATGTTTATCTGAGTGATCCCACTCAGAATATATAAGCTTTTCCAGCAAGAAATGAACAGGTAAGCATGTGCAGCTTGAGGAGGCTTCAGTGAACCCAAACTAGACATGGATTTCTCAACTGGCTCAGCTACGGGTAACTTAAATGTGAAGCGGACCTTTTCAGTAAGAGATTGCACCAGTAATTTCTCAGCTTGTGAAGCTGACATTTCCCCTTTCCCAGAGTTCTTCTGTTTGAGGGTCCTGGGTAGAAGGGGACCTAATGCGCTTTCTTCCACTTAGTGAAGATGCGATTAAGGCCATCAGTTTTTTCTCTAATCCGTTTATGGTTGAGGAGAAAAACTTCTTGAGTAATGTATACAGGGGCTGAAATGCCAGAAGCAGATGTAGCCCCTGACCCCGACGGCTCATCCTGACCAGGTTCTTCAGGAGGAGATGGTGCTGCGGGGGGGGGGGTCCTCAGAGCCTGAGGGAGATCCCCTTGAGCCCTTATTCTCGGGGTACCTGTACCTCTTCTGCCCATAGTGCCAAGCACAAAAGCAGAGGTACTACCAGAAATGCACTCACTGCTGAGCAAATAGTCCAGCAACTGCCGCTGCTATCAAGGCACAGCCTGGTGCTAAGTAAACGTTACCTGGGAATGCCTGTGTCAGCCACACTCACATGCCATCCATCCGCTCTGTGTCCCTCCTTGAGCTGTGCACCTGAAAAAGAGTGCACCTTATAGCTTTGTTTAGCCCGTGTTGTGGGCGTTGAAACCACGCAGACGTTGCGCTAATGCTCCGCCCCCTCTTCCAACCACCGTTTCCACCCCCCTGGTCTTTAAACAAGACCTGCTTTTCCGAGGGCTCCGATCCTGTCTGATCGCTCACGGAGGGGAGGCTGGGGCAGAGGAGAGAAGAAGGCTGGTGGATGAAGAGCTACCTTAATGGTGGCGGTGGGAGGTGGTGAGACCGACTGCCCTAGGGCCTCTTAGCCTGAAGGGAGCTGTGGGGGGGAAGAAAGAACCCCCCCCTTCCCACATCCTACCTGGAGCATGGGCTAAGAGGAAGCGTGCAGCATTAACACAAAGACGAGACAGACAAGCATGGAATCAGGTACGTGCTCTTGACAGCCCCCAAGTGGAAACTTTAGACATAGCAACATTTTACTTAAAGGAGAAAAAAAAAAACATAAGAAATTTGAAAAATTCCTTAGGAATCTCCCTTACCTTATCCAGCCGCAGGGTTCTGTGGTAACAGACCCAATCTTCACCTCTCACAGTGGGCTCCGTTTGAGAAACCTTCGGGGACTAGGGCCTCCTTTGAAAAGGGGGATCCTAGCTCTGGGCCTGTAAAGCACCCTGCCAGGGATATGGCTGAAAAAAAACAAATACTGGATACCAGGGTCCAGCTCTCTAAAAAGAGAAGAAATACAGGCAGAACCTTGTTTCTTCGGATACGAGGTCCGGGTACCATTCAATTCGGCCTAGAAAAAATGAATTTTTAATACAGCTTACCTGTAAAATCCTTTTCTTGGAGTACATCACGGGACACAGAGCACCATAATAATGACTATTTGGGTTATACGCTACCTGTAGGTGATTGGACACTGGCAACCAATAGTAAGACGGTTCCTCCCATATAACCCCTCCTACACAGGAAGTACCTGTTTTGTAGCAAGCAATGACGATCCCAGAAAAGAGGGGAGGGACCTCTGTGTCCCGTGATGTACTCCAAGAAAAGGATTTTACAGGTAAGCTGTATTAAAAATCCATTTTTCTTTATCGTACATCACAGGACACAGAGCACCATAATAATGACTATTTGGGATGTCCTAAAGCAATGCACCTGAGGGGGGGGGGGGAAACACAATATCCCTAAGCCTCAACGAACCTGAGACTATAAAGCTGCCTGCAACACGCTGTGGCCAAAAACAGTCTCTTTTTGAGATCTAACATCCACCTGGTAAAACCTGGTGAACGTATGAACTGAAGACCAAGCGGCCGCTTTGCAAACCTGAGCCATAAACACCTGTTGGTGTACTGCCCATGATGCACTAACCCCTCTAGTGGAGTGTGCTTTTAAATCCAAAGGTGGAACCTTGCGCCTTAATCCATACGCCTGGATAATAGTCTGCTGAATCCACCTAGATATAGTTGAACTTGTTGCCGGTTGCCCTTTCCTAGGACCCTCCAGCAGGACAAAAAGCCAGTCAGTCTTCCGAAAAGGAGCTGACATCTTTAAGTAAACTCCTATCGCCCTCACCACATCAAGCGAGTGAAGCGACCTTTCCTCCCTAGTTTTAGGGTTTGGAAAAAAGGAAGGTAAAATGATATCCTGATTCAAATGAAAATCGGAAACCACCTTTGGTAAAAAATCCGGATGAGGACGCATGACCATTTTGTCCTGATGAAGAATCAAAAAAAGGTTCTTTGCAAGAAAGGGCGGCCAATTCCGACACCCTTCTAGTCGATGTTATAGCCACCAAAAAAAACAATTTCCTGGCCAATAGGACAAAAGGAATATAACTAATAGGTTCAAACGGTTGATTCTGTAAGGCTGACAGCACCAAATTTAAGTCCCAGGGGCATAAAGGCGGTTCAACCGGCGGCCTCAGGTGCGTTACTCCTTTGACAAAGGTTTGTACCAAAGAATGGGATGCAATTGGTCTTTGGAAAAAAAACGATAAGGCCGAAATCTGTCCTTTAATTGTCCCCAAGGCCAGCTTCAAGTCTACTCCCGCTTGAAGAAAGGCAAGAACTCTCCCAATCGTATACTTACGAGGGTTCCACTTCCTTCCCTCACATCAGGAAATGTATGATCTAGAAAACTAGAAACTGACTTTCTAGCATTTATAAGAGTAGACAAGACTGAACCCGTAATACCACGGTCCTTTAATACTCTGGTCTCAATAGCCATGCCAACAAATTCAGCAACCGTAAAGAAGGATGGAATATGGGTCCTTGAGACAACAGGTCTGGACGACACGGAAGGGCCAATGGGTCCCCCACTGCCAACTTCACAACCTCCGAGTACCAGGATCTCCGGGGCCACGCTGGGGCTACCAGGATCACTGGCTTTCGCTCCTACTGTATTCTGCATAGTAAGTGCGGCATAATTTGGATCGGAGAGAAAGCATATAATCAGAGAATACTGATCCCAAGGAACTACTAATGCGTCTGTCCCGACAGCAAGCGATCCTTGGTTCTGGATACAAACCTGTCCAATTTAATATTGAATCTGGATGCCAGCAGATCCACATCTGGGGTCCCCCAGTGTTGGCAGATCTGTAGAAAAACTTCGGGATGCAGGGACCATTCCCCTGGCAAAAATTTTTGGCGATTTAGGAAGTCTGTCTGCCAATTGTCCACCCCCGGTATAAACACTGCCGAAAGAAACGGCACATGCCTTTCTGCCCAAGTCAATATGTGATTTACTTCTCTTTGGGCTGCCCGGC
This sequence comes from Lithobates clamitans, assembly GCA_037952925.1. Taxonomy (NCBI): domain Eukaryota; kingdom Metazoa; phylum Chordata; class Amphibia; order Anura; family Ranidae; genus Lithobates; species Lithobates clamitans. Next base: position 2,522,536 of record JBBGZY010000388.1, on the reverse strand, counting down.
TTCTGCTACCTCCCTCGTGGTTGATATATGCCACTACCATGGAGTTGTCGGACTGGACTCGGACAGGAAGACCCCGCAGCCTGGATGTCCAGAAGCGTAGAGCCAGACGAGCTGCCCGAATCTCCAATAGATTGATGGGCAAGGTCCTTTCTGCCTGGGACCAAACTCCCTGGACAGACACCTCCTCCAGGACTGCTCCCCAGCCGAGACAACTGGCGTCTGTAGTTACCACTCTCCAGGCCGCTGGTGGAAAAGATTTTCCTTTTCTTAACTTGCTGGTTCTTAACCACCAAGAGAGGTTCCATTGTACCTGTGGAGATAGAACCATAGGATGATCTAAGGTTCCAGCAGACCTGTCCCAAGCTTCCATAATACTGTTCTGGAACACCCTGGAGTGCAACTGTGCATATGGAATTGCATTGAAGGATGACACCATCTTGCCCAGCAACCTCATGCACAGCCAAATAGAAGGTCTTGGTTCTTTTTTCACCCTCTGGACGAGTTCCACTATGGAGACGACCTTTAAGGGGGTAGAAGCACCCTTTCTTGGGCGGTGTCCAAGACCAGACCCAGGTATACCAAGACTTGAGTCGGACAAAGGGCTGACTTGTCCACATTTAGAATCCAACCTAGGCGTTGTAAAACCCGCACTGTTCTTGACACATTTTGGATCACGATGGGGCAAGAGCAATCCCTCAGGAGAAGATCGTCCAGATATCCTACCACAGAGATTTTCTGGGACCTTAGGGATGCCAACACCGGAGCCAGAATCTTTGTGAAAACCCAGGGGGGCGTGGCTAGACCGAATGGCAGTGCCACGAATTGAAAATGACGGCCCTCTACAGCGAAACGCAGAAACCTTTGATGTGGACCGAAGATCGGTACATGAAGGTACGCGTCCTTGATATCTATGGACGCTAAATAATCTCATTTTCTCAGAGATTTTATTATTGAACGAGCCGACTCCATACGGAAGGACCGGATGTTTACAAAGAGGTTGAGAGCCTTGAGGTCCAAAATGGGCCTTACTTCCCCATTTGGTTTCGGCACGGTGAAAAGGTTTGAGTAAAACCCCTTGAATCTTTCTTCATGCGGAACCTTGACAATTACCCCCTGCTTCTGCAGATGCTGCAAAGCTAGGAACAGGCATTTCTTTTTCTCTGGGTCCGACGGAACCCTTGAGTACAGAAAACGGTTTGGTGGAATCTCCCGGAACTCTATTCTGTAACCCTGTGTTACAGTGGAAATGACCCATCTGTCTTGGACCAGTTCTTCCCAGGCATCCAAAAACAGCCGAAGCCTGCCCCCCACCAGTGAAAGCGGGGGCCCCCCCCTCCACGGACGGCGCCACGGATCTGACGTCACCACACATCAGCTGACTAGCTTTATCACGGCTGAGCTGCCTGTTTCTTTGGAACTTTGTTTTACATTTGATGTCAGCAACCCATCCTTTTAAATAAAGAATTTTTAAGTACTGCACCATGGAGGATCCTCTGTCTATCTGATTTCTCCCTACATGTCATGAGCGATCTCAGAGGCACAGATCCTACGGTAATCCCAGTGCTCGAGAAGGACTGAAGTGGAATCTCAAGCCCGCAAGTACAATCAGCTGTTCCTGCCTGCTGAAGCAGCTGTTCCCGCCTGTTGGATCCGATATCTCAGAGCTCATAAGACCCCCGTGATAGGGGTCCATCACATCTGGTAAGCGCCCCCCCCTTCTTTTTTCCACTGTTGGGTGTGTGCAAACACCAGGGGAGATGGAATGTTACTAGATGACTTACACAGATATACAGACTCTGATTGTTTATAACTGGACATTACTTTGTATTCATTTTTCAGGACACTATTTTGTCTCTTTTCACATTTACCCATCAGGATGTTAATATGTTACATTATGGTGTTTAGGTTGAAGGTGTCTTTTTAAACATTCCTTTAAACACTTTTTTCTGACATTTGTAGTGCACCTTAAATTATTTTAAATTTACTGTTGGAACTGGATATTCAAGTTTTTTTGGGGTGCAGCACTTTTTGTCAGTGTTTTGTTCATCATTATTCTATGATAATTTGAGTTTACGTGGATTTGTATTTATTAAATGAATCACTCATTATTGTGGGGTTTTGGGGTTAGCGCAGATTGCTTCCGGTACAGGAACATAAATTACACATATAATTTCTTAACTACCTCTTGCACTTTTTAATGCCCTGGAGCACCAGAAAAATGGAAATGGACGCAAAATGACCCCATTTTGGAAAGCAAACACCCCAACGTATATTCTATGAGGCATAATGAGTCTTTTGAACATGTCCAGTCCAGTCACGGATATTCTCGGGTGCGCGATTCTTGGAGGACTTCATAGTACGCCCTTCCAGAGTTTGAGCCGCGCTGTAGCCGTCATTTGGCTATAGCGCGGATGGTAACTGGTTAAATTAATTTCCTTTAACCAAAGAATTTTTAGAAGAAACTCTACCACCTTTAGTCTTCCTCAGACCAACATAACCAATAGCTTTACAAGGCACTTGCACCATTACAACATATTATTGCTTTGAAATTTTGGCTTAACCACTTCCCCTCTCACACCTGTACATCCCCTATACAGCAGAGCAGTTTTTACATTTGTGCCATGGGGCTGTTTAATCAATCTTATGTAAATCTACTTTACATAAAGTAGTAAACTTTTCATTTTTAACTCATTTTAAAAAATAGTGTTACTGTACAATAAAAATATACATTTTAATCGATAGTTTGTCCTGTTCAAAAAAAGACACTAAAATTAGGATTCTGGCACAAATAATTGGACATTTACAAATTATTTTTTTTTTTACTTTTTGCTTTTTTTGTGTGTTCACATGACTCCTCGGCTCTCTCCTCTTCTCATCTAACAGATCCAGCGGGAGGGGCCAAGAACTCCTGCTGATGTCAGCCGGAATAAGAAAGCCGAGGAGTCACGTGAGCACGGGGAGGTGCTATGAAATCAGGTAGAAATCTGCATTTTTAAAAAATAAAGCACAGACACTGGGACACGTTGTTATCTAACAGAGGGGATGGTAGAAACATAACATCGTTTTATAGCAGCGGGGAGGGGAGCAGAGTTGTGTTGGTACGGGTAGGCAGGTAGGGGGAAGAGGAGGACAGGAAGACTGTGGACGACGGAGGCATGTAAACTGCCCACAGTTTTGGGTCTCAGCAGCTATGATAAACTGTTGGCAGTTTACAGGGGGGAGGGAAGAACCAGGCAGGATCAGCCAGGTATTTTAGGTTATACAGGGGGCCAAATTACACAGCCCAAGTACTGTGCTGTTATACATGCTTTAAGAGATCAGTAGAGGTCGACTGATATATCGGCCGATGTTTGTCCTTTTTTAAGAAATAGGCATCAACCGATTATTATGCAAATTTGGCCGATTAACACTGACTGCACCATGCCCCGTCGACCCACAAGTGTTCCTCCTCCCTTCCCCACACTCCATTGGCAGAGCAGTGCTTGACGCTTGCCACAGCCGCTGAGTGTGTGAAACTGACATATGTAACCGAATGCAGAGAGAGGAGCTGTCAAAATTCAGCGTTGATGTCGGGGGTGGACGAGACCCATCAGCTATCAAACACAAGCCAATGGGATAGGACCTGGGCAGGCCACTATGTGTATGTGGCCCTGCCCCCTTTCTTAAGCAGCCAATCATTGGCTGGTGTTTGATAGCTGCTGGGTGCCGCCCCAACATCACTGCTGCATTTTGACAGCTGGTCTCTCTCTGCATTCAGTTACATATGTCAAATTCACAGTTACACTATATCGGCTCAGTATGAAACCTGCCAGTGCCAATCGGTGCCAACCAGTGCCACCTGCCAGTGCCAACCAGTGCCACTGCTAATCAGTGCCACCTGCCAAAAAAAAGAAAAAAAATCAGCCTAAAATATCGGCCGCAAAAAATCGGCATCATATATCGACCATCGGTTGCCCCAATTTCTAAATATCGGCCAGAGGAAAAACCCATATCGGTTGACCTCTGGAGAACAGTATCCATTATTTTTTTTAGGGTAACAAAAACTTTAAAATTCTCTGAGTAGTTGAGCTGTAATTTGGACAGTGGAAGGCCGTGATGTCAGCACTGTAGCCGCTTCCATTTTTACCCATCTTGCTACCAGGTACGCGGGCAATGGCTCTGTGATTGGCTGGAGATGCAATGACGTCACTCCCGCACATGCACACAGGGGCCGCCATTCACAGCACAGGGCTCAGAACGGCACCCATGGCTGTTCTCTCAGAGTGCATGTGCCAGTGATGTCACTGGCTGCATGTAAATGGTGCAAGTTTTGGAGATATTTACACTACCTATAGGTAAGCCTCATTATAGGTTTACTTATAGGTAAATGTTAGCAGAGGAAGTTTACTTCCTCTTTAACTTTGTCATAAATTATATAGAGATGGGAATAAAAAGTTCAGTCTCAGGGTTTTCTGATGATACAAAGCTAAGCAGGGCAATATCTTCACAATAGGATAAAGCAACTTTACAACAAAATTTTGTTAAAATAGAAGGGTGGGCAGCTAATATGGCAGATGAGGTTTAATACTGAAAATATAAAGTGATGTAATTCGAAGCTGAAATACAAATGCAAGTTATCGGTACTCGCTGGTGGAGAACCTCTGGGGGAATGGAGCATGGAAAAGGATCTGGGGGTACTAAGAGATCACAGACTCGGCAATAGCATGCAATGCCAAACTGCGACAAGCAAGGCTAGCAGACTAATATACTAAAATTCTTGAGGAATTTTCTCAAGAGATAAAATTGGAATATGCTGTCCAGTTTTGGATACCGATTCTAAAGAAGGATGCGCTTGAACTCAAGTCCAGAAAAGGGCAACATAGCTAGTAAGGGGGCTGAAGAACCTGAGTTATGGACAAATGCTACACATCCTGTGTACTTTGATGATGTTTTTTGGGCATGTGTAGCACATCTAGGTGTATGTAAAGTTATAGTGTAAAACTTTAACACAGCACATAAAATGGAAGCAAGAATAATTACAAATACCTTTTGATATGATCTATTTGAGTCAGAACGGCATTTACTACACGAATGGCATCAGAAGGTTCGGTACCTGCCCTAGAAGCATTACGTGCAGCTGTAAGGCTTTCAACCTGTAGTGTAAAAACATGGGATTAGTTATGTCAGTAACATAAGCAGGTTATAAACAAATCTTGTTAAACATTTAAAATTATCTTGTGCCTTAATAAATCTAAGGTTTTAATGTCAAGATTCTAATATCAGGTTACTGGGTAATTAATTTTTATCTTTTTTACTGGAGTCGTAATGGACTGCATGCCTGAGAAGATGTGTACACACACACACACAAATACTGTGTGTGTGTGTGTGTATGTATATTATGAATACGGAAAGTATTCAGACCGCCTTATAATTTTTCACTCTTTGTTATATTGCAACCATTTTCTAAAATCATTTAAGTTCATTTTTTTCCTCAATGTACACACAGCACCCCACATTGACAGAAAAACACAGAATTGTTGACATTTTACAGATATATTAAAAAAGAAAAATTGAAATATCACATGGTCCTAAGTATTCAGACCCTTTGCTCAGTAGTCAGTAGAAGCACCCTTTTGATCTAATACAGCCATGAGTCTTTTTGGGAAAGATGCAACAAGTTTTTCACACCTGGATTTGGGGATCCTCTGCCATTCCTCCTTGTAGATCCTCTCCAGTTCTTTCAGGTTGGATGGTAAACGTTGGTGGACAGCCATTTTTAGGTCTCTCCAGAGATGCTCAATTGGGTTTAAGTCAGGGCTCTGCCTAGAGGCGGAAACCCCTGGCGCAGGGGAAAGAGCCCGTTTAAATGAAGGGCATTTATATTTTCTTTTGACTGGTAAAAGAGTACTTTTCCCAATAGAAATTGTCTTGATATATTTATCCAAGTCTTCTCCAAATAGTCGTTTCCCATGAAAGGGGAACCCAGTTAGGAGGTTTTTACATGGTGCTTCAGCTGACCAATTTTTTAACCACAGAATTCTATGCATATGCACAAGCATAAGTGTAAGGCAGGATGCCTGGTGAATATAATCTTTAATGGCATCTATGGCAAAACATAATGCCTTAGGTAGTTCAGGCAAATCCCGAGCGTGTTGTGCAGGAAGCTCTTTAAGGGCCTGTTTAAATTGGTCCTTTAGGGATTGACAGACGCCTATTGCGGCGACTGCGGGCTGAGCGACGACACCTGCTATGGAAAAGGCAGATTTTAGCAGGGATTCCAACTTCTTATCTGTTGCATCCTTAAGACCCCTTTCACACTGGGGGCGGTTTGCAGGCGGTATTGCGCTAAAAATAGCACCTGCAAACCGCCCCTAAACAGCCTCCGCTGTTTGTTCAGTGTGAAAGCCCGAGGGCTTTCACACTGAAGCAGTGCGCAGGCAGGGCGGTGAAAAAAGTCCTGCAAGCCGCTTTTTTGGAGAGGTGAAGGAGCGGCGTATTCACAGCTCCTGCCCATTAAAATCAATGGGACAGCGCGGCTATACCGCAGCTATAGCCGCGCTGTACGAGGGATTTTAACCCTTTTTCGGCCGCCAGCGGTGGTTAAAAACCGCACCGCTAGCGGCCGAATACCGCTTCAAGAACGACGTAACAGCAGCGCTAAAAATAGCGCTGTTGTACCGCCGACGCCCCCACCGCCCCAGTGTGAAAGGGGCCTAAGCACCTGTGCATTGTCTACAGGACAAGTTAGGTTATTACTCACATTGGAAATTGCAGCGTCCATTGCTGGTACTTACCATTTTTTGGAGAATAGAGAATTGAAAACCTCTTAGGAGGGAGAAAATGCTTATCCGGGTGATCCCATTCAGCAAAAATAAGCTGTTCTAGTATTGCATGTACAGGAAACGCATGCAAAGGATGAGAAGGTTTTAAAGAACCCAAGGAAGAAGCCGAGTTTTCATGAGACTCTGTTAGAGGCAGCATGAAAGTGGAATGAACCATTTCTGTAAGAGATTGTATCAGCAATTTCTCAGATTGAGAGACTGAAAAAGGTTCATCTACCGTTGTTTCTTCTGCAGAGGAATAATCGGTTTGCTTTTCCTCCTGATCGACTGAGGGTAACACCTCATCCTGTGCTCACTGTTCCTCTTGTAAAGGTTCTGAAGTGGGGGAAGGGGACCTAGTACGCTTCCTATCCATTTGAATGGAGGATGCGATTAAAGCCGCTAATCTTTCTTGCAGACCCTGGAAGGAGGAGGAAAGGGCATCTTCAGTCATGTATACAGGTGCTGAGATGTGAGAGGCAGCTGCACCATCAATTTGTTCTAATGGCTCACCCAGGCTTGCCATAATTGGTATTTCAGGCGAGAATGACAGCGTGGAAATGCGGCTCGAGATCCTAATGCCTGGGAGGGGAGGCAGAGCCTCATGCAGAAGAGGCACAGACCTGAAAAAATACAGCCACAGTAAAAACAAACTTTTAGCGGTAACTAGTGGGACCTCCGCACCCCCTACAACGGGGGGGGGTAATGTAAGGGGGGTACAGCGCTGCTGTCCCCCTAACCCTCTGGTCCCATCAGAGGGAGAAAAAGATATTTTTTGCAGATTTCTTTTTTACCTTGCAAGTCTCCCTCCACACGCTGTGCAACCAGACACGGCCTGACCTAACAGTGAAGACAACAGAGTAAGGTATGTGTATAGATGACTCCATCTAGTGGAGATTTTAAGGCATGACAACATTTTTTCCTTTAATGGAAGAAATACATAGATGTTTTTAATACCCAGGTTTCTTCCCTAACCTTATTCTCACCGCAGGATTTTGCTGAATTAACAGAAAATCCAACCTTCACCCATCACGGCGGGCTGAGTTTAGCAAGCCTTCAAGGACCGGGTCCCTAAAAAAGGGGTTCCACTCCCTTGGGCCCTGTACAATGCACCCCATCAGGAAGCTTTAGGTAATGTAGCAAGACCTAAGCCCTGGGTTCCTGGGGTCCAGCCCTACAAAGAGAGGCGTTACAAGCAAAACCTTGTGCTTTGTATACGAGGTCCCAGGTACCATCCATTTTAGGCCTCAGTGGCAGGCACTTTGGATGGATCTGGTTTCTTTTTATGGAGGAATATAAATCCAGCATAGATCCCTCCTGGAGCTCTTCACAGCACTTCTTCACTCAAGACCAACACCTTAGACACAGGCAAAAAAACTGATGTGCTCCTGGAAGGAGGAGGGGTTATCTAGAGAGTAAACTTCCTTTGATTGGGTTTGTGGCCTATAACCCATTAAGTAATTACTTAAGGCTCTGTGTCCCATGATTTACGATAAAGAAATCGTAATGTGTTATTATGCATCTCATACTAGCAAATTATGAAAGACTTACCTGTTACTGCTGCAGAGGCTTCCATCTTCATCCAGTCTTTCTTCTGGGGTTGCGGGCTGCGGCTGCTTGAACAGCAGAGGTGCAATGACGTCACTTCCACGCTTGCGTCCGGGAGTCACGGCACAGAGCTCTACAGCGCATGTTTAGGATATATTAATTTTACCTACAGTAAGCGTTATTATAAGCTTACCTGTAGGTAAAAATCACAAAACGGAGTTTACTACCACTTTAACCAGCAGAGGACTTTAAGTGTACAGTGCACGCCCTAAAAAACTTCAAAGTACTTTAGGTGGACATCCTATTTGTTTCTATCTGCCACTTTTTCCCAGGTAGATATTGCTGCCAAATCCTGGCTGTCATTTTGATGCTGCTGTGTAAAATACAACTTTCAAACAGTGTTCCAAAGCAATGTTCAGAAGCTTCATTAAGTAATATGATATACCAATTTCGTTTTTTACAGTTTCATTCATGTAAAGATCAAAAGGGGTGAATTTTGATCTGCATATGATGCAATTTAAAGCAATCGTACAAATAAAACAACATTTGTTCCACTTAATACCCTTATTAATCCCTAGCTAAACCCTAATCAACCTTATAATACTGATGATGACTTCTAAGTTGAAACGCGTCGGGGGGATATGCTGAGACCACTGTCTTCTTTTATACAAGTGCTTGATTCTACTGCTAAACACGTGAGTGTATTTCCTTTGCTTTTTATGTATTAAAATTCCCATACGGAGTTACACTATATGCCTTCCTCTTTCTTTTAATGATGGGGCTGACTGCCTATATCTACTGAGTCCATCCATACCTTTCACCTGTTCGGAGGTCCATCTGGAGGTCATATCTGGATAGAGCATCTGATCCCCTTGGTATATTATACCACAAAGCTTGATTGACTCACTAGGTGTACACCTATTTGAGTTAAATCCCTCTGGTAAGCAGCTTCTGGTGTCTTTGGTGGTGGACCTACTATTAACTGTTATTACATCATACATATTTGAAGTTAAAGACTGTCACTATATTATATCCACATGTGGTTGAGGATTATCATCACACATGATTGAAGCTTGTCACTGACTTTTTTCTTTTTTTGGACATCACACGTCCAAGTTCCTCTGTTTATAGACATCACATGTCATAATAGAGGACTGCTTGGAGTATTTTTGAGCACATCATTTATGATTGACATTTTTTGTATTCATATTATTTGTTATGGTTTATATGATCACATAAGCGCTGCACATTTCACCCAATTTTCATGTGTCTTGCACTGAGGAGAGGCTTCCGTTGGGCCACTATGCCATAAAGCCCCGACTGGTTGAGGGCTGCAGTGATGGTTGACTTTCTACAACTTTCTTCCATCTCCCGACTGCATCTCTGGAGCTCAGCCACAGTGATATTTGGGTTCTTCTTTACCTCTGTCACCAAGGCTCTTCTCCCCCGATAGTTCAGTTTGGCCGGACGGCCAGCTCTAGGAAGGGTTCTGGTCGTCCCAAACGTCTTCCATTTAAGGATTATGGAGGCCACTGTGCTCTTGGGAACCTTAAGTGCAGCAGAAATTTTTTTGTAACCTTGGCCAGATCTGTGCCTTGCCACAATTCTGTCTGAGCTCTTCAGGCAGTTCCTTTGACCTCATGATTCTCATTTGCTCTGACATGCACTGTGAGCTGTAAGGTCTTATATAGACAGGTGTGTGGCTTTCCTAATCAGGTCCAATCAGTATAATCAAACACAGCTGGACTCAAATGAAGGTGTAGAACCATCTCAAGGATGATCAGATGAAATGGACAGTACCTGAGTTAAATATATGAGTGTCACAGCAAAGGGTCTGCATACTTAGGACCATGTGATATTTCAGTTTTTCTTTTTTAATAAATCTGGAAAAATGTCAACAATTCTGTGTTTTTCTGTCAATATGGGGTGCTGTGTGTACATTTAGGAAAAAAATGAACTTTAATGATTTTTGCAAATGGCTGCAATATAACAAAGAGTGAAAAATTTAAGATGGTCTGAATACTTTCCGTCCCCACTGTATTTAAACCATTGATTGTGTTTCTCCATATATTATGCCACTCCAGCTTTCCAATTTACATTACTCTTTCTACTTCAAAGGCTTTGACATCATTTTATTTAATTATCACATCTCACGTGGGTTGTATACAGCAACCTTATTTAGACTCTCAAATCAGGCTGTGCCCCATGTACATTAACTAGGTGTAGTGACCAATTGGCGTGCCTTATATTAGTCACTGTACAGAAAGGCGAGGGTATATGCACTTAGGATGACTAAACATGAAGCTGAATAGTAAACTAACTCCATACTTATACTGTACACTGTATTTAAAATGTAGTTTTGTCGGTAATTTGTAAATATCATGTAACCCTATTTTTTTTATACTGTACATTGTGTTGCAGATATAATTAGGTGTGTTATTTGTAAATAATATGTAACACTATTGATGTATATTGCAGATTGAACTACTACTTTTGTCCAATAATCCTCAGGTTTAGCTGTGTTTATGTAAATAACTCTTAGGGCCAGTTCACACCACATGCAGTACAGTGTGTTTTTTTTCTGCATCAAAAATGGATGGAAAGTAGGTTATATGGTTTTCAAGCAAAGAGGGGAGATTTTCGGGACTTTTAATGAGGTGGGTTTTGAATGGCATAGTTCACACCAGAGCTTGCAGTTCCAGAAAAAAAAAGTAGAACATGCTGCATTTTTCCTGCACTAGACTCTACTGGAACGCTGCAAAAACGCACCAAAGATGCACTGTACCGCACCTAAAAAACACACCAACACCGCACTGGAACACACATCCTTATTTAAGGTTAAGAAGAAAGGGGGGGTGCACTAGACTGCATCAAAAACACACCGGACCGCATCAAAAACGCATCCGGACTGCGTTTTCATGGCCCTGAAAGTGAGTAGAATCTATACATACACTTACCCTAGTTAACAAGCTATTGTTTTTCTACAGATTTTTTTTAACCATTAGGCCTTATGCACACTGGACTTTATAAAAAACACCAGTAGCATTAGCTATAGAATACTGCGTTAGCTTATTTACATTAGCATTTTTTAGCAAAACTATACACCCAGAAAAGCTTTATGCTCAAAAGCGCTTATACGGCAGACAGCAGCGTTTTTCAGCGTTAGAGCGTTTTTACATCCGAAACACTCTTCTTCAAAATGCAGTAGTTCTGGGGGGTTTTTTCCCAGCCTGAAAACGCCACTGCCAAAAAACGCTGATAAAAGCCTATGTGTGCATGGACACATAAGATAACATGATGGGGAGTTTACTGACTGTAGAAAGAAACGCCCGACTCCCAAAACGGCAGATGTAAAAATGCCCAATGTGCATGAGGCCTTAATATTTTTTCCCCGTTCCTTTTTTTCTAGTGTTGCATTAAAAATTAGTAAAATTTTTTATATTTTGCTTTTTAAATAACTTTGCATTGCTTTGTACTGGGATCATAGTTTGGGTGGCAATTTATAATAATAAACGCTGTCTTATGTAACACTAGTAATTTTAACCTGTACGTCCCCTTTAAGAGCCGGGGATAGCAGGTGTGGGCGGTCTCCCGGCGATCGTGTCACAGAGCCTCAGAACGGGGAAGTGCGTAAACAAGGCATTTCCCTGTTCTGGCTTGTGTCATGACAGAGATCACCGCTCCCTGTCATCGGGAGCGGTGTTCGCTGTCATGTGACTTGAAGCCAATCCCCCCACAGTTAGAATCACTCCCCTAGGACACACTTAACCCCTTCATCGCCAACCTAGTGGTTAACCCCTTCACTGCCAGTGTCATTTACACAGTAAGCGGTGCATTTTTATAGCACTGATCCAAAATAGTGTCAATATAATGTCGCAGTCCCGATAAAAATTGCAGATCGCAACCATTACTAATAAAAAAAAAACACATTAAAAATAAAAATGCCATAAAACTATCCCCTATTTTGTAAACGCTAATGCAGTCTGACCGTAAATTACCTTGTGCTGAAACCACATCAATCCACCCACTTTAGGACTTATGATTTGCTAATAATGATGGGGCAAATAATTTTGAAAAAACTGTTGCTCTTCATTTGAGATGTTCTGCTTGCACTCTCCACTCCTTCGTCCTGTACTAGGCTTAACAACCCCGACATCCTTGGGACCCCCACCTTCTGTTCCACTCTCTTCTTATCCAACTCCTACATCCCCCCCTTTTTTTTTTTACTTTGCAAAGTAAATTTTCACCTCAGTGAGAAAAAAGAAAGTGAAAAGGTAGGATTTGTTTGCTTGCACGTGATTAAAGTTAGCACAACTTCACATCATTTGCTATCACAAGTGAATTTTCTCTTTACAGGGGGGTATTTCCACTTTGCGTAGTCAATTTGGTGAAGTTGGCCAACTTCAATAATCCAGTCTTTTGGATTACCACATCTTAAAAATCAATACATGTCCTGTATATATAACAGGATGCCAGAAACAAGATATGCATCTCTTCCCTCAAGAGGGTTAATGAACCCACAGGAGGGGTTTACAATGCAGGAAATGACAAACAGCACATAGTGGACTTGTAGGTAGATATGTGAAAGGTGCCTGTGAGACGTTACAAAAACCCCCGTTAGACTTGCCGGTAACGGTATTTCCAGGAACCTTCCAGGTCAGCTACTTGAGAGATGATTGGCTCCGCCCTCTACAGGAAACACAAATCAGAAACAATTTAAAAGGCCCCTCCCTTTCCTCTGACCCTCAGTTGTTTAGAAGATCAAGTAACCTCCACCAAAGGTGCACTCGGCAGAGGGAAAAAAAACGAAGAAAACATAAAAACACACAACCGCCAGGTAGACATGGTCGACCAGTGAAAAAACAGAATAGGGTGGGAATATAGACGCTGTCCTGGAAGGTTCCTGGAAATACCATACCGGTAAGTCTAACAGGGGTTTTCTCCCCTCACCTTCCAGGACAGCTACTTGAGAGGATAAGCAAGATTCTATACCTTAGGGAGGGACGACAGCCTGACGCTCTTAACTATCAAAGGAGAGGTCCTGGCTGGAAAGCATCTGAACTCTATAATGTTTGACAAATGCATGAGAGGAGGACCAGATGGCAACTTTAGAGATTTCTTCCCATGAAGCCCCCGCTCTTTCTGCCCATGATGTGGCCATGAATCTCATCACATGGGCCCTAATTCTCGAAGAAGGGGTGCGACCTGACGCTTTGTATGCCTCACAGATAGCTCCCCTAATCCACCTAGCAATCAAACTTTTAGACGTTTTGGACCCTTTCTTGGGGCCACTGAACAAAACCAACAGTAGGGAGGAACTCCTAAAACCACTGGACTTCTCTAGATAAAGCAGAATACATCTTTTTACATCTAAAAGACTAAACCTTTCCTCTTCCGCATTCTTGGGAGAGGCGCAGAAACTAGGAAGGACCATCTCCTGGGACCTATGAAAGTTGGAAGAAACTTTGGGTAAATAGAAAGGATCAGGTCTAATCACTACCCTGTTCTCTAAAATTCTCAGGAAGGGGTCTTTACAAGAAAGACTCTAGATCAGAAATCCTTCTCCCTGACGTAATAGCTAATAGGAAGGATAGTTTCAAAGAAATAATTCTCAGGGAAGCCTCATGCAAAGACTCAAAAGGAGCCAATATTAGTGCTTTTAATACTAACGACAGATCCCAGGGAGGAACATGTTTGATGAGCCTGGGAGCATGTCTAGATCTGGCTGAAAGGAACCTCCTAACCAAAGGATCCTCCGCTAGTCTTCTCTCTGTAAACAAAGATAGGTCAGCAATTTGAACCCTAAGGGTGCTGACAAGAGGCCCTTCTCCACTCCCCCCTGTAAAAAATCCAGAATACAGTGAATGGAAAAAGAATCTAAACCAGTTTTCCTTTGCCAGGAAATAAGTTTTCCAAACCATCCCATAGATTCTTCTCGTGACCAACTTACAGCTGTCCAGGATAATTTGCATAACTTTCTCTGAACACCCCCTTAACTGTAGGATGCGCCGCTCAGCCTCCAGGCCATCAAATGGAAGGTCTGAGGGTTTGGATGCAACACCGGTCCTTGATGGAGCAGATCCTTCCGAACTGGTAGGGGCCAGGGAGGATACACAGATAGGGTCTTTAGAGAGAACCAACTCCTCCTGGGCCACCAGGGGGCAATCAGAACCACTTCTGCCCGGTCCTGAATAATTTTCCAAACCACTAGGGGTAAGAGGGGAAAAGGAGGAAAGGCGTAAGCCAGAGTGAAATCCCACGGGAAGGAGAGAGCATCCGTCCCCAAGGACTCTGTCTCTCTCTCTAGAGAGAACGCCGGTAGTTTTCTGTTGAGACTGGAGGCAAAAAGATCCACTGTGGGAAGACCCCATCTTAGCAGCACCTCCTGGAACGTGCCTTGATGTAGCTCCCAATTGGTGGAACTGATGCTCACCCTGCTCAAATAGTCTGCCAGCACATTTTCTGAGCCCTTGATGTGGACAGCCCTTACTGAAGTGACATTGATCTCCACCAAGGACAGAATCTGCTGTGTTAATGACAGAAGCGACTCTGAGCGAGTGCCCCCTTGCTTGTTCAGGTACGCCACCATAGTGGCATTGTCTGAAAAAATGAACAGGTCTTTTGAATAAACCCTCTCTTTCAGAGACACAAGTGCTTTCCCCATGGCTAGAAGTTCTCTGAAATTTGAGGAGCGGCCTGCCTCCTCTGGCAACCAGGCTCCCCTACCCCACAGACTGGCGTCTGTGGTCATTTTTACCAGGGAATGTTGTGCCCAATCCTTCCCTCCCTGCAGGTGTTATCGCTGGTCCCACCAGTCGAGATCGAGAAAATTCCCTTCTGGTAGTTTTACCAGCTGATCCAGAGAATCCTTCCTGCGATCCCAATGGAGTAAAAGAAAAGCCCGAAGGGGTCTGGAGTGCAATTGGGCCCAAGGAACCCCTGGAATGGCCGCAGTCATCAAACCCAGCAACTGCATGATCCGCTGAAGGGAGGTCTGAGAGAGTAACTTGAAGGCCTGCACGGAGAGAAGAATTTTCAAAACCTTCTCCTCGGGAAGAAAAATCTTTTGGACAACAGAGTCTATTAGATAACCCAAAAAAGGTATGCACTGGGAGGGTACCAGGCAAGACTTCTGCTGGTTGGTTGACCCTCCACCCCAATCTCTGAAAGGTCCGCAAAACCAATTGCAGATCTTGAAGGGACTCTTTGTCCCGAGCAAAAATCAAAAAACCGTCTAGATATGGGACGATCGATACATATAGTTACATAGTTACATAGTAGGTGAGGTTGAAAAAAGACACACGTCCATCAAGTCCAACCTATGTGTGTGATTATGTGTCAGTATTACATTACATATCCCTGTATGTTGCGGTCATTCAGGTGATTATCTAATAGTTTCTTGAAGCTATCAATGCTCCCCGCTGAGACCACCGCCTGTGGAAGGGAATTCCACATCCTTACCGCTCTTACAGTAAAGAACCCTCTACGTAGTTTAAGGTTAAACCTCTTTTCTTCTAATTGTAATGAGTGGCCCCGAGTGTTATTAAACTCTCTTCTGCGAAAAAGTTTTATCCCTATTGTGGGGTCACCAGTACAGTATTTGTAAATTGAAATCATATCCCCTCTCAAGCGTCTCTTCTCCAGAGAGAATAAGTTCAACGCTTGCAACCTTTCCTCATAACTAAGATCCTCCAGACCCTTTATTAGCTTTGTTGCCCTTCTTTGTACTCGCTCCATTTCCAGTACATCCTTCCTGAGGACTGGTGCCCAGAACTGGACAGCATACTCCAGGTGCGGCCGGACCAGAGTCTTGTAGAGCGGGAGAATTATCGTTTTATCTCTGGAGTTGATCCCCCTTTTAATACATGCCAATATTCTGTTTGCCTTATTAGCAGCAGCTTGGCATTGCATGCCATTGCTGAGCCTATCATCTACTAGGACCCCCAGGTCCTTTTCCATCCTAGATTCCCCCAGTGTATAGATTGCATTCATATTTTTGCCACCCAATTGCATTATTTTACATTTTTCTACATTGAACCTCATTTGCCATGTAGTCGCCCACCCCATTAATTTGTTCAGGTCTTTTTGCAAGGTTTCCACATCCTGCGGAGAAGTTATTGCCCTGCTTAGCTTAGTATCGTCTGCAAATACAGAGATTGAACTGTTTATCCCATCCTCCAGATCGTTTATAAACAAATTAAATAGGATTGGTCCCAGCACAGAACCCTGGGGAACCCCACTACCCACCCCTGACCATTCTGAGTACTCCCCATTTATCACCACCCTCTGAACACGCCCTTGTAGCCAGTTTTCAATCCAGGTACTCACCCTTTGGTCCATGCCAACGGACCCTATTTTGTACAGTAAACGTTTATGGGGAACTGTGTCAAATGCTTTTGCAAAATCCAGATACACCACGTCTACGGGCCTTCCTTTATCTAGATGGCAACTCACCTCCTCATAGAAGGTTAATAGATTGGTTTGGCAAGAACAATTCTTCATGAATCCATGCTGATTACTGCTAATGATATTGTTCTTATTACTAAAATCTTGTATATAGTCCCTTATCATCCCCTCCAAGATTTTACATACTATTGATGTTAGGCTACACTTTGAATACGAAATAAAGCCATGACTTCGACCATGATTTTTGTAAAAATTCTCGGTGCTGCCGAGAGACCAAAAGGAGGGGCATTGAACTGCCAGTGAGATGGCTCGTTTCCTAAGAGAACTGAAAACTTGAGGAACCTGAGGTGACTCTGGCATATTGGTACATGAAGATAAGCGTCCTGAAGATCCAGGGTCACCATGAAGACCCTTGGCAACAACAGATTCTTCACCGAATAAATGTTCTCCATTCGGAAATGTCTGTAAACTATGTATTCGTTCAGGACGCTTAAATTTATGACCATACAAAAGCCGCCGGAAGCTTTCTTGACCAGAAAGACATGAGAATAAAATCAGCGGAACTTCTGAACTTCCAGGACAGGAGAAATAACTCCCTCTTTTTCCAAAACAGAAATCAGATTTAGCATGGCTTGCCGTCTCTCTTGGTCTCTCGGCAGGTGGGTAAGAAAAAACCTCTGAGGAGGAAGACTTTTGAATTCCAACCTGTAACCCCATTCCAACGTTTGAAGAATAAAGGAATTGCTGGAAATCTCTGCCCATTCTTTGATGAAATGGCACAATCTTCCCCCTACCCCTAAACCTGGCGTCACTGGGGATTTTTGGAAGGGGCTGAAGGAGCCGTGGGGAAAGCACTTGTGTCCCCGCTTTTTGCTTGTCTTTGTTAAAAGACCATTTCTTTTTTGACTGTTGCCTTTAAAATTAGTCCCATTTTGGAAGCCACGAAAAGGCCTCTTATTCTGGGGTTAATGCCTTTGGGAAGAAGGGAATCATCTACTCTTTTCAGAGGAACGAGCTAGGACCTCCTCTAAGGAGGAACCGAACAAGAGCTTGCCTTTGAAGGGAATGCCACAGAGCTTATTCTTGCATGTAAGATCACCTTCCCAAGATTTAGCCAGATAGCTCGCCTAGCTGAATTAATGAGAGCAGAAGCCCTTGCTGCAGATTTCACTGAATCTGCTGCTGCATCAGCTAAGAAGGCAACTGACTTAGCAATGAGAGGGAGGGACTCCCTAATCTCTTCTTTGGGGGTGTCGTATGAAAGAAGATCATCCAGACGCTGAACCCATACGTCTAAATTTCTAGCCACACAGGTGGATGCTACCGCCGGACCCAAAGAAAGAGCTGAAGCATCCCAGGCCTTACGTAGCAATGAGTCGGTCTTTCTATCCATTTGAACTTTAAGGACCCCAGAATCTTCAAAAGAAAGATCTGACCTTTTGGACACCTGTGACATAGGGGCATCTAATCTACGACACTTAAAGAAAACCTCCTCAAACTCAGACTGAAAAGGAAATCTCCTTTTGTGTCCTCTGGACTGGAACAACCTTTTTTCAGGTTCTCTCCACTCAGACAGAATCATGTCCCTAAGTGACTGGTGTACCGGAAAAGCTTCCGATTTCCGCACCTGTAGACTCCTATACATTTTGTCCTGTACAGATTGGGCTTGCTGTGGCATTTCAATCTGCTCCGAGGTATATATTGCCTTTAGTAGTTCGTCAATATCCTTAACTGGAAAAAGATATTTAGATGAGCTACCTGTATCCGCCTCTGATGCAGACTCATCAGATGAAGAAACTGGATTCTCACCTTCCTCCAAGACAGAAGTACTGTGTGAACTAACGGTCTCAGATACTAACAAGGGAAGGGATCTAGCAGAGGCTGAAGGCTCTATAGCTATGGATGAGGAAGACCCTAGACTAGTAACCCTGTCATTAAGTGACCGAAAGGAGTCCGCTACCTCTCTCATAGAAAACATTAACTCTTTAAAAGAGGAAGATTCTGAACTAGCTTTGGGTGGAATACAATCTTCACAAGATAGTTTTTTATAACTATCAGAAAGTCTGGCCCTACAGTTTCCACATTTCTTCTTCACCGGTTTGGCCTAGAAAAAAGCAGAAACAAGGACCATAAATAAAACGTACCATACAAAAAGTCCCTTGCTGTAGAACTAACCAGACAAGGACTTACCTTGGGGGCAGTATGGGACCCGGATGCTGCCGCTGGTTCAATAAGAGCAGATGCTCCATCCTAAGACCTGTCCTCAAGCTCCATGAAGCAAGCGGTGATCGGCCGTAGACAAGACTGTTGCTGTACTGCAAAAAACTGCACTCAGAATGGCGTTTAGCAGACTATTCTCCTGCAGCATGTCCTCAGTGTCTCCACGCCATGCTTCCTTATGAAAAAACACGGCGTCCGGAAGTGCGTCATGTGACTTCTAGTTTCGCGTCACCAGAAGTCCTCCGACGTCATCTTGGTACACCGCAATGAAGCACTAGGAGAACACAGTTCCACACAGCAGAGCTGGGGAAAAAAAATGGAAGGTAGTTGCCACTACTCACATCACCAAGTAGGCAAGTAACCCTTAGAAATAGGGAACCCTTCTGGTAAAGTACAGACTATCACCCAGGATTTGGCCACAACTAGTCCTGGGTGAAAACAGAGAAGGGGGGGTCCACCAACCACAGTTACCAGACTTTAAGAAAACAAAAAAAGTGTCGGTGCTCCTGGAGGGTCTGGAAACACAAAACAACTGAGGGTCAGAGGAAAGGGAGGGGCCTTTTAAATTGTTTCTGATTTGTGTTTCCTGTAGAGGGTGGAGCCAATCATCTCTCAAGTAGCTGTCCTGGAAGGTGAGGGGGGGAAAGCTATAGTATTTCAGGGTTGGAAAACACCCCTAACAGCTCTGGGACAGTGACACCTACAAGCCTGTTGGTTGGGGGGGGGGGCCTTTTGGGTTATTAGAAATATTAGAATAGCACACTATATGTAATGTTACTGAGCTGAAGGACAGCTCAATTTGTTTGCTGCTGAGAGCATTGTGTTGCTTTTGGAAAAAAAAAAAAAAAAAAAGGTTTTCTGCGTCTATAGCGTTGATCCCTGACCACTGAACTTTACATGTGTGTATATATCAGTATGTAATATATACATACATACACTTATATATATATATATATATACATACATACATATACACACACACACACACACACACACGTGCCTTGAAAAAGTATTCTTACCCCTTGAAATTTTCAACATTTTTGTCTTTTTGCAACCAATAATGTAAATGTTTTTTATTGGAATTTTATGTTATTGACCAACACAAAGTGGCACATAATTGTTAAGTGGAAGGAAAATGCTAAATGGTTTTCAACATTTTCTGTTACAAATAAATACGTGAAAAGTGTGGTGTGCATTTGTATTCAGCCCCCTTTACTCTGATACCCCTAACTAAAATCTAGTGGAACCAATTGCCCTCAGAAGTCCCCTAATTAGTAAATAGACTCCACCTGTGTGAAATTTATTCTCAGTATAAATACAGTCTGCGAGTGCACGTGGGTCTGCGAGTACCTGTGTATGGTTTGTTGAATACCTGTGTATTGTTTTGTTGAGTATTAGTGTTAGGAATCTAGTTGTTAGGCAATTTGGACAGGGTATAATCCCCAATCCTCATTAAATTAGTAGGTACGATGCCCGGAGGGTGTGGAGATGCGACTCAGTGTATATCTTGCAGCATGTGTGCATTCCTTGATCATGCGATCGAGGATGAATACTGCTGTACAAAATGTAAGCACATTGTTTCCCTGGAAACCCAGGTTTTGAATCTAGGGAAGCAATTGTCAACAATGAGAAGAGCTGGTGTAGTAAGAAGGGGTTTGGGTTCCTGGAGGACTGGGCTGACTTCTCAGTTGATCACCAGTACTATAGAAGGGACGGACTGCACCTAAATGAGGAGGGTGCAGATCAGTTGGGAGTAAAGATGGCCAAACAGTTAGAGGGGTTTTTAAACTAGGCGAAGAGGGGGAGGGCCCAGAGGTAGAGATATTCAGCATGGAACATATTCCAGAGGGAAGTATTGGGGGCATTATTGGTAGGTTGTCTAAAGCACATAAACCCATAGTATGTGACCGGTCTAAACTACGTGGCTTGTTCACCAATGCCAGGAGCCTGGCGGACAAGATGGGTGAACTAGAGATACTGTTGTACGAAGAGGATGTGGATTTTGTGGAAATTTCAGAGACCTGGTTCAACAGCTCTCATGATTGGCTGGCAACCATTCAAGGCTATACCCTTTATTGCAGGGATAGAGAGGGTAAAAAAGGGGGAGAAGTATGCCTATATATCAAGAATAATGTACAAGTGAATGTGAGAGATGACATCACTAAGGGAGCTAGGGAGGAAGTGGAATCCTTATGGGTAGAGCTTCAAAGGGATGAAGCTAAGAGGAAAATAATACTGGGAGTATGCTATAGGCTCCCTAACCTGAGGGAGGATGGGGAGACAATCACAATCATAATCACAAATTGGATTAGCAGCAAGGATGGGAAGTGTTATCATAATGGGGGATTTTAATTATCCAAACATAGACTGGGTGGAGGGAACCACGCATTTGTCTAAGGCTCACCATTTCCTAAATGTCTTGTAGGACAATTTCATGGTTCAGATGGTAGATGCACCAACTAGAAAAAAGCGTTACTGGATCTACTGATTACCAACAATACAGACCTGATCACGGATGTGGAAATATGGGGCAATTTAGGAAACAGCGATCACAGGTCAATTAGCTTCAGTATAAATTACACAAATAGGAAACACAAAGGGGAATGGAGGTGGTTTAAGGGTGACACCAGAACTTTTCCTTTTTGTCTAAAGGGGAATACAATGAAACTGAATTTCAAAAGAGCCAGCTTCCCTAAACTACGAACCTTGCTAGAAGGCATAAACTGGGATAAAATCTTAGGAACAAAGAACACGGAGGAGAGATGGGTTTTCTTTAAGAGCATATTAAATAAAGGCATTATCCAATGCATCCCATTTGGTAATGGATTTAAAAAGAGCGAACAAAAGTCCTGGATGGCTTAACTCCAATGTAAAAATGCATATAAAAGCAAAAAGGAGAAGGCCTTCAAAAAATACAAGGTTGAGAGATCATTATCAGCATTTAGACTTTATAATGAATGCAACAAGAAATGTAAGGGTGCAATTAGGGTGGCTAAGATAGAACAAGAAAGACAGAGCAGAGGAAAGCAAAAAAAAAATCCCAAGAAATTCTTTGAGTGTGTAAACAGTAAAAAAGGGAGGACAGACCATATTGGCCCCATAAAGAATGAGGAAGGTCATCTGGTTACAAAGGATGTGGAGATGGCGAAGGCATTGAATTTATTCTTCTCCTCAGTCTTCACAAGGGAATCGGGGGGCTTCAGTAACCAAAACTGCAGTGTTTATTCTTATGACACATCACAGGAAGCACCTCCATGGTTAACAGACGACAGAATTAAAATTAGACTTGGGAAACTTAGCATTAATAAATCACCAGTACCAGATGGCTTGCACCCGAGGGTACTTAGGGAACTCAGTCAAGTAATTGCCAGACAATTGTTCCTAATTCCTACTGACAGCCTACTGACTGGAATTGTACCAGCTGATTGGAGAAAAGCCAATGTAGCACCAATATTTAAAAAGGGCCCAAAATACATCCCTGGGAATTACAGACCAGTTAGCGCAACATCAATAGTACGTAAGCTCTTGGAGGGGATAAGGGACTATATACATGATTTTAGTAATGAGAATGGCATCATTAGCAGTAATCGGCATGGATTCATGAAGAATAATTCTTGCCAAACCAGTCTATTGACCTTCTATGAGGAGGTGAGTTACCATCTAGATAAAGGAAGGCCTGTAGTCGTGGTGTATCTGGATTTTGCAAAAGCATTTGACACAGTTCCCCATAAACGTTTACTGTACAAAATAAGGTCCGTTGGCATGGACCATAGGGCGAGTACATAAATTGAAAACTAGCTACAAGGGCGAGTTCAGAGGGTGGTGATAAATGGGGAGTACTCGGAATGGTGAGGGGTGGGTAGTGGGGTTCCAAAGGGTTCTGTGCTGGGACCAGTCCTATTTAAATTTGGTCATAAACAACCTGGAGGATCGGGTAAACAGTTCAATCTCTGTATTTGCGAATGATACTAAGCTAAGCAGGGCAATAACTTCTCCGCAGAATGTGAAAACCTTGCAAAAAGATCTGAACAAATTAATGGGGTGGGCAACTATATGGAAAATGAGGTTTAATGTAGAAAAATTTGAAATAAAGCATTTGGGTGGCAAAAATATGAATGCAATCTATACACTGGGGGGAGAACCTCTGGGGAAATCTAGGATGGAAAAGGACCAGGGGGTCCTAGTAGATGATAGGCTCAGCAATGGCATGCAATGCCAAGCTGCTGTTAACAAAGCAAACAGAATATTGGCATGCATTAAAAAGGGGATCAACTCCAGAGATAAAAAGATAATTCTCCCGCTCTACAAGACTCTGGTCCAGATAAGCACCTGAATGACCACAACATACAGGGATATACAATGTAATACTGACATATAATCACACACATAGGTTGGACTTGATGGACATGTGTGTTTTCAACCTCACCTACTATGTAACAAACAACATCATGAAGGCGTATCAAAGTGTCAAAAGTGTCTGATCTGTCTGTCGCAATGTCGCAGTCCCGCTAAAAATCGCTGATCACCGCCATTACTAGTAAAAAAAAAAAAAAAATGATAATAATAATAAAAATGCCATAACTCAGTAAGAGCCCTGCTTTTGATTTACTGGGCTACTCAGCAAAAAACACAAATGCCCAGTCTAATCCTGTCTACAGACGCAAAGAAAGCATTCGATCCTGGAGGGGGTCCTAGCCGTCGTGGGCTTGGGGACAAGATTGTTAGGCTGGATTATGGCTCTGTATAGGAAACCCTCAGTTAGGGTGAAGGTTAATGGTTTCCTTTCCTCCTCCTTTGAGATAAAGAACGGGACTCGGCAGGGGTGCCCTTTGTCACCGCTGCTGTTTGCAGGCACTGTTATGTAAAATAAGAGAAAACCCCAATATCCATGCTTTTAAAGTGGGCCCTGCAGAACATAAAGTCTCCGCTTATGCTGATGATATTATGTTTTTTTTATATCTGAACTGTTAAAAACATTACCTAATTTAATGGCGGATCTAAAGGATTTTGGGGTTGTGTCAAATTTCAAAATAAATTATAACAAATCTGAAATTTTGCAGTTATACATACCTCAAACTATAAAGGATTCTCTTAAGCAGTCTTTCTTTCATATGGAATGAAAGACGTATTAAGTATTTGGGAATTCGTTTAACGGCAGACCTATCAAAGCTATATGAAGAAAATTATATCCTGCTCCTCCAGAAAATCAAGTGAGACTTTGCAGACTGGGACAGAGCTACCCTCTCAAGGCCAGAAAGAGTTAATACTTTAAAGATGGGGGTGCTCCCCAAAGCCCTATTTATTATGCAGATGATCCCTATTCAACCCCCAAAGTCTTTTTTTGATAATGTAAGGCAGATTTTTACTGAATTTGTTTGGCAAAAAACTAAACCAAGACTGGCATATATTCTTATGAGGTCTAAATTGGACAGGGGAATAGGTTTACCTAATTTGAGAAATTATTATGGAGCATTTTTTTTTAACTAAAATTCTTATTTGGAGACATTATACCACTCAAAAGGTCTGGGTGACATTAGAAAAGATATTGGCAGGTCGTGATTTAGCTCAAGCGCCATGGGTTCTGTACCCATATAGAGGGCTGTCTAAAACGGCCTCTTTTCTTACTACCCACACCTTGAAGCTCTGGGATTCAGTTACCAAAGAAGACTCTCTAGCTCAAAAAATCTCTCCACTACTACTGTTAGGGGGTTTCTGTTGGTTTCCCGGGGGAGTCATTACTCTTTTTTTAAATATTGGGCTATTGATGGAGACACTAGCTGTCTTAAGCTTATGCGGAACGGGACATTACGGCCGCTGGGGGACCTTAGAGAGGAATATGGCGAGTTTCCAATGGATACCTGGAGGTATCAGCAATTACAGCATTTTTGTACTGCCCACCTAAAAGGAGACTGGAAAGGCAGAACCTCTCTCTGATTTCAAATCTCTCTAGCATAAATAGCCAGGGGATGCTGGCTTGCTCTCTATGTCGCACGGACTGTTGAACAGACGTAGTGTCACCTTAGATTTTTTTTGGGGAGTGGGAATCGGAGTTAGGCCGCCATTTCACAGACTTACAGAAAAGGAACATGTTAAGACTAGTACATACATCTTCTATACATATTAAAACACAGGAAACAAATTATAAACTTTTGTCCAGGTGGTACAGGGTCCCGAAGATGCTGGCCATCGCATACCCCTCAGTCTCGGACAGATGTTGGTGGGGCTGCGGGCAACAAGGATCCCATATTCACATCTGGTGGGAATGTCCTAGGATTAAGCAGTTTTGGGCTGAGCTCAGGAATGTGATCTCACAAATAATAATGGCTTCAATCAGGGACGACCCGGTGCAATGCCTCTTTCATGGTACCCAAAGTTCCATTAGGGCATATAAAAAATATAAAAAAATATATATATAAAAAAGAAATATAAAAAAAAAAAAAAAAAAAAAAAGGAGTATAGTTCCACATTTGTTGGATGCAGCCAAAAGGGCTAATTCTGGTCTACTGGAAAAAGTAGCAAGTACCTACTATAGAACAATGGACGAGACAGGTTAAAGTGACACTAAAGCTTCGTTTTTTTTAACAAACATGTCATGCTTACCTCCACTGTGCAGCTCCAGTGGCCCCGAACATCCTCTTCTGGGGTCCCATGGTGGCTCTCGCGGCTCCTGCCCGCATTAGGTAACCCCCTGGGAGAAGCACTCTCCCAGGGGGTTACACCTTGCAGGCTCACTCCCGAGTCATTCATTCGGCGTCCATAGAAGCCAAATGTATGACGACTCGGCCCCGACCCCCCGGGTCTTTGGATTTTAATGACAGCAGCGGGAGCCAATGTCTGCGCTGCTATCAATCAATCCAATCAGGACCCGAGACACCGGCCTTTGCCGGGACAAGATAGAGGGGGTAGAGGGTAAGTAAAAAGGGGGGCTCGAGGGGGCTGCAGCATTACAGGGGGTTTTGCACCTAAATGCATAGAATGCATTGAGGTAAAAAACCTCAGAGGTTTACAACCCCTTTAACAAAATTATGGAAGATGAGAAATGGGTTTGTACTAATAGTAATAGACTGGAAGAGTTCCACGCTAAATGGGAACCATGGGTTAATTATAGCACAGTGAACAGGAGTACATAGCTTCCTTTCCTATGAAGGGAGAGGACATTACATTTTTTTTTTTCATAAAAAAAGATTATAAAAAAAATGTCATAAATCTATTCCCTATTTTGTAAAAGCTATAACTTTTGCGCAAACCAATATACGCTTATTGCGATTTTTTTTTTACCAAAAATATATAGAATACATATTGGCCTAAACTGATGAAGAAATTAATTTTTTTTAATTTTTGGGGGGAATATTAAATATAGCAAAAAGTCAAAAATATTGTCTTTTTTTTTTTGTTTATAGCGCAAAAAATAAAAACCGCAGAGGTGATCAAATACCACCAAAAGAAAGGTCTATTTGTGGGAAAAAAAGGAAATAAATTTTGTTTGGGTACAGCGTCGCACGACCGCGCAATTGTCAGTTAAATGGAGGCAGTGCCGTATCAATATAATGGAGGCCTGGTCATTAAGGGGGCAAATCTTATGGTCCTTAAGTGGTTAAAGCAAGGTTAGGTTATAAAAAATGCCAAGGTGCATGCGCGAACCCGTCCAAGCAAGTAATGCTTGTGTAGAGCTCCACACCTCTCGCGACTAAATAGCCTCACAGCGCCGTCTCACCGAGCCGCCCGCCTCCACCCACTGACTACTCACATAGCCTGGTCTCGCGGTAAGCATCCACAATGGTTTACAATGGCATAAAGCCGAAGAACAAGCCGCGATTCATTCGTGATATCCTGACTAGAACTACAGCTAAGATGGCTGCGCCTCCATCTTCACGGCCCTCTACCCCGCGGGTGCCACAGACATCAAAGCAATCCCGGCTTCCTGCTGCTGCTGCAGCAGCCGTCACTGGTGAAGGAGAGTCAGATGAAGAATTTAACTATACCCCCTGGCTTTTCACGTCGATAAACCATAGACAGACCTGCTTATTCAATTTGAGAGA
The DNA here is from genome assembly GCA_037952925.1 of Lithobates clamitans. NCBI lineage: Eukaryota > Metazoa > Chordata > Amphibia > Anura > Ranidae > Lithobates > Lithobates clamitans. Next base: position 2,495,523 of record JBBGZY010000388.1, on the reverse strand, counting down.
CTACTTACTAGAGCCCTTAAAAAAACCTCAGACACCATTACTGAGAAACTGACCCATGAGATTTTTGAAGTGGGCCACCGCACCTCAGTGTTGGAACAAAGGATGGATGAGCAGGATCTCATTACAGGCACCCACACTGAGGAGGATTTGGGGAAGGGATCACCGATCCAGGTGGATGTGTGGAAATGGCACTCTCCTCAAGGTGGAAGCATCAGGTGCAGGCTAACAGCCGCACTCCAATAAAAACGCCTTTATTGTGCAAAATAACAAAAGTAGTCATAGCTGTATAGCTATGACTAAGCACTGTTGAGAGTGTGAAACGTTTCGGCTTTTTTATCCTGTACCCTGCAGTGGTTTGTACTTTTGTTATTTTGCACAATAAAGGCGTTTCTATTGGACTGTGGCTGTCCAGACCTTCCCTCTTCTAATCGCCCGCGCTGAGGAGCTTGAAATCATCCATGAGGAAAACTTAACCCCGCAGGCCCGCATGGAGAATTTTGAGAACAGAGCCAGATGCTCGTACCTCCGCATCCGAGGTATACCGGAGTGAGTGGTAGATCACCAATCCACCATAACCGCACTATTTCAGGAACTTGCACCCTCTATTCCCATAGAGAGACTTGAAATGGACAGAATTCACAGATCCCTAGCACCGCAACCCAAAGATGGACCATCACGGGATATTATGGTGAAACTCCATTTTTTACACACAAAGGAGCAACTAATGATGGCATCCCGGAAAAAAAAAAAACTCATTGGTTTTCCAGGGATACCGATATCAGATTATTCAAGATCTCTTACCCTTGCTAAAAGGAAAGCTAAGAAACCTCACCTGCTGATCCTACAACAGCACCGCATCACTTATCACTGGCACTTCCCTTTTGCCATTCGTTTCTCCTACAAGGGATCATCATTCCAATTTAAATCAGCAGAAGAACTCCAAGACACTCTCCAAGATCTTCACCTCCTGCCAACTGAAACAGTGGAAGGATCTCGACGCAGAGCAGCATCCAGCTCGCCCACGAAGACACCATCCTCCTCAGGTCAACAGATCACATCCAACGCCAACAAGCGAGACAGATACATCTCCCCGGGTCCAGCACCAGAAAAAGATTCCATGTATTGACTCTGTCACTCTGGTAACTAGGGGTATTTCCCCCTTGTCTGACTCTTCCTCCTCCCTTTTGCCCACCGGGCAAATGCATTAGGTGACACTTCCTGAACAGTATCCATACACTGTTCTCCTCACAACAGCGTTTAATCGCTATTAGCAAGTTCCTTTGTTAACCATGTTTTCTGCTATCTACAGGCCTAAGACTCTCCTATCCCTACTCCTTCATTCCCCATCTCCACCCCCTACCCACAGCCCTTCCCTTCCCCTCCCAACCCCCCCCCCCCTAACCTGTTACGGTTTACATGCTAGCAGTATATTTTTGTTAAATGGGCGATTCAATGACTCTGGTTGCTTTAGCTTCATTCTCACCTCCTACAGGGATACTACCTATTCCTCCCTCACTAAATGACCTAGGTCCCTCTTGCATTCAAGGCATCCACCGTCCTTGATGCCCCACCTAAATTACTCATGGTGGCTCCCTAGAAACTTGCTCTCCCTGCTCAATAAAATGGGCAAGGAAACCCAGGCTCACCCTTACTTCTGCAACTACCTATACAGTATATATTGCCAGCCACCTACGGTATATCTTTAGATTTTCTTTGTTACCATAAGTTTACCAAATTATCTTGCACTCCTGTTAAGTCCTAGGGGCTTCCATGCTGCTATTAACTGCGGCACACACTTATTCTACACCCAATGATTTAGCTTTGTTGTTACAAACCAAAGTTTAACAATACCAACAAAATTACACCTCATTCATATCTTGTATCCTACGGGGATCCACCAAATGTTGGTTTGAGTTCTCTATATTATAAGCAATGTTGACTTTTGTTTTCATCTCGGTACGGTTTTATTTCACTTTGTTTATCTCCTTTTCACTGCACTCCTGTTCACTGCACCCCTGCCTAGTCCTTAAGCACCTCTGTTCCATATCTTTTTTATACATACATATTTCTGGTTTCCAGGTACTTTTAGGACTTCCCTTTTTTGGTTTCAGTAGTTGTGTAGATATCTGTACACCGTAGGACCTCCACCTACATCACTACCCTACCCTCCAGTACTGCTTACCACATTTCCCCCTCTGTTCCCCTCTGTCCTTCTGCCTTTCTTATACCTGAACCCCCACAAACTATTCTCCCGTATAGATTATATTCTACTCAATGTTAGCTCCCCGCTTGAAAAGTTTGTGAATGAACTAAAAAAAAAAAAAAAAAAAACGATAGATAGGTGTACCCCCGCTTTAAGATGGCGATACACGCACTTCCGGTTGCACGGAGTATAAATACAACACGCACCAATCACACGACAGCTTCCTGATGACGCATATGATGAAGCGAAACGCGTAGAGGCTGCTGGGAGTTCTCTCGGAACAGGTGATCGGAAACGTCCGGGCAGCGGGCGGAAACACATATGAAAGTGAGGGGTGAGGCGCAAGCTGAACGTGGAGGCCATATACGAACCACGGAACCGCTCAGAACTTTTCCTTATCTGCTGAATTCGCTCAGTGCCAGCCTGAAGGCACTTTTAAATGTGAGTGTAATATCTGTTCTTGGTTTTTTACTCAATAAATGTTTTAAACGAATTGCGCAATGATCGTCTATCTATATATCCTACATGAGGAAAACTAAAGCATAGCCTATGAGAAGTGATAATAAGGTGGAGCGACACCAAGGTGGAGCGGTTTTTAAGGTGGAGTGGTTATCCCATGAATGAACCAAAGGCACATTATTTAACAAGCATCTGGTGAGTGGCCAATCTGCAAGGTGGTGGTGTGTCACAAAGTCACTTATAAATAAGAAGAGACACAAGAGCATGATAAGAATACAGTCACAGCAATTGAAAGATGATTTTTGGATTCTCATGGTTTATGGGACTTGAACATTGTTTATATGCACAGGAGGGGCAATTTGATATATGGTTTTCAACTGTTTTCACAGGTTTTCATGTGTGATCCACACACAATAGAAGGCTATTGGTTTACATGCACTTATTTGATTTATGGTATTTTTATTTGTATACAAAAGATGGCTATTTGAATTTTTAGGAGACATTACCGCATGATATATTTTCTTTATCACATAATATTAGGAATAGAAATTTATATTGTAAGTGGTGTAGCGATACGAATAGCGCATTCACATATACCAATTTTCACATTTCCCATTCTTAAAGAGGGCGTAACACCACTCTGTCCTCATGAATAACCAACATGGTTTTGGAAAAAACAGCAGGACAATATCTTGTTAAGGTGGAAACCTCACAACAGCGTTTAATCGCTACTCGCAAGTTCCTTTGTTAACCATGATGTTTTCTGCTATCTCCAGGCCTAAGACTCTCCTATCCCTACTCCTTCATTCCCCATCTCCACCCCCTACCCACAGCCCTTCCCTTCCCCTCCCAACCCCCCCCCCAACCTGTCACGGTTTACATGCTAGCAGTATATTTTTGTTAAATGGGCGATTCAATGACTCTGGTTGCTTTAGCTTCATTCTCACCTCCTACAGGGATACTACCTATTCCTCCCTCACTAAATGACCTAGGTCCCTCTTGCATTCAAGGCATCCACCGTCCTTGATCCCCCACCTAAATTACTCATGGTGGCTCCCTAGAAACTTGCTCTCCCCGCTCATTAAAATGGGCAAGGAAACCCAGGCTCACCCTTACTTCTGCAACTACCTATACAGTATATATTGCCAGCCACCTACGGTATATCTTTAGATTTTCTTTGTTACCATAAGTTTACCAAATTATCTTGCACTCCTGTTAAGTCCTAGGGGCTTCCATGCTTCTATTAACTGCGGCACACACTTATTCTACACCCAATGATTTAGCTTTGTTGTTACAAACCAAAGTTTAACAATACCAACAAAATTACACCTCATTCATATCTGGTATCCCACGGGGATCCACCAAATGTTGGTTTGAGTTCTCTATATTATAAGCAATGTTGACTTTTGTTTTCATCTCGGTACGGTTTTATTTCACTTTGTTTATCTCCTTTTCACTGCACTCCTGTTCACTGCACCCCTGCCTATTCCTTAAGCACCTCTGTTCCATATCTTTTTTATACATACATATTTCTGGTTTCCAGGTAATTTTAGGACTTCCCTTTTTTGGTTTCAGTAGTTGTGTAGATATCTGTACACCGTAGGACCTCCACCTACATCACTACCCTACCCTCCTGTAGTGCTTACCACATTTCCCCCTCTGTTCCCCTCTGTCCTTCTGCCTTTCTTATACCTGAACTCACACCCCCTCTCTCTCTCTTCTCTCCCCCCTAGAGAGGTACGCTCAGCCCCAAGGTTATTTGTAAGTCAATACCTAACCACTCTAATGGGGCATACACACGGTCGGACTTTTCGTCTACAAAAGTCCGACAGCCTGTCCGACAGCCTGTCCGACAGACTTCCGGCGGACTTGCGGCGGACTTGTGGCAGACTTGTGGCAGACTTGTGGCAGACTTTCTAACGAACGGACTTGCCTACACACGACCACACAAAAGTCCGACGGATTCGTACGTGATGACGTACACCAGACTAAAATAAGGAAGTTGATAGCCAGTAGCCAATAGCTGCCCTAGCGTGGGTTTTTGTCCGTCGGACTAGCACACAGACGAGCGGATTTCGGGGTCCGGCGTAGTTACGACGTAAAGATTTGAAGCATGTTTCAAATCTAAAGTCCGTCGGATTTGAGGCTGAAAAAGTCAGCTGAAAGTCCGGGGAAGCCCACACACGATCGGATTGCCAGCCAGCTTTAGTCCGTCGGCATCCGTTGGACTTTTGTAGACGAAAAGTCCGACCGTGTGTACGCCCCATAAGCCTTACTAATGGCCTCCCTTATGTTCTAACGCTAAATGTTCAGGGCTCAACTCCCCAACTAAATGAAAAAAAAGCTTTTCGTTCATTTTCAACCCTCTCAGCCCAAGTGGTTTGTTTACAGGAGACGCATTTCTCCACTAACTCTACCCCCAACTTCTTTGGCCGCCAATATCTCCAAGTGTACACAGCCTCTTCACACACTAAACAAAGGGGGTCCTTATTGCATTCCACCGCTCCACAACATTCTAACCCCTGGCTGAGATCAGAGACCCAGAAGGTCGCTATTTAATACTCTCTGGCACTCTCCTAAATAGTGAAGTTACAATTGTCTCCTATTATTCTCCCAACAAACACCCAGTCTCCTTCCTCTCCCACTTGCTATCGGTAGTGGATTCCCATACAACGAGGAATGCGCCTGCTATGTGGTGATTTCAACCAGGTGATATAACCATTTCTGGACAAATCTACCCCACCTACAGCTCAATGCCTTTCCTTTCAACAACTATTGAACCAACACTCTTTATTAACCACTTGCCGACCGCCGCACGACGATGTACGTCGACAGAGCGGCACGGGCAGGCAAAAGGGCTTACCTGTACGTCCCTGCCTGCCCGCGGGTGGGGGGTCCGATCGGACCCCCCCCGGTGCCTGCGGCGGTCGGCAAATGTCCCCCGGCGATCGGTGGTGAGGGGGAGGCCATCCATTCGTGGCCCCCCCCTCGCGATCGCTCCCAGCCAATGGGATCATTTCCCTGCCTCTGTATTGTACACAGAGGCAGAGGAAATGATGTCATCTCTCCTCGGCTCGGTATTTTCCGTTCCGGGCCGAGGAGAGAAGACTGAACTGTGAGTGCACCAACACATACACACACAGTAGAACATGCCAGGCACACATTACACCCCGATCCCCCCCCCGATCCCCCCCCCCGTCACAAACTGACACCAAGCAGGTTTTTTTTTTTTTTCCTTATTACTGCATAGTGTCAGTTTGTGACAGTTAGTGTGTTAGGGTAGTGAGTGTTAGGCCCCCTTTAGGTCTAGGATACCCCCCTAACCCCCCTAATAAAGTTTTAACCCCTTGATCACCCCCCATCACCAGTGTTGCTAAGCGATCATTTTTCTCATCGCTGTATTAGTGTCGCTGGTGACGCTAGTTAGGGACGTAAATATTTAGGTTCGCCGTCAGCGTTTTATAGCGTCGGGGACCCCCATATACTATCTAATAAATGTTTTAACCCCTTGATTGCCCCCTAGTTAACCCTTTCACCACTGATCACCGTATAACCGTTACGGGTGACGCTGGTTAGTTTGTTTATTTTTTATAGTGTCAGGGCACCCGCCGTTTATTACCGAATAAAGGTTTAGCCCCCTGATCGCCCGGCGGTGATATGCATCGCCCCAGGCAGCGTCAGATTAGCGCCAGTACCGCTAACACCCACGCACGCAGCATACGCCTCCCTTAGTGGTATAGTATCTGTATGGATCAATATCTGATCCAATCAGATCTATACTAGCGTCCCCAGCAGTTTAGGGTTCCCACAAACGCAGTGTTAGCGTGATCAGCCCAGATACCTGCTAGCACCTGCGTTTTGCCCCTCCGCCCGACCCAGCCCAGCCCACCCAAGTGCAGTATCGATCGATCACTGTCACTTACAAAACACTAAACGCATAACTGCAGCGTTCGCAGAGTCAGGCCTGATCCCTGCGATCGCTAACAGTTTTTTTGGTAGCGTTTTGGTGAACTGGCAAGCACCAGCGGCGTAGTACACCCCGGTCGTAGTCAAACCAGCACTGCAGTAACACTTGGTGACGTGGCGAGTCCCATAAGTGCAGTTCAAGCTGGTGAGGTGGCAAGCACAAGTAGTGTCCCGCTGCCACCAAAAAGACAAACACAGGCCCGTCGTGCCCATAGTGCCCTTCCTGCTGCATTCGCCAATCCTAATTGGGAACCCACCGCTTCTGCAGCGCCCGTACTTCCCCCATTCACATCCCCAACCAAATGCAGTCGGCTGCATGAGAGGCATTTTTATGTCCTCCCGAGTACCCCTACCCAACGAACCCCCCCAAAAAAGATGTCGTGTCTGCAGCAAGCGCGGATATAGACGTGACACCCGCTATTATTGTCCCTCCTGTCCTGACAATCCTGGTCTTTGCATTGGTGAATGTTTTGAACGCTACCATGCACTAGTTGACTATTAGCGTAGGGTACAGCATTGCACATACTAGGCACACTTTCACAGGGTCTCCCAAGATGCCATCGCATTTTGAGAGACCCGAACCTGGAACCGGTTACAGTTATAAAAGTTAGTTACAAAAAAAAGTGTAAAAAAAAAAAAAAAAAAATAGTTGTCGTTTTATTGTTCTTTCTCTCTCTCTATTCTCTCTCTCTATTGTTCTGCTCTTTTTTACTGTATTCTATTCTGCAATGTTTTATTGTTATTATGTTTTATCATGTTTGCTTTTCAGGTATGCAATTTTGTATACCTTACCGTTTACTGTGCTTTATTGTTAACCATTTTTTTGTCTTCAGGTACGCCATTCACGACTTTGAGTGGTTATACCAGAATGATGCCTGCAGGTTTAGGTATCATCTTGGTATCATTCTTTTCAGCCAGCGGTCAGCTTTCATGTAAAAGCAATCCTAGCGGCTAATTAGCCTCTAGACTGCTTTTACAAGCAGTGGGAGGGAATGCCCCCCCCCCAACGTCTTCCGTGTTTTTCTCTGGCTCTCCTGTCTCAACAGGGAACCTGAGAATGCAGCCGGTGATTCAGCCAGCTGACCATAGAGCTGATCAGAGACCAGAGTGGCTCCAAACATCTCTATGGCCTAAGAAACCGGAAGCTACGAGCATTTTATGACTTAGATTTCGCCGGATGTAAACAGCGCCATTGGGAAATTGGGGAAGCATTTTATCACACCGATCTTGGTGTGGTCAGATGCTTTGAGGGCAGAGGAGAAATCTAGGGTCTAATAGACCCCAATTTTTGCAAAAAAGAGTACCTGTCACTACCTATTGCTATGATAGGGGATATTTACATTCCCTGAGATAACAATAAAAATGATTTAAAAAAAAAAAAAAATGAAAGGAACAGTTTAAAAATAAGATAAAAAAATAATAATAATAATAAAGAAAAAAAAAAAAAAAAAAAAAAGCACCCCTGTCCCCCCTGCTCTCGCGCTAAGGCGAACGCAAGCGTCGGTCTGGCGTCAAATGTAAACAGCAATTGCACCATGCATGTGAGGTATCGCCGCGAAGGTCAGATCGAGGGCAGTAAGTTTAGCAGTAGACCTCCTCTGTAAATCTAAAGTGGTAACCTGTAAAGGCTTTTAAAGGCTTTTAAAAATGTATTTAGTTTGTCGCCACTGCACACACAATATAGTGTGTTTTAGTGCATTAAAATGTAAAAAAGTGTGTTTTTTCCCCCAAAAATGCGTTTGAAAAATCGCTGCGCAAATACTGTGTGAAAAAAAAAAAATGAAACACCCACCATTTTAATCTGTAGGGCATTTGCTTTAAAAAAAATATATAATGTTTGGGGGTTCAAAGTAATTTTCTTGCAAAAAAAAATTATTTTTTTATGTAAACAATAAGTGTCAGAAAGGGCTTTGTCTTCAAGTGGTTAGAAGAGTGGGTGATGTGTGACATAAGCTTCTAGATGTTGTGCATAAAATGCCAGGACAGTTCAAAACCCCCCCAAATGACCCCATTTTGGAAAGTAGACACCCCAAGCTATTTGCTGAGAGTCATGTTGAGTCCATGGAATAATTTATATTGTGACACAAGTTGCGGGAAAGAGACAATTTTTTTTTTTTTCTTTTTGCGCAAAGTTGTCACTAAATGATATATTGCTCAAACATGCCATGGGAATATGTGAAATTACACCCCAAAATACATTCTGTTGCTTCTCCTGAGTACGGGGATACCACATGTGTGAGACTTTTTGGGAGCCTAGCCGCGTACGGGACCCCGAAAACCAAGCACCGCCTTCAGGCTTTCTAAGGCCGTAAATTTTTGATTTCACTCTTCACCGCCTATCACAGTTTCGGAGGCCATGGAATGCCCAGGTGGCAAAAAAAAACCCCAAATGACCCCATTTTGGAAAGTAGACACCCCAAGCTATTTGATGAGAGGTATAGTAAGTATTTTGCAGACCTCACTTTTTGTCACAAAGTTTTGAAAATTGAAAAAAGAAAAAAAAAAAATTTTTTTCTCGTCTTTCTTTATTTTCAAAAACAAATGAGAGCTGCAAAATACTCACCATGCCTCTCAGAAAATAGCTTGGGGTGTCTACTTTCCAAAATGGGGTCATTTGGGGGGGGTTTGTGCCACCTGGGCATTCCATGGCCTCCGAAACTGTGATAGGCAGTGAGGAGTAAAATCAAAAATGTACGCCCTTAGAAATCCTGAAGGCGGTGATTGGTTTTCGGGGTCCTGTACGCGGCTAGGCTCCCAAAAAGTCCCACACATGTGGTATCCCCATACTCAGGAGAAGCAGCTAAATGTATTTTGGGGTGCAATTCCACATATGCCCATGGCCTGTGTGAGCAATATATCATTTAGTGACAACTTTGTGCAAAAAAAAAAAAATTTGTCACTTTCCCGCAACTTGTGTCAAAATATAAAACATTCCATGGACTCAACATGCCTAAAAGCAAATAGCTTGGGGTGTCTACTTTCCAAAATGGGGTCATTTGGGGGGGGGGGGTTATGTCATCTGGGCATTTTATGGCCTCCAAAACTGTGATAGGTAGTGAGGAGTAAAATCAAAAATGTACGCCCTTAGAAATCCTGAAGGCAGTGATTGGTTTTCGGGGCCCCGTACGCGGCTAGGCTCCCAAAAAGTCCCACACATGTGGTATCCCCGTACTCAGGAGAAGCAGCTAAATGTATTTTGGGGTGCAATTCCACATATGCCCATGGCCTGTGTGAGCAATATATCATTTAGTGACAACTTTTTGTAATTTTTTTTTTTTTTGTCATTATTCAATCACTTGGGACAAAAAAAATGAATATTCAATGGGCTCAACATGCCTCTCAGCAAATTCCTTGGGGTGTCTACTTTCCAAAATGGGGTCATTTGTGGGGGTTTTGTACTGCCCTGCCATTTTAGCACCTCAAGAAACGACATAGGCAGTCATAAATTAAAGGCTGTGTAAATTCCAGAAAATGTACCCTAGTTTGTAGACGCTATAACTTTTGCGCAAACCAATAAATATACACTTATTGACATTTTTTTTACCAAAGACATGTGGCCGAATACATTTTGGCCTAAATGTATGACTAAAATTGAGTTTATTGGATTTTTTTTAGAACAAAAAGTAGACAATATCATTTTTTTTCAAAATTTTCGGTCTTTTTCCGTGTATAGCGCAAAAAATAAAAAATGGCAGAGGTGATCAAATACCATCAAAAGAAAGCTCTATTTGTGGGAAGAAAAGGACGCAAATTTCGTTTGGGTACAGCATTGCATGACCGCGCAATTAGCAGTTAAAGCGACGCAGTGCCAAATTGTAAAAAGTGCTCTGGTCAGGAAGGGGGTAAAACCTTCCGGGGCTGAAGTGGTTAATATTCTTTGAGGGAACAGAACCTGGCCAGACGCCAATACACACACTACTCCCACCCCCACAAACTATTCTCCCGTATAGATTATATTCTCCTCAATGTTAGCTCCCCGCTTGAAAAGTTTGTGAATGAACTAAAAAAAAAAAAAAAAACGATAGATAGGTGGACCCCCGCTTTAAGATGGCGATACACGCACTTCCGGTTGCACGGAGTATAAATACAACACGCACCAATCACACGACAGCTTCCGGATGACGCATATGATGATGCGAAACGCGTAGAGGCTGCTGGGAGTTCTCTCGGAACAGGTGATCGGAAACGTCCGGGCAGCGGGCGGAAACACATACGAAAGTGAGGGGTGAGGCGCAAGCCGAACGTGGAGGCCATATACGAACCACGGAACCGCTCAGAACTTTTCCTTATCTGCTGAATTCGCTCAGTGCCAGCCTGAAGGCACTTTTAAATGTGAGTGTAATATCTGTTCTTGTTTTTTTACTCAATAAATGTTTTAAACGAATTGCGCAATGATCGTCTATCTATATATCCTACATGAGGAAAACTAAAGCATAGCCTATGAGAAGTGATAATAAGGTGGAGCGACACCAAGGTGGAGCGGTTTTTAAGGTGGAGTGGTTATCCCATGAATGAACCAAAGGCACATTATTTAACAAGCATCTGGTAAGTGGCCAATCTGCAAGGTGGTGGTGTGTCACAAAGTCACTTATAAATAAGAAGAGACACAAGAGCATGATAAGAATACAGTCACAGCAATTGAAAGATGATTTTTGGATTCTCATGGTTTATGGGACTTGAACATTGTTTATATGCACAGGAGGGGCAATTTGATATATGGTTTTCAACTGTTTTCACAGGTTTTCATGTGTGATCCACACACAATAGAAGGCTATTGGTTTACATGCACTTATTTGATTTATGGTATTTTTATTTGTATACGGAAGATGGCTATTTGAATTTTTAGGAGACATTACCGCATGATATATTTTCTTTATCACATAATATTAGGAATAGAAATTTATATTGTAAGTGGTGTAGCGATACGAATAGCGCATTCACATATACCAATTTTCACATTTCCCATTCTTAAAGAGGGCGTAACACTACTCTGTCCTCATGAATAACCAACATGGTTTTGGAAAAAACAGCAGGACAATATCTTGTTCAGGTGGAAACCTGAGACCACTTTTGGTAAAAAACCTGGACGAGGGCCCAACACCACTCTGTCCTCATGAATAACCAAATATGGCTCTTTACAGGAAAGAGCAGTCAATTCTGAAACCCTCCTTGCTGAGGATATAGCAACCAAAAATATCAGCTTCCTAGTCAGAAGGACTAAGGGAACATGCTGTAATGGTTCGAATGGCGGTTTTTGTAACACTGACAAAACTAAATTCAAGTCCCAAGGGCTTAAGGGTGATTTAACTGGCGGATTAATCCGCATCACTCCTCGCATGAAACCCCGGACTAAATAATGCGTAGCAAGTGGTCTTTAAAATAAAATTGATAAGGCTGAGACTTGGCCCTTAATAGTACTCAGGGCCAACTTCCTCTCTACGCCTACTTGTAGAAAGGCAAGAATTCTGCCTCTAATATATCTCCAAGGGTGCCTTGAATTCACACCAGGAAACATAAGCTTTCCAGACTCTATAATATATAGCTCTAGAAGCTGGCTTCCTAGCATTAAAGTAGAAATAACTGCCCTGGAAAGCCCACGTCTTTTCAGAATGTGGATCTCAATAGCCAGGCCGTTAAATTTAGCATTCGTAAAGTAGGATGGAATATCGGCCCCTGTGAGAGCAGGTCTGGCCTTAGTGGAAGGGACCACAGATCCTCCACGACCTCTGCATACCATGACCTTCTGGGCCATGCTGGTGGTACCAGAATTACCGGTTTTCTTTCCAGCTTCATCCTGCAAAGAAGTCAAGGCAGCAACTGAATAGGGGGAAATGCATAGATCAGTAAAAGCTGATCCCACAGTATCATCAACGCATCTGTTCTGCATGCGAATGGATCCTTTGTTGTGGACACAAAGTTGACTAACTTTATGTTGCACTGGATGCTAGAAGATCTACATCCAGAGTCCCCCATCCTTAACAAACAGCCCGAAACATGTCGGGGTGAATAGATCATTCCCCTGGGAATAATCTGCTGGCGGCACATGTAGTGCGCGTGCCAATTCTCTATTCCCGGAATGAAGTCTGCCGATGGGCACGGAATATTTCTTTCTGCCCAAGTTAGAATATAGTTCACTTCTCTCTGCACTGAGAGATTCTTGATGCCCCTTTTGGTGATTGATATAGGCCACAGCCGTGGCATTGACGGATTGGATCCCTTAACCTGGAAGTCCAGGCTTTTAGAGTCAGACGCACTGCCCGAATCTCTAGGATGTTGATGGGCAAGACTCTTTCGGTTCTTGAACACTGTCCTTGGACAGTTGTCTTCTCTGTCATTACCACTTTCCAGAAAAGTGGTTTGAAGTATTTACCCTTTAGGGCTTTAGTAACCACCAATTGAGGCTTTGGGACACCCTTGGGGACAGCCGCATTGGCAAGTCCAAAGGTTGGATCGTTTTGTTCCAAGAAAATAGAATACTGTTTTGCAACAGTCTCGAATGGAACTGGGCAAAGGGAACTGCTTTGAATGAAGCCACCATCCTTTCTAACAACCTCATGCAAAGGTGAATGGAGGGACCTCCTTTTGACCTGACCATCCACACCAACTCTTTTATAGAGTGGAGTTTTTTTTTTTTTTCTCTGGGCTGTATCTATGATCAGACCCAAATACTGCAGCCCTTTTTTAGCGATTTTAATGGAGACTTTACTAGGTTGAAAATGCAACCCAGACCATTCCAGGTAACTGGTTGTAATGCGTACACCTTACTCCGAACAGCGACTGGTCTATTAGCAATAGATCGTCTAGGTATGCCAAGACTGTTTAAGCCCTGTGCCCTTGACCTGGCTACAGGTGGGGCTAGCACCTTTGAACACTCGAGGTGCTGTAGTTAGCCCGAAGAGCAAGGCTATAAACTGAAATGCTGCTGTTCTACTTCGAACCGCAGAAACCTTTGGTGAGCGGGAAATATATGGACATGCAGATATGTATCCCTGATGCCGATAGGCGCCAGAAGATTTCCTCCTTGCAGGATAGAAACTACTGACTTGATCGACTCCAAAGAAAGGAGCGGATCTTCAGGAACTGATTTAGATTCTTTTAGATCTAGAATGGATCTGTTGAATTTCTGCATGGCTCTGTACATGTACAGGAAAACGCATGAAAAAGGCAGTGAAGGTTCCAAGAAACCTAAGAAAAAACAGAACTATCAGCTGACTCTACCTCTGTAAGAGGTTTGTACCAGCAATTTCTCAGATTGCGGGGCTGAAAAAAAAAAGTTCAACTCTAGTTGTCTCCTCTGCAGAGGAGTACTCGGTTTGCCTTTCTTTCCGTTTACCCGAGGGTAATCCTTCATCCTCTACCCACTGTTCCCTTGATAAGGGATCTCAGGTGGGGGAGGGGGGGTCTAACACACTTCTCATCCTTGGATAGCCGATGCGATTAAAGTCGCTAATTTTCCTTTTAGGCCCTGCAGGAAAAAAAAACGCATCTTCAATCATGTATACAGGGGCTGAATATTTTGTCCTCTTAGGCTCAGTTTCCACTATTGCAAACCCAAAGTTGCGTGATTTTACTGTGATCCTTAGCCGCCGAGAATATGTCGGGGCGCGATTTTGATGCGACAGGAAACAATGCCTGTGTCTTCTAGAGGTTTATGGACCTCAAGTCGCATCAAAGTGGTACCAAAGTAGTGCAGCGACTACCTTGAAGTCGCACAGATCTGAACAGTATTTCTTGGAAATCATGCCCTAGAGCCTGACGGTGGAGGCCGTTACCGCTGCCTAGAGGCAGCCTAGAGGCAGCTGCCCCTGCGCAGGGGAAGGAATCTGTTTAAGCGACTTGTCCAAGGTCACAAGGAGCCAACGTGAGGACGAGGTCCCACGTCTTTCAGGAAGCCTCCCATGGCTACACTGGCCGTCAGAGTAGTTAACCTGTGAGGAGTGGCTCCTTCACTAGTGAATGCCGACATGTGGATCTGAACCCATGTCTGTCAGGAAGTCTCCCATGGCTGCACTGGCCATCAGAGTACTTAACCAGTGAGCTGTTGTGGCCTCATTTTAAAGAAAAGGACATTTATACCTTCTACTGGACAAAAGAGCTTTACTGCTAGAAATCATTTGGATGTATTTCCCCAATAAAAAGGGAAACTAGTCAGACACCCCTTTTTTGCAAGATGCTTCGGCTGACCAATCCTTTTAACCACAGGGTCCTAAGCATGTGTTTTAGCACAAGGCAAGACGCCTGGTGGATAGGGTCTTTTATGGCATCTATGGCGAAACATAACGCCATTGGTAGGAGGATTTTAACAAAAAAATTCCAACTCCTTATCTGTTGGATGCTTAAGCAATTATGCATCTTTATTGATGCTGGAAATCGCAGCGTCTACTGCTGGTATTTCCAACCCTTGTGAATTTTTCCTCCACGATAGGGAACTGAGAAACTCTTTGGAGGGAAAAAATGCTTATCCAGATGATCCCATTCAGCATAAATAAGCGCTGTAAAAGGTTTTTATTTTTGAGGAACATCACGGGACACAGAGCCTCAGTAATTACTGATGGGTTATGGGTATCACAAGGTGATTGGACACTGGACACACCCTAGACAGGAAGTTCAACCCCCTATATAACCCCTCCCCTTACTGGGGATACCTCAGTTTTGTAGCAAAGCAATATAAGTGTATTAGAAGAGACCTCTGTGTCCCGTGATGTACCTCAAAAGAAAAGGATTTTACAGGTAAAAACAAAATTTAAATGTACCCCGTTTCCTCGAAAATAAGACCTAGCGTGATTGTCAGTGATGGCTGCAATATAAGCCCTACCCCCCCTAAATAAGCCCTACCCTGTTTCCCTGAAAATAAGCCCTACCCTGAAAATAAGACCTACAAGGTCTTTAACTAGGGCTTATTTGGGGGGTAGGGCTTATATTGCAGCCATCACCGACAATCACACTAGGTCTTATTTTCCGGGAAACAGGATAGCGCTAATAATGATGACCAATGGTAATAAACACATCAGTGATAGTTGCCATTAGAAATGGCACATGAATGGAACACCTGTGACATAATACAAAATAGTGAATAATAGATAGGATGTATGGCCATAAACCAAAAAACAAAAAGTTCCAAAGTAAACTGTGTATGAAATGTTGAACCGGTGTGGAAATCTTCTCCTCTGTATATCATTGATTGTACGATCGTGAACTGGAAATCCAAATCGCAACTAGGGAACACTAGGGGGAAGCAGCTCTTTGTTAACAGTATTACACAGCGTCTTCTGATTGCAGGAAAATGTGAATACCCACTACCTTGATTATTTGATCATTTATTCTGACGTGCTCGTGATGCTTGAGAATTGGACAATCGGAACTACCCATACTCTGGAGACTTTCTGGTGGCTGTGACCCTTCCTCGGCCGTTTGGACCGGCAGTCGCGATTTGGACTACAGAGGAAAGATCCCCCTTGAGATCCGGGGTTTCTGGGACCAACCATCGTCCATCAAGGATCTCTGAGCCTGTTTAATTCGGTGTCACCGGCATCCGAATCTACTCCCACTGGTAAGCGTATTTTATCAGTTTCCAGTTCACGATCGTACAATCAATGATATACAGAGGAGAAGATTTCCACACCGGTTCAACATTTCATACACAGTTTACTTTGGAACTTTTTGTTTTTTGGTTTATGGCTATACATTGGGACATTATCGTATCCTATCTATTATTCACAATTTTTTATTATGTCACAGGTGTTCCATTCATGCGCCATTTCTAATGGCCACTATCACTGGTGTGTTACCATTGGTCATCATTATTAGCGCTACATTTTCATTTTGTTTGTGTTTATAATATTGGTCATATTTTATGTAGCTGCTTTTTATATATTGGGTTAGCGCAGTGTTATTTATATTTTTTCTTGAGAGATTTTACAGGCAAGCTGTTATAAAAAATCCTATTTTCTTTCTCGTACATCACGGGACACAGAGCCTCCGTAATTACTGATGGGATGTCCCAGAGCAATGCTATTTGAGGGGAGGGGACCACACAACATAGGGTGTAATCAGGGAAAAAAAGGAAAAAAATACTGTGCTACCACTGTACCAGTGAAACCCCCCAAAGAGCAGCAGTTTAACAGTGCACCAAAAATATCAAATATAAAGAAAAAAATGTGCTAAAATATAAGTGTATATAAATGAATCATACATATATTATAATCATGAAATTATAATCTAAAAAATTCCTCTTGGGAAATCACAACACCAAAGAGATTTCAAACTAATACAATAATCAGAAAAATATATAAAAAAAAAAGTGATGTCCATATATATTAAATGTCAATCAAACAGTGATGTCCATATAAATTAAATATGAATCAATATATGCATATGATCTTGACTGAAAATAGTCCCAAAGGAAAGCCCCTCAAAATAGCACAACGAAGACTTGGCAGTAAAGATGAAAGAGACACCCCGCTCACAGTGATCCGCCACCACATAGATTTTGCGCTTACCACAAAGCAAGCAATAAAAGCCTGTATGCTGTCCAAGCAAGGGATGTCCAGCTGATGTTATAACTTGTCTGTATACAGCGTGGCTACGGAGGTACAGCAGGGAACCCAAACACTCAAGCTCAAAGGCATGTGGATAAAGGAAAAATGGCCATAGTGTAAATCTGGTAGGACATTTTATTTAAAAAGGTAGAAAACTTACATAAAACAAGGTAAAAAACAGCAAATCGCCGGCCGGCATAGCGAGCACCCGTCCACAATAGGATAGCAATGATGTCAGAGCGTCAACCTCCTGACGTACGTTTCACCTACAAATGGCGTCGTCTGGGTGTAATCAGACCTGAGGACCTCGTACTGCTGCCTGCAGCACACTACGCCCAAAGGAGATATCCTCATGCCTTCCCACATCCACCTGATAAAATCTGGTGAATGTATGGACTGAAGACCAGGTTGCGGCCTTGCAGATTTGAGCCATAGAGGCCCGGTGATGCACCGCCCAAGAGGCACTAATTGCCCTTGTGGAGTGTGCCTTGATTTGAAAAGGTGGAATTTTTTGTTTCAAACCGTAAGCTTGAATAACCATTTGTCGAATCCATTTAGAAAGGGTAGACTTTGACGCTGCCTGTCCTCTATTGGGACCTTCTGGTAGTACGAACTAAACATCCGTTTTGCGAACTTGAACAGTTGCTTCCAGATAGGCCTTGACTGCCCTTACTACATCCAAAGAATGTAGTGACTTCTTCCGTGGAACAGGGATCTGGAAAAAAGGAAGGCAGAACAATATCTTGGTTTAGATGGAAATCTGAAACCACTTTCGGTAGAAAGCAAGGATGAGAGCGTAATACCACTCTATCCTTGTGCATGATTAAATAAGGCTCTTTACAGGAAAAAGCTGCTAGTTCTGATACTCTTCTAGCAGAAGAAATGGCTACCAGGAAAATTAACTTTCTTGCCAACAAGACCAAGGGAATCTGACGTATTGGTTCAAAAGGCTGTTTCTGTAAAACTGACAGAACCAAATTCAACTCCCAGGGGTTTAGGGGTGCCTTAACCGGAGGATTAAGACGCGTCACCCCCTGCATAAAGCTTCGGACCAAAGAATGCAAAGCAAGTGGCCGTTGAAATAATACTGATAAGGCCGAGACCTGGCCCTTGATGGTACTCAAGGCCAGCTTCATTTCTAATCCTATTTGTAGAAAGTCAAGAATTCTACCCATGACATATTTTCTGGGATGCCAACCCCTGGCTTCACACCAGGATACATAAGTCTTCCAAACTCTATGATAAATCACTCTGGAAGCTGGCTTCCTTGCATTGATTAAGGTAGAGATCACAGGACCTGAAAGCCCACGACTCTTCAGAACGTGGGTTTTAATAGCCAAACCGTCAAATTTAGCGTTTGTAAGGCAGGATGGAACACTGGACCTTGAGATAACAGGTCTGGACATGACGGTAGGGTCCACGGGGAACCCACTGTCATCCTTACTATTTCTGCATACCAAGCTCTCCTGGGCCAGGCTGGGGCTACCAGAAGTACTGACTTCTTCTTCTGCTGGATCCTGCGAAGGAGACGTGGCAGTAGCAGAATAGGAGGGAAAGCATAAATCAGTGAGAACTGATGCCACGGAATCACCAACGCATCTGTCCCGCATGCAAGAGGATCCTTTGTTCTTGCCACAAACTTGTCCACCTTTTTGTTGAACCTGGATGCAAAGAGATCTACATCTGGAACCCCCCCATCTTTGGCATATGGCCCAAAAGACATTGGGGTGAAGAGACCATTCCCCCGGGACTAACCGCTGGCGACTCAAATAGTCCGCCTGCCAGTTCTCTATCCCTGGAACAAAAACTGCCGATATGCATGGCACATGTTTTTCTGCCCAGACTAAAATCCGGTTCACTTCTCTCTGAGCTGCAAGACTCCTGGTGCCTCCTTGATGATTGATATAAGCCACTGCTGTGGCATTGTCGGACTGGATCCTGACAGGGCAACCCTGTAGCCTGAGAGTCCAGGCCCTTAGGGCTAGATACGCCGCACGGATGTCCAGAATGTTGATGGGTAATGTCCTCTCGATTTCGGACCATTCCCCCTGGACCGCAGACTGTTCCAGAACTGCTCCCCAACCCGAAATACTGGCATCCGTTGTTACCACTGTCCAGGTAACCGGTAAGAAGGATTTCCCTTTTTGCAGGTTTTCGGGTATTAACCACCAACTGAGGCTCTGACGCACTGTAGGGGGCATTGGAAAATCTAATGCCTGTACCTTCTTGTTCCAAGCAGACAGGATACTGTGTTGCAGCAGTCTTGAATGAAACTGAGCATAGGGAACTGCTTCGAATGAAGCCACCATCTTTCCCAGCAGCCTCATACAAAGGTGGACAGAAGGACCCTTTTTGGTCCTGACTACCTGAATCAGTTCTCTTAAGGCACTGATCTTTGCCTGAGGTAAAAATACCTTCTCTTGACTTGTATCTATGACCAGGCCCGAATACTCTAGTCTTCTTACTGGTTTTAAGAAAGACTTTTCTAAGTTGAGAATCCAACCTAGGTATTCCAAGTAGTTGACTGTGGTCACCAAGTTCTGGCTCAAGCAGGCTACCGACTGGTTTATCAAGAGCAGGTCGTCTAGGTATGCTAGGACAGTTATACCTTGGGCCCCTAAACTGGCCAGAGGAGGAGCCAAGATCTTTGTAAACACCCGAGGTGCAGTGGCTAGCCCGAAAGGCAGGGCTATAAACTGAAAATGGCGTTTTTCTACTTCGAAACGAAAGTACTTTTGATGAGCAGGGAAAATGGGTACATGCAGGTACGAATCCTTGATGTCTAATGATGACAGAAATTCTCCTCCTTGTAGGATGGAGACTACTGACCGAATTGATTCCATACGAAAAGATCGAATTTTTAGGAATCGGTCTAGATCCTTTAGATCCAGAATGGGTCTGACATCTCCATTTGGTTTTTGAACGGTGAAAAGGTTGGAATAAAATCCCAATCCCTGTTCTTCCGTGGGAACCACCACGATGACCTTTTGCGACAATAGTCGCTCTAACGCTAGAAGGAGAGACTGTTTTTTCCCTGGATCTCTGGGGACATTCGATCTGAGGAAACGAGGAGAGGGGAATTCTTGGAACTCCAGTTTGTAACCTAGAGTTACTGTGGAGATTACCCCTCTGTCCTGGAAATCTTCCTGCCAGTGCTTTGAGAACTGTAGCAGTCTTCCCCCCACCCGAGCGAGCGTGGGCGCTCCTTCATAAAGGGGCTTTAGCGTCTTGTCTAGTAGGCGTCTTCCCCCAGGACTTCTTTTGTCCCTGGGGTCGACTCTGAAATTTATTTCTTGAGCCTGACGGAGGAGGCCGTCGCGACTGCCTGGAGGCGGATGCTCCTGCTATTGGGGAAAGAGCCCGTTTAAAAGAGGGACGTTTACTCCTTTTCTTAACAGGTAAGAGAGTGCTTTTCCCACTAGAGATCTTTTGGATATAATTGTCCAAATCCTCTCCAAACAGCCTAGCACCACGAAATGGAAATCCAGCCAGAAGCTTCTTATATGGTGATTCGGCTGACCAATTTTTCAACCATAAGATTCTACGCATATGTACCAACCCAAGCGAAAGGTGAGAGGTTTGGATGATAGAATCTCTGATTGCGTCAACAGCAAAACATAAAGCCGCTGGAAGGTTGGCCAACCCCCCGGGCCTGCTGTTCAGGTAGAACTTTGAGGACCTGTTTAACATGGTCTCTCAAGTATTGACAGACTCCGATCGCTGCCACTGCAGGTTGAGCTGCTGAACCCGCCAAGGAAAAAAATATTTTTTAACAGGGATTCCATTTTTTTATCAATTGGATCCCTAAGTATCTGAGCATTGTCGACTGGACAAGTCAGACTTTTATTAACAGAGGAAATGGCGGCGTCCACTGCCGGTATACCCCACGTTTTTCTAAAATTTTCCTCCATAGGATAAAGTGTTGAAAACTTTTTAGGCGGAAAAAAACATTTATCTGGGTGATCCCACTCAGAATAAATGAGCTTTTCTATAAAACTATCAACCGGAAAAGCATGTGTTGTTTGAGGAGGTTTCAGTGTACCCAAAGAAGAGGAGGGTTCTTTAACTGACTCAGATACAGGCAACTTAAATGTGGAGGGGACCAACCCAGCAAGAATCTGTACTAACACCTTCTCATCCTGAGAAGCTGAAGAGGGCCCTTCTCCACTTGATTCCTCAGAAGAGGAATTATCAGTCCCATCCTGATCCTCTGAGAGGGATTCCTTTCCTTTTTCCCAGAGTTCCTCTGCTTGAGGGTCCTGGGTAACAGAGGGAGACCTAGTGCGTTTTCTTCCACTGAGTGAAGATGCGATTAAGGCCATTAATCTTTCCTCTAATCCATTAATGGTTGAGGAAAAAACCTCCTGCGTAATGTATACAGGGGCTGAAGTGCCAGAAGCAGATGCAGCCCCTGACCCCGACGGCTCTCCCTGGCCAGCCATCCCAGGTCTTTCAGGGGGGGAAGGTGCTGCAGAAGGGGGGTCCTCAGAGCCTGAGGGAGATCCCCTAGAGCCTCTGGTTTTCGGGGTATTTGTATCTCTTCTGCCCATAGTGCAAAGCAACAAGGTGGAGGTATCACACAAAAAAAACACCGACTGCTGAGCGATGTAGTACAGCAACTGCCGCTGCTACCAATGCCCAGTCTAGTGTTTCTAAGTAAATGCTGCCTGGGAGAATGCCTGTCTCCCACCTCAAATGCGACCGTCAGCTCTGTGTCCCTCCATAGGCTGTGTGCACCTGGAAAAGTGTGCCCTTTATAGCCTGTGTAGCCAGCGATGTGGGCGTTCAAGCACGCCGGACGTCGCGTTAATGCTCTGCCCCCCCCTCCACCCCTCTTCGTTTTTTTCAAAAACGCGCGCTTTCCCGCGCAAGCCGAGGCTCCGATCCTCGGGACAACCATGGAGGGGAGGATGGGGTGGAGGAGAGAGAAGGGCCGGTAGATGAGGGACCTGCTGAACAGTAGCGGCAGCGGTATCGCAGTATACTACCGCTTTTCAGGCCTCCCCGGCCCCCCTAAATCTCGGGGGGAGATATCCCTAAGGAAAGAGCCCCCCATCCCATCCTACCTTTGAGCTCGGCTGGAGGAGCGTACAGCGTGGACACTGAGACAGACAGATCAAGCATGAAAAGGTATGTGCTCTTGGCAGCCCCCGGTTGCGACAATAGGCATAGCATACATTTACTTAAAGGAGAAAAATTTGAGGAATCTCCCTTACCTTATCCAGCTGCAGGGTTCAGTTATACAGACCCAATCTTCACCTCTCACGGTGGACTTCGTTTGGAAAAACCTTCAGAGACAGGGGCCTCCTAGAATAGGAGGATCCGCAGTTCTGGACCCGTAAAGCACCCCGCCAGGGATATGGCTAGAAAAACCAAATACTGGATCCCGGGGTCCAGCTCTCTAAAAAGAGAAGTGTTACAGGTAAAACCTCGTTTCTTCGGACACAAGGCCTGGGTACCATCCAATTTGGCCTAAAAAAGCACTTTGAATGGATCCGGTTGCATGGCTTGCCCCAGTATAGAATATCCCTTTGGAGCTTTAGCACAGCACATCTTATTCGTGACCAACACCTAAGACACTGGCGAAAAAACTGAGGTATCCCCAGTAAGAGGAGGGGTTATATAGGGGGTTGAACTTCCTGTCTAGGGTGTGACCAGTGTCCAATCATCTTGTGATACCCTATATAACCCATCAGTAATTACTGAGGCACTGTGTCCCGTGATGTACGAGAAAGAAATTTGGCTTGTTTTTCCCCGTGATCACATGAGGATAACACCTCACCCTGTGCCCACTGTTCCCTTGGAAAAAGGGGTTTGGGGAGGGGGATCTAGCATGCTTCCTATCCTCTTGGATGGAGAATGCGATTAAAGCCGCTATTCTTCCTTCTAAGCTCAACAGGGCAGAGGAGAATGCATCTTCAGTCACATACACAGGGGCTGAAGTGTGAGAAGCAGTTGCACCACCAATTGCTTCCAATGACTCACCCTGGCTTGCCATGTCAGGTATCTCCGGAGAGGATGACAGTGTGGAGGCATGACTGGAGTTCCCAGCGCCTGGGGGTGGAATCCTTGGTACCTTGGTGGTACACTGGAAATCAAATGTGCTAAGCACAACAGCAGAGGCACTTTAACAAATTATGGTATTTGCTGAACAATAGTTTTATCAAAAGAAAACAATGTCACCATAAGGATCAGCCTTTGATGCTGAGTACCATAATATTTCCTGTGCTGGAAATGCCTGTTTACACACCTTTACATGCCCAGCGCTCCTGTGTCTCTTAGTGTGACAGACTTCTGTCTTCAGCATATGAACTGAGAGCGTCTGTGTTAAGCCTCAGATGAGAACCTGATTACACATAAGTGTCAGCACCTCTCCAGGAGGAGAGGGGAGGGGGAGGGGAATTTTTATCAGCAGTGTTTGTTAAGCTCCTACTTTTAAAGGAAGACTTCACTTTATACAAAAAAATGTAAATGGCTGGTTTTGTATGTTCATAAACTACTGCTGTAACCCTTTTAGATCCCTCAGAAGAGGAACACCATCTGTTCAATTAAAAACTTCCCTCTGGCTGCAGGGACCACACCCGCTGCTATAGCCAGACACAGAGCTGCTGAAAAAGCATTGTACTAGGTAAGTGTAATATACTCCTTCTAGAGGAGACATTTTAAGGTATACAGTTATACATTATATATATATATATATATAGATATGTAAGGGGTTCCGCTCCTTTGGACCTGTATAGCACCCCTCAGGAACAACTTTAGGTAGTATGAAAAAACCAAAAAGAGTCCTGGCTCCTAGGGTCCAGCTCTCAAAGAGAAGCTTACAGGCAAAACCTCGTTCTTCAATGCGAGGCCCAGGTACCATCCTATGGCCTCAGTGGCGAGGATGGATCCGGTTGTGGAGGTTTTTTTTTTTTTAAATCCAGCATGGATCCCTCCCTGGAGCTCCTCAGAGCACATCTTCACTTGTGACCAACACCTTAGACACTGGCAAAAAAACTGAGGACTCCTGGAAGGAGGAGGGGTTATATAGGGGAGTCAACTTCCTGTATTGGTTATACCAGTGTCAACACCTGAAGGTAGGCCCATAACCACCAAGTAATTTCTTGTGGCCCTGTGTCCTATGATGTACGATAAAGAAATATCCTTATACGCAGACGACACCCTGCTATATTTGCATGATGCCAACTCTTCGCTGGAGGCTGCCCTTGAGGCCTTTGATGAATTCGGACGGTTCTCCGGGATCCGAACTAATTGGTCTAAGTCTGTCTTATTTCCTCTAGACGCACGGGCGAAAGACTTGGCACCCCAGACCGCGTTGCGGTGGGTGGAAGAATTCACGTATCTTGGTATAAAGATTACGAGAGATCCACAGGCCTTCCAACACCTTAACCTTTTACCCATAGTTGCGCAACTGAAAGACCATTGTTCTCGCTGGGCCAATATACCCCTTAACCTTCTGGGGCAAATTAATGTCTTAAAAATTATTTACTTACCCAAGCTCAACTATATCTTTAGGAATTGCCCTGTATGGATACCTCAGGTTTACCAAGTTAGAGACTTGGACACCTGTATTAGCTTCCTTCCTGTGGCGAGGATCCTCTCCTCGTATAGCAAGATCGACTCTTCAATTCCCTGTGAGTTATGGGGGTCTAGCCTTATCTAACCTGCTAGTGTACTATTGGGCGGCTATGTTGGTCACGATTAGGTGGTGGTTTGAATAGTCCAGGGCTAATGCGGCGTTCTGCCTGGAGGCCGCTATCGTGGGCTCCCTCACGGAACTAAGCAACCAGGCATATTGTGGAGCCTCATCGTACCCATTTTTACCTACTCCTACCAAAGCTACTTTACTTGTTTGGGGGGTGGCTAGACAAAGATTTTTATCTCCCAACCAATGGTCTCCATACTGTCCGCTGTGGGAGAATTCGGCCCTCCCGCACTTTAGGACCATTCCGGACCCGCAGGTGGCATTAGAGTATTGAAGGATGTAATTTCGTCGGGGTCCCTTATTCCCTTTCGGAACCTTGCAAGTAGACAATCTCCCTGCGCGGATGTTGTTTTGCTACTATCAGTTGTGACATGCCTTCTGTGCACAGTTCCAGACCCCGCCTGCCCTTCGGGCAGATGCGGTCGGGGAGCTACTAGCTCAAGAATCTCTGTGTAATCCTCTTTCTGCGCTGTACCTGACATTACTTCGAAAAGACTCGCCAAAAATGGAGGTATTATGGAATAAGTGGAAGTCAGACATACCGGTTTTGGACAGGGAATCCTGGGAGGAGTGCTTTGGAAATAATTCCCAACTAGTGATATCCTCTAGGGATAAATTAATCCAAGCCAAGTTCCTACACAGAATATATTTTACGCCTCAGAGACTGCACAGAATATATCCACAGAAGTCCCAAAATTGCCCACGCTGTCAATCACCAGATAGTAACTATATTCACATGTTTTGGGACTGTCCTAGACTCTCCCGCTATTGGGCTGCCATAGAGGAGTTCATTAATGTTCGCCTCCAATTGGAGATATCCTTGTCGGCAGAGTTGGCCTTACTAGGTATACAGGACGATGAACAGAGACCCCACTATACTAAATTGCTACTATTGCTGCTTTTTTATGCCAAAAAAGAGATTCTACTAAAGTGGACATCTCACCGGCCTCCTACATTGAGGGCATGGTAAAACTCGATAAATGCCGTTCTGCCTATGTACAAACTAACTTATATAAGTAGAGGCTGTCCCCAGAAACATGCGCGGGTTTGGCAACCGTGGACTGACCCCATCTGAAATCCCATCTTATGGATATTCTAAACCTGTTTGGATGGTATATAATGCATTTTGATGGAAGTGGGATTTGCCCCCCCCCCCCCCCCATTTTTCTCCTTCCCTCCCTCCTCCTTCTGTAATTGGTGATTCCTCCCTCCTCCCCCCTGCTCTTGGAGACATATGAATGTGACAACTCAATGTGAGTTGATCTTATTTGTTGATTACTGTATGCATGTTGTCTATTTATCTGTATATCGGACATACTATTTTCGAGATTAATAATGTACTACATTTTATATTTTCCCAAATAAAGACCAACCTTGTTGTTAAAAAAAAAAAAAAAAAAAAGCATACAACTCGCTTCTCTTGGGCTATTCCTTCCACACTAAATCCCTAACAGCATCAATCTCCATGATCCCTAAAGCAAACACTGATGACACACCACTTGGTCCAACTACAGGCCGATATCCATACTCAACCTGGACATCAAACTTATTCATAAAGACCAAACTGGGTTCATCTCCTCCCACCAAGTAGGAGACAATTTTAGACGAGCCACACTTCTAGCCTATACCGCACTTACCCACCGCATCCCCTAATGCTTAATTTCTCTAGACATATGCAAAGTGTTTGATACACTGTCCTGGCCATACCTCCAATCCATCCTACAGCGCTGGGGGTTTGGCTCATACTTTTATTTCAATTATTTTTATTGAAAGTTGTAAAACGTTTTAGACATTTTGGCATAAACTGTTTGCCATAGCTTAATATAATTATACAACGTTGTCTTTGCATGAAAGTAAATTATTTTTTTCCGGCCTGCACATCCTCGTATTATTACAATTCTGAAAAAAACAAAAAACATTAACACAACCAGTCAACAATTCTGTAGTCTAGTAGGTAATTATGAACATTTCCCAGTCCCGGGGGAAGACAACAGACAATGCTAGAAGAAAAGGGAAAGGAATAGAAGTAATAAGAAAGAAATTTCAAAGAGGGGAGTGCACTCCCTAAGATTGATTTGGTTACTCCCTGATGTCTCACAGAGGGTCAGACAAGTATTTTACCCAGGGTTCCCATATCTTGTCAAATAGGGTCCGTTTGTCCTGTAAGATCGCTGAGAGGCATTCATGTACCATGATCCATGTCAATTTGTTTTTTACCAGATCGAATGGGATCGTTGGTGTCTTCCATGATCTGGCAATTGCTATTCTGGCTGCTGTGAATATAAAGGCTACAAGTTTCCCTGCCTGTTTGGGTGTGCCCTCTACCGGGCGTCCCAGAAGAGCTTGTTGTGGTGATTTAATTAAATTCACCTGTGTAAGTGAGAAGATAAAATTGTAGAGACAGATCCAAAAACGTTTGACCTTGGGACAGGACCACCATATATGGATCATCGTTCCTTCCAATCCGCACCCTCGAAAGCAGGAGGGAGAGGCTCCTAGAATGAACAAGGCTATTCTTGTCGGTACTATGTATCATCTAAGCAAAACCTTGTAATTTGCTTTGATTAATGAGGTATTTATGTACAATTTTGACGCACACTATGACGTTGTGGACCATTCGGCAAGAGTGAGTGGCTCACCTATATCTTTTTCCCTCTTCTTCATGTAAAACAATTTTTCTGGGGTAGAGGTCAATATACTATATATTTTGGAGATGAAGCCAGTGTGCTTATTAAAGGATCTACATAAGTACTCCATGGAGGTGGACGTGGTTATATCGGCTGCGTGTTGCAAGGTGTGCAGAAAGTGCACTATTTGCACATAATGAAAAATGTCTGAATTTGGAAGGAAGTATTTCTCTTGAAGGGATCTTTGTGTTAGAATCCCTCTATGATCACAGAGATCTGCTATGCATATCAAACCCCTTGTTTATCCACCAAGCATGGGACTGGGAATTGAGACCTGGGGTGAAATCTGGATTTCCCACCAGGGGGGCCATGGGAGTATGTGGGGATTTTAAATTATGGGATTTCGTCAGTCTATCCCATAGGTTTAATGAAAATGATAATGTAGGACACATCATGGCTGGTCTGTCTTTTGATTTCAGCCACATCAAGTGACTGATTGGTTTAGTGGGATGTAAAGTAGATTAAATTTTCATACAGATGGGCAGGGGTGTTGAGGAGTGGAAGCAAATTAACTGTGCCAATTGTGCTGCATAAAAATATCTGCCTAGGTCCGGGACTCCCAAGCCACCCCTCATCTTAGGCATATATAGGGTGCGCTTATTCACCCGAGGTCTCTTATTCCCCCATATAAATTTCAAAACCTTGTTTTAGAATTTGTGTAAGTCTGGCATCTTGTTGTATAAAGGGGGATAGTTTGCCTGATACAGCTTATCTAGAGTGGGGGTTAGGAAGATTCCTAAATATGGGAGGGCTTTTGTCTGCCATTTAAAATCGGAAGGATATTTGTATTTGTGCTACTGTGTCCATGTTCAGTGAGAGGCACACACTTTTTACAATGGGTCCCGGCCCTATACCAAAACCCCAAGGCATATGTATCCTATTCCAGGTTTGCTCAGACCCTTTCCCCATTGAACGCGGCACTCACCAAGGTTGTTCTATTTCCCCACTCCTTTTCGCCCTAGCGATTAAACCTCTTGCCCTTCTAATTCGCTCCAATCCAAAAAGCCAAGGCCTGGAACTAGGCGCACATCAGCATAACATATGCTTATTCGTTGATGACGTCCTTATCTTCCTTACCTCTCCCTTACCTCTCCCTTAATTCCCCCCCCATCGAACCTACTAGCCATACTCTCTCTCTTTGGACAATTATCTGGTCTCCAAGTCAACCCGCAAAAATATACAGCCCTAAATATTTCCCTTCCTCCACCCCTACAGTCCCACCTTAGTGCAATTCTCCCATTCCCTTGGGCCACCTCACATATCACAAAGTTAGTTGCCAAATTTACGGCTAACCCCTCCAATCTATTTTCAGCCAACTACCTACCCATGCTGTTGCACCTCTCCTCTCTTATGTCCAAATGGTCCTCCCTACCCTTAGCCTGGTTGGGCAGAATAACAGTGCTAAGATGTCCATTCTCCCCAAGATTCTCTACCTCTTCTGAGTACTACCAATACAGGTCCCATCCTACTTCCTGCGTATTCTACAGCGAAAAGCCTTACACTTCATATGGGGGAAGATCAAACCTCACCTACCTCAACCAACTCTTTACACTCCCTGTAAAAGAGGAGGCCTTAGTGTACCTAACGTCTCAAAATATTATGCAGCGCAGCTGGCACAGCTTCCTAAATACCACGCAAAAGAAAAATCCTCTATGGGTAGCCCTCGAATCTATAGATTGTAACCCCCTCTCTACACCCTCTTTGGTTAACACCCTCGCAACGACGCACCATGACCAACCCCATTACCAAACACAGCCTATCCATATGGGACAGACTCAAGCGTTGCTTTAATCTTTATCCGAAATCACTCCTTCTATCCAGCTTGGACTTCCCCACCCTCCTTCTCGGCCTAGTCCCAGGCAGGCCTACTGTGGGCTCACCAATTTTTACAAATGGTACAGTCACGCCTTTTCCAGTATGTGGTGAACTTCATAAGCTTCCTTCGTCAGAAATGTTCAAGTACTTACAAATCAAGCACTTCTCCTCATATGCACCCACCTGACTCTTCTGTCTCCCACTTCACCACTTTCTAGAAGGCTTGCCCGAAGGATCCCTACAGACGTGGTCTCATCTCAGACCTCTATGCCCTTCTTCTAACACACTCAACCTCCTCCCCACTGGCATACACAAGCCAGTGGGTAAAATAAGCTCAACCTAACTTGATCCAGCCAATTGGGCACATATATGACAGGCGACTAAAATCGGCCTCACCCAATATTGTAGCCTTGGAGACCAACTACAAAGTGCTCACCAGATGGTATCTGTTTCCCACCAGGATTGCCAAATTCTCCCCCCAATACTCCTCACATTGCTTTCGAGGCTGAACCACACCAGGCACACATGCACACATTTGGTGGGAATACCCCACGGTGCAAGCATTCTGGACTGAAGTATTCAAGATACTTTCTACCCTATTCGAGACACCAATACCTCTCCTGACCAACAAACTCTTGACTGTAACCCACCGCCAATTCAAACTCCTCCTATTCATTACCACTGCAGCCAAGCAGACCATTGCTAAAGCCTGGAAAATCCTATCTCTATGAATCTTAGCAATGAAGCACAGAATCACTCAAGCAATGGTCCACGCCAAGATTGAGGCAGTCCTACTGGACAAAGTTTCTGCTTATGAAAATCTATGAAGAACGTGGATGACTCACTTCCTGCCCCCTGACTTCGATGACTCACTTCTATTGCCACGACCTTCAGGTTACATGGGACATACAGATCCTGGTCCTCTCTAGGGACCCCTATTCCTTTTAACCTTCCCCTCCTCTCCTTTCTCCTTCCTTAGTCCCTTCTGTCCCCAAGCCCCTCGTCCCCTCCCCCCCAACCCGCTTAACTACTTAATGATATCTTGGCCGAGATTACAAATATCTTTAAAATTCTCCTCTCTCCACTACCCCCCTCCTTCTTACGACTACCTCTACAGCCTAGTTTTTATTTCATTATGAGGGGTTTACCCTCTTTACCATTAAATGTGTTACATAGCACCTGACCGGAACTAGTTACTGCCTTTCGGTCTTTAACCACTTGCCGACCGCCTCACGCCTATATACGTGAGCAGAGCGGCACGGGCAGGCAAAATCACGTACCTGAAACGTGATTGCCTTCCCGCGGGTGGGGGGTCCGATCGGACCCCCCCCCGGTGCCAGCTGCGGTCGGCATTTGGTTAGGAGCGATGACAGACGAGGGGGAGGCCATCCGATCGTGGCCCCCCCC
The DNA here is from genome assembly GCA_037952925.1 of Lithobates clamitans. Taxonomy (NCBI): domain Eukaryota; kingdom Metazoa; phylum Chordata; class Amphibia; order Anura; family Ranidae; genus Lithobates; species Lithobates clamitans. The sequence continues at coordinate 2,464,740 of JBBGZY010000388.1, read as the reverse complement.
TCGCGATCGCTCCCAGCCAATGACAAACATCCCCTGCCTCTGTATAGTACACAGAGGCAGAGGATGTGATGTCATCTCTCCTCGGTCTGGCAGTTTCCGTTCCAGCGCCGAGGAGAGATGACATGTAAGTGCACAAACACTCACACACAACACAGTAGAACATGCCAGGCATATATTACACCCCCGAACCCCCCGGAACCTCCCCCAATCACCCCCCCCCCTGTCACAAACTGACACCGAGCAGGTTTTTTTTTCCCTGATTACTGCATAGTGTCAGTTTGTGACAGTTAGCAGTGGTGGGACAGTTTGTATTACCCCCCTGTAGGTCTAGGGTACCCCCCTTACCCCCCCTAATAAAGTTTTAACCCCTTGATCACCCCCCCTCACCAGTGTCGCTAAGCGATCATTTTTCTGATCGCTGTATTAGTGTCGCTGGTGACGGTAGTTAGGGACGTAAATATTGAGGTTCGCCGTCAGTGTTTTATAGCGACAGGGACCCCCATATACTACCTAATAAATGTTTTAACCCCTTGATGGCCCCCTAGTTAACCCTTTCACCACTGATCACCGTATAACCGTTACGGGTGACACTGGTTAGTTCGTTTATTTTTTATAGTGTCAGGGCACCCGCCGTTTATTACCGAATAAAGGTTTAGCCCCCTGTAGGTCTAGGGTACCCCCCTTACCCCCCTAATAAAGTTTTAACCCCTTGATCACCCCCTGTCGCCAGTGTCGCTAAGCGATCATTTTTCTGATCGCTGTATTAGTGTCGCTGGTGACGCTAGTTAGGGACGTAAATATTTAGGTTTGCCGTCAGTGTTTTATAGCGACAGGGACCCCCATATACTATCTGATAAATGTTTTAACCCCTTGATGGCCCCCTAGTTAACCCTTTCACCACTGATCACCGTATAACCGTTACGGGTGACGCTGGTTAGTTCGTTTATTTTTTATAGTGTCAGGGCACCCGCCGTTTATTACCGAATAAAGGTTTAGCCCCCTGATCGCCCGGCGGTGATATGCGTCGCCCTAGGCAGCGTCAGATTAGCGCCAGTACCGCGAACACCCACGCACGCACCGTACACGCACCGTACACCTCCCTTAGTGGTATAGTATCTGAACGCATCAATATCTGATCCGATCAGATCTATACTAGCGTCCCCAGCAGTTTAGGGTTCCCAAAAACGCAGTGTTAGCGGGATCAGCCCAGATACCTGCTAGCACCTGCGTTTTGCCCCTCCGCCCGGCCCAGCCCAGTCCAGCCCACCCAAGTGCAGTATCGATCGATCACTGACACTTTTCTTTGTAGCGTTTTGGTGAACTGGCAAGCACCAGCGGCGTAGTACACCCCGGTCGTAGTCAAACCAGCACTGCAGTAACACTTGGTGAATGTTTTGAACGCTACCATGCACTAGTTGAGTATTAGCGTAGCGTACAGCATTGCACAGACTAGGCACACTTTCACAGGGTCTCCCAAGATGCCATCGCATTTTGAGAGACTCGAACCTGGAACCGGTTACAGTTATAAAAGTTACAGTTACAAAAAAAAAGTGTAAAAAAAAAAAAAAACACAAACAAAAATTAAAAAAAATAGTTGTCGTTTTATTGTTCTCTCTCTCTCTATTCTCTCTCTATTGTTCTGCTCTTTTTTACTGTATTCTATTCTGAAATGTTTTATTGTTATTGTTATTGTTATTATGTTTTATCATGTTTGTTTTTCAGGTATGTAATTATTTATACTTTACCGTTTACTGTGCTTTATTGTTAACCATTTTTTTGTCTTCAGGTACGCCATTCACGACTTTGAGTGGTTATACCAGAATGATGCCTGCAGGTTTAGGTATCATCTTGGTATCATTCTTTTTAGCCAGCGGTCGGCTTTCATGTAAAAGCAATCCTAGCGGCTAATTAGCCTCTAGACTGCTTTTACAAGCAGTGGGAGGGAATGCCCCCCCCCCCCACCGTCTTCCGTGTTTTTCTCTGGCTCTCCTGTCTCAACAGGGAACCTGAGAATGCAGCCGGTGATTCAGCTCCAAACATCTCTATGGCCTAAGAAACCTGAAGCTACGAGCATTTTATGACTTAGATTTCGCCGGATGTAAATAGCGCCATTGGGAAATTGGGGAAGCATTTTATCACACCGATCTTGGTGTGGTCAGATGCTTTGAGGGCAGAGGAGAGATCTAGGGTCTAATAGACCCCAATTTTTTCAAAAAAGAGTACCTGTCACTACCTATTGCTATCATAGGGGATATTTACATTCCCTGAGATAACAATAAAAATGATTAAAAAAAAAAAAAAAAAAATGAAAGGAACAGTTTAAAAATAAGATAAAAAAGCAAAAAAAAATAAAGAAAAAAAATAAAGAAAAAAAAGCACCCCTGTCGCCCCCTGCTCTCGCGCTAAGGCGAACGCAAGCGGCGGTCTGGCGTCAAACGTAAACAGCAATTGCACCATGCATGTGAGGTATCACCGCGAAGGTCAGATCGAGGGCAGTAATTTTAGCAGTAGACCTCCTCTGTAAATCTAAAGTGGTAACCTGTAAAGGCTTTTAAAGGCTTTTAAAAATGTAGTAATTTTGTTGCCACTGCACGTTTGTGCGCAATTTTAAAGCATGTCATGTTTGGTATCCATGTACTCGGCCTAAGATCATCTTTTTTATTTCATCAAACATTTGGGCAATATAGTGTGTTTTAGTGCATTAAAATTTAAAAAAGTGTGTTTTTTCCCCAAAAAATGCGTTTGAAAATCGCTGCGCAAATACTGTGTGAAAAAAAAAAAATGAAACACCCACCATTTTAATCTGTAGGGCAATTGCTTTAAAATAATATATAATGTTTGGGGGTTCAAAGTAATTTTCTTGCAAAAAAAAATAATTTTTTCATGTAAACAATAAGTGTCAGAAAGGGCTTTGTCTTCAAGTGGTTAGAAGAGTGGGTGATGTGTGACATAAGCTTCTAAATGTTGTGCATAAAATGCCAGGACAGTTCAAACCCCCCCCAAATGACCCCATTTTGGAAAGTAGACACCCCAAGCTATTTGCTGAGAGGCATGTCGAGTCCATGGAATATTTTATATTGTGACACAAGTTGCGGGAAAGAGACAATTTTTTTTTTTTTTTTGCACAAAGTTGTCACTAAATGATATATTGCTCAAACATGCCATGGGAATATGTGAAATTACACCCCAAAATAAATTCTGTTGCTTCTCCTGAGTACGGGGATACCACATGTGTGGGACTTTTTGGGAGCCTAGCCGCGCACGGGACCCCGAAAACCAAGCACCGCCCTCAGGCTTTCTAAGGCCGTAAATTTTTGATTTCACTCCTCACTACCTATCACAGTTTCGGAGGCCATGGAATGCCCAGGTGGCACAAACCCCCCCCCAAATTACCCCATTTTGGAAAGTAGACACCCCAAGCTATTTGCTGAGAGGTATAGTGAGTATTTTGCAGACCTCACTTTTTGTCACAAAGTTTTGAAAATTGAAAAAAGAAAAAAAAAATTTTTTTTTCTGGTCTTTCTTCATTTTCAAAAACAAATGACAGCTGCAAAATACTCACCATGCCTCTCAGCAAATAGCTTGGGGTGTCTACTTTCCAAAATGGGGTCATTTGGGGGGGTTTTGTGCCATCTTGGCATTTTATGGCCTTCAAAACTGTGATAGGTAGTGAGGAGTAAAATCAAAAATGTATGCCCTTAGAAATCCTGAAGGTGGTGCTGGGTTTTCGGGGCCCCGTACGCGGCTAGGCTCCCAAAAAGTGCCACACATGTGGTATCCCCGTACTCAGGAGAAGCAGCTGAATGTATTTTGGGGTGCAATTCCACATATGCCCATGGCCTGTGTGAGCAATATATCATTTAGTGACAACTTTTTGTAATTTTTTTTTTTTTTTTTTTTTGTCATTATTCAATCACTTGGGACAAAAAAAATAAATATTCAATGGGCTCAACATGCCTCTCAGCAATTTCCTTGGGGTGTCTACTTTCCAAAATGGGGTCATTTGGGGGGGTTTTGTACTGCCCTGCCATTTTAGCACCTCAAGAAATGACATAGGCAGTCAGAAACTAAAAGCTGTGTAAATTCCAGAAAATGTACCCTAGTTTGTAGACGCTATAACTTTTGCGCAAACCAATAAATATACGCTTATTGACATTTTTTTTACCAAAGACATGTGGCCGAATACATTTTGGCCTAAATGTATGACTAAAATTTAGTTTATTGGATTTTTTTTATAACAAAAAGTAGAAAATATCATTTTTTTTCAAAATTTTCAGTCTTTTTCCGTTTATAGCGCAAAAAATAAAAACGGCAGAGGTGATCAAATATCATCAAAAGAAAGCTCTATTTGTGGGAAGAAAAGGACGCAAATTTCGTTTGGGTAGAGCATTGCATGACCGCGCAATTAGCAGTTAAAGCGACGTAGTGCCGAATTGTAAAAAGTGCTCTGGTCAGGAAGGGGGTAAATCCTTCCGGGGCTGAAGTGGTTAACCAAGTTATGGTATACTGTTCAGATAACATGTTCTCAAAATTTTCCTGATGTATTGCAATGTACATTGAAATATGCTTAATATAACGTTTGAACAATGAAAAAAAATATATATATCCCAAGCTTTGAACATCTCACGTAGATCATTGGAAAATGGAAAGAGTATGGCACAACTGCAAACCCACCAAGACATGGCCATCCACCTATCTGACAAGCCGGGCAAGGAGAGGAGCTGCAAAGATCCAAAGCTCAGGTGGGAGAATCTGTCCACAGGACAACTATTAGTCGTGCACTCCACAAATCTGGCCTTTATAGAAGAGTGGCAAGAAGAAAGCCATTGTTGAAAGAAAGGCATAAAAAATCCAGTTTGCAGTTCATGAAAAGCCATGTGGGGGACACAGCAAACATGTGGAAGAAGGTGCTCTGGTCAGATGAGACTAAAATTTAACTTTTTGACCTAAAAGGAAAACGCTATGTGTGGTGGAACACTAACACTGCACATGACGCTGAACACACCATCCCCACCGTGAAACATGGTGGGGGCAGCATCATGTTGTGGGAATGCATTTCTTCACCAGGGACAGGGATGGATGGAGCCAAATACAAGGCAATCCTAAAAGAAACCCAGTTAAGAGTCTGCAAAAGACTTGGGGCGGAGGATCACCTTCCAGCAGGACAACGACATTAAATATAAAGCCAGAGCTACAATGGAATGTTTGGATCAAAGCATATTCACGTTTTAGAATGGCCCAGTCAAAGTCCAGACCTAAATCCAATTCAGAAATTGTAGCAAGACTTGAAAATTGCTGTTCACAGATGATCTCCATCCAATCTGACAGAGCTTGCGCTATTTTGCAAAAAATAATAGGCAAAAATGTCACTCTAGATGTGCAAAGCTGGTAAAGACTTACAGCTGTAATTGCAGTGAAAGGTGGTTCTAAAAAAAGTATTGATTTGGGGGTGCTGAATACAAATGCATGCCACACTTTTCACATATATTTATAAAAAAAATTTGGAAAACCATTGATCATTTTCCTTCCACTTCACGTTGGGTTATCAAAATGTGAAAACTTTCAAGGGGTGTGAATACTTTTTCAAGGCAATGTATATGTTTGGGTGTGAATTACTCTAGGTACACCACATTCTTTATTCTTTTATTTATTATATGTACAACTTACTGATTACACTACTGTACTGTGAGTTGTAGATACATTTTAAGCAGTTACACCTGAAAAGTAATTTAAGGGTCCTAACGGGAGCAAAAAAGGTTGAAAAGGGCTACTCTACATTGTACAGAAGGATATCTTGAAAACATTACTGGTATTATGTTGTATTCACATACAGACATCTACAGAACTAATTATAAGTTACAATGACATACCTCATCAATCAACACGAAAACTAAAACATCTTTCTCATTTATCAGTTCATGAATCTTCTGAAACATCTTCGTTACTAGCTTGCCACTCTGAAAAACATAACGGTCTGATGCAATTTCTCAGTCACTTTAAAGTGAAAGACAAAAACTTTGACAAAGAATGCTAAAACAGATAAACATCAAATTTTTACAAAAGGTGTAACGTTTTTTCACAAACTGGTTTCTGGAAAAGGGGTCTGGTCCTTCCTGCCTACCGTACGCATATATGCAAATATTTTGGTACATACACTGAAAAAACAGGTTCGACTTTCCTTGGTCACATCCGTATGTATATCTGAAAGAAAATGCGGCCTGGTCGACAGCAGATGTGTTTGTGCAGGAGAGATAAAGAACATCCGATTACTGGGACTTCTACATAAGTTGGTCACCTTTTACAATCTAAGTTTTGGCTTTCTAATATCAACCTAATATCTACCCATATCCTTGAGCAGTGTTTCTCAATCTTATTTCAGTCAAGGCACTCTTTAAAAATTATGGACAATCTCGAGGCACCCTATTGTAAAATGTAAAAAACTATTCTAATAGTTTTACATAATGCAGCAACATCCACAAGTTCAAGTAGGACACCCAACGTTAGAGAGGATTTATTCTTCCAAAGCGAATACACTTTTATAAACTTCTACTGACTAGTTTTCCAATGTTTCTCCATCACTCAGCTAATGTGACCCCACTGCTGATGGAAAGGGGCAGGGGAGGGTCAAACAAGGATGCTATGCAAACGACTGACATGCCCCTTATTAACTAATAACGCTATTGGTCGTTAGGACACAAACAGCTAGAAGGTTGTAATGGTGCACAATGAAAACCTGTGACTTTGTGTAATTAAAGGCAACCTTCATCCACATTCTGGCTGGTATACAATTTTTGGTAAATTTTTAGGCATTTTGCCAAGGCACCCCTGAAGAAACCTCAAGGCATCCTGGTTGAAAAAGGCTGTCCTAGAGTCCTAATCTCAGCACTACCCTACAGTCCTGGGTGGGGCCCCACCTCGCGGTGGTTGGCTTTTGGTATCCCTGTGCCCGCTCCCAGGCATTGTTGATGGGCGCCCCTTGATCCACCGCAGTGATTGCTGCCTACTATTAGTATTGTGGGTCCTGAGGAAGCCTTGAATCGGCGAAACGTTGACCTAACGGAAATATACAGAATTCTAAGTGACTGTGTTCTGCTGTATTTCAAATGCATTGACTACTTCAGGTAGCTATAGTGGTACTTAATGTCTTTAATGTGCCAACATCTGGATCATGTGGAGGCAGTTATGCCTATATATGTTATCCATTTATTTTAATATATTTTTTGAATAAATAATAGGATTTTTTTATAACAGCTTACCTGTAAAATCCTTTTCTTTGAAGTACATCACGGGACACAGAGCCATAGTAGTTATTATGTGGGTTATAGGCCACCTTCAGGTGATGGACACCGGCACACCCTAAGACAGGAAGAAGTCCACTCCCTATATAAACCCACCCTCTACTGGGAGTACCTCAGTTTTTGTAGCAAAGCAAAGCATGTGTATACCAGAAAGGAGGGAGGGACCTCTGTCTCCCGTGATGTACTTCAAAGAAAAGGATTTTACAGGTAAGCTGTTATAAAAATCCTATTTTCTTATCGTACATCACGGGACACAGAGCCACAGTAGTTTACTATGTGGGATGTCTCATAGCAATGCCAACTGAAGGGAGGGAGACACAACAAAAGTAGGGCACCATGAGACCACAGGACTTATACTGCTGCCTGCAGCACACTGCGCCCAAAGGTGATATCCTCATGATCTTTTACATCTACTTCATAGAATCTGGTAAATGTATGGACTGAAGACCAAGTTGCGGCCTTGCAGATTTGAGCCATGGAGGCCTGGTGATGCACTGCCCAGGAAGTACTAACAGCCCTGGTGGGGTTCTGGAAACCAATATCCTGGTTTAAATGAAAACCTGACACTACCTTTGGTAGAAAATTAGGATGGGGACGCAATACAACCTTATCCTTGAGAATAATTAAATATGGCTCTTTAGAAGAAAGAGCAACCAACTCTGATACCCTTCTTACAGAAGATATGGCTACCAGAAAAACTAGTTTCCTTGTCAAAAGGACCAAGGAAATATGTCATATCGGCTCAAAAGGCTGTTTCTGTAATGCCGACAGGATTAAATTCAAGTCCCAAAAGTTCAGGGGTGACTTAACCGGAGGATTAAGCCATGTTACCCCCTGAATAAAGCTACGAACCAAAGAGTGTGATGCAAGTGGTCGCTGAAATAATACAGATAAGACCAAAACCTGGCCCTTGATAGTACTCAAGACCAGATTTATTTCTAATCCCATCTGTAGAAAGTCAAAGATTCTATGATATACTTCCTGGGGTGCGAACCCCGGGATTCACACCAGGAGACATATGCCTTCCAGACTCTATAATATATGACACTGGAGGCCGGGTTCCTTGCATTAACCAGAGTAGACTCCACTGAACCTGAAAGCCCACGCTTCTTCAGAAAGTGGGTCTCAATAGCCAAACCGTTAAATTTAGCGTTTGTAAAGTAGGATGGAATACCGGACCTTGCGAGAGAAGGTCTGGCCGTGGCGGTAGGGTCCATGGGTCCCCTACCACCATCTTTACGATTTTCTGCATACCAAGATCTCCTGGGCCACAAGAATCACCGATTTCCCTTCCTGCTTGATCCTGTGAAGAAGTCGTGGACGCAGGCAGAATAGGAAAGAATGCATAAATCAATGAGAACCGATTCCATGGGAATAGCAAGGCAACTGTTCCGCATGCTAGCGGATCCTTTGTTCTTGACACAAAGTTGTCGATTTCTTTGTTGAACTTGGACGCAAACAGATCTACATCTGGGATCCCCCATCTTTGACATATTGACAGGAAGATATCGGGGTGAAGGAACCATTCTCCCGGGAACAACTGCTGGCGACTGAAGTAGTCCGCCTGCAAATTTTCTATCCCTGGAATGAAGACTGCCGATAGGCAAGGAACATTGTTTTCTGCCAAAAATAGGACATGATTTACATCTCTCTGGGCCGCACAACTTCTTGTGCCCCCTTGGTGATTAATATAGGCCATTGCTCTGGCATTGTCGGATTGAATCCTAGCAGGACAATTTCGTAAACTGAACATTCAGGCCCTCAGGATCAAGTGCTCTGCCTGAATTTCTAGAATGTTAATGGACAAGGCCATTTCTGATCTGGGCCACTTCTCTTGGACAGTTGCCTCTTCCAGGACTGCTCCCCAATCCAAAAAAAGGTTGGCATATGTTGTTACCACTTGCCAGTTAACTGAAGGAAGGATTTTCCCCTTTGCAGATTTATGGTTATTAACCATAAACTGAGGCTCCGGCGCACCTTTGGAGTCAGACACATTGGGAAATCTAGAGCTTGAACCCTTTTGTTCCAAGCCGATAGGATACTGTTTTGCAGCAGTCTCTAATGAAACTGAGCATAAGGAACAGCCTCGAATGAAGCCACCATATTTCCCAAAACCTCATGCAAAGCTGAATAGAAGAATTCATCTTGCTTCGACCACCTGAATCAGTTCCTTTATGGCGCTGATCTTTGCCTGGGTCAAGAATACCCTTTTCTGGGTGTATCTATGATCCGACCCAAGTTTTTAGCCTTCTTCATGGTTTTAAAGAAGATTTCTTCTAGGTTAAGAATCCAACCTAGGTACTCCAGGTAGTTGAATGTGGTGACCATACTTTGGTCTAAGTGGGCTACTGACTGGTCTATCAAGAACAGATCGTCTAGATAAACTATAATCGTTATACCTTGGGCCTTTAATCTGGCTAGAGGAGGGGCCAGAACCTTTGTAAACACTCAAGGTGCAGTAGCTAGACCGAAAAGCATAGCTACACACTGAAAATGAAGATTTTTTACCTTGAAAAGTAGATATTACTAGTGAGCGAGGAACTAGGCACATGGAGGTATGCATCTTTGATGTCGATTTACGCCAGAAGTTCTCCTCCTTGTAGGATGGAGACAACTGATTGGATTGACTCCATGCGAAAAAAGAGCGGTTATATTAAGGAACTGAATTTGATTTTTGAGATCCAGAATGTCCATTTGGTTTTGGCATCGTGAAAAAAGGTTTGAACCAAACCCCAACCCCTGCTCTTACATGGGGACCACCATGATCACTTTTTGCCAAAAGATGGTCCAATGCTTGAAAGAAAGACTTCTTTTTCTCTGGATCCTTAGGAAAGTTTGATCTGAGAAAACGAGGAGAGGGGAACTCTTGTAACACCAGTTTGTACCCTGGAGCTATTGAGGAAGACCCCAACTGTCTCGACACTCTTCCTGCCAGATCCTTGAGAACTGCAGAGGTATTCCCCCTATTCGAGCGAGTGGGGGCGCCTCCTCATAAGGAGGCTTCAATATTTTGTAGGTTTCCTCCCCCAAGACCTCTTTTGTCCCTGGAGTTGACCCTGAGGATTACCTGTTGAACTTGACGGCAGAAGCCGACGTGACTGCCTGGAGGCTGATGCCCCACCACAGGAGAAGGAGCTTGTTAAAATGTAAAAACATTTACTCCTTTTCTTGAATGGCAAAGGGGTACTTTCCACTAGAATTTCTTTGGATGTATTACCCAAATCATCGCCAAGTAGCCATTTCACCGCAAAAAGGAAGTCTAGCCAGGAGCTTCTTGCATGGCGCTTAGTGAAGGGTGCAAGGCCCGAAGGATAGAATCTCTCATAGCAACTATTGAAACATAAAGCTGCTAGTAGCTTGCCAGATCCTGGGCTTGCTGAACAGGATAACCTTGAACATCTGTTTAAACTGGTCTCTCAACGATTAACCAATTACTGTCAGCACAGGCTAAGACACTCAATCTGCCAGAGAAAAAAAAGTGTTTTTTTTTTAAATAGGAATTCAAACTTTTTATCCGTTGGATCCCTAAGCATTTGAGCATTGTCTACCGGACAAGTCAAACTCCTATTCACAAAGGATATAGCAGAAATAATTGCTGGTATACCACACTTTAAGTGAATTTTCTCTTCCATAGGATAAAGTGTGAAAAAACTTTTGAAGGAGGGGAAAAAATGCTTATCTGGGTGATCCACTCAGATACAAAAAACTTTTCCAGCAATGAATGGACAGGAAAGGCATGCACAGCTTGAGGAGGCTTTAGCGAACCCAAACACTCAGTTAAGGGTACTTAAATGTGGAGTGGATCATTCAGCAAGAAATTACACCATCAATCTTACAGATTGTGAAAGCTCATCCCCCGCATTTGACACCTCAGAAGAGGAGTCATCAGCCTCACCATGGTCCCCTGAGGGAATTCATCTTCTCCCCTAGTTCCTCAGTTAGTGGTAATGGAAGAGAACCGGTCGCATTTTGTCCCATACTGGGATGCGATTAAAGCCGCTAACCTTTTTTTTTCAATCCTATCATAGCTGAGGAAAAAAGACCTTTTTAGTAACATAAACAGGGACTGCAGTGTTGAAAACAGTTGCAAACATTTTATGGCCCCGATGCTCACTCTGACCAGCCACCCCTTCTCAGGGGAGGATGCCATTGTAGAGATGAGTAGGCTTTCCAGAGCTTGAGGGAGACCCTTTTAGCCCTTCTTTGGGGGTGTTTCAACCAACCCTTCTGACCTTAGCCCGATGCACAAAGCAGAGGTACCATCAGAAGAAATCGCATCCACTGCTTGAGCAATAGTCCAGCTACTGCTACCCCTTTTTTGTTATTGTGTCCCTCAGACATCAGCAGCCAGCAAAAATGGAGCTTTTAGACATACTCCCACGCTGGACGTTGGAGGACACCAACGCTGCGCTAAGCCTCGCCCCTTCCATCACATTGCGGCCCCCCTCTCTTTTCAAGTTCAAGTTTTCCCGCACAAGCTCAGGCTCCAATCTGACGGGATCGGCGTGTGTGTGTGTGAATGTGGGGGGGGGGGGTGAAGAGGAGCCGCCGTGCAGGGGCAGTGAAAAAACAGAGCGGCATCGCCAATCGTTTTTGGCTTCCCCTTGCAGGAAGAGGGGGAGAGCTTTGTCCAGGTGGGGGGGTTTTCGTGGAAGAAAATCCCCCCCAATCTTACCGGAGGTCTGAGCTGCTCGCCAGAGGGAAGCTTGCTGCTTCTGTGACAAAGCGTGATGTTTGGGGAAAGCATGACAAAGTGTGTGCTCTATACAGCCCCCGGTGGTAACTTTTAGGCATGACAAAATTTACTTTTTTAAAGGAGACATTTCATAAGAAAATGTAAAAAAATTCCTTAGAAACCTCCACTTACCTTTCCTGCCGTAGGGTTTCCTGTGGTAAAAACCAACAGACCCAATCTTCACCTCTCACGGTGGGCTCCATTACAAAACCTTCAGGAACCGGGGACCCTCGGGGAACCCACACTCCTGGACCTGTAAAACACCCCGCCAGAAAAAAAACTTTATGGCTGAAACAACCAAAGCTCTGGATCCCGGGGTCCAGCTCTCTTAAAAAGAGAAGTGTTACAGGCAAAACCTCATTTCTTCCACCATGAGGCCCGGGTAACATTCAATTCGGCCTAAAAAGACACTTTGAATGGATCCGGCTGCATAGCTGGCCCCAGCAAGGATTGCTCCAGTGCTTAGCTTAGCACAGCACATCTTTACTCGTGACCAACACCTAAGACACTGGCGAAAAAACTGAGGTACTCCCAATAGTGGGGGGGGGGTCATATAGGGAGTGGACTTCCTGTCATAGGGTGTGCCAGTGTCCATCACCTGAAGGCCTATAACCCACATAGTAACTATTATGGCTCTGGGTCCCGTGATGTACGATAACAAATATATTTTATGGAGTTTATTTGTGTGGTCTCCCATATTGAGCTTTTAAAAACCGATCAATATAGGTGGAGTCTGAATTACATCAGCCCGCAATCGGTTTTCTCTTGGTACATACAAAATCAACAATACCACTTATAAGTCTGCCTCTTACAAAAAAAAAAAAAAAAAAAAAACAGCTTGAGGATTGTTTAACCCTTTCAGCTCCGGAAGGTTTTACCCCCTTCCTGACCAGGCCATTTTTTGCGATACAGCACTGCGTGGCTTTAACTGACAATTGCGCGATCGTGCAATGCTGTACACAAATAAAATTGATGTCCTTTTTTCCCCACAGAGCTTTCTTTTGGTGGTATTTGATCACCTCTGCGGTTTTTGTTTTTTGGACTTTTTATTCTTATTATTGTTTTTACTAGTAATGGCGACGATAAGCCAAATTTTTAGCGGACTGCGACATTGTGGCGGGCAAATCTGACACCAATATAGTGATCAGTGCTAAAAAAAAAAAAAAAAATAGGATTTTTATTACAGCTTACCTGTAAAATCCTTTTCTTGGGAGTACACCAGGGAACACAGAGCCTTAAGTAATTACTTAAGTAATTACTTAATGGGTTATGGGCCACCTTCAGGTGATGGACACTGGCACACCCATAACAAGAAGTTGCCTCCCTATATATCCCCTCCGCCTACCAGGAGTAACTCAGTTTTTGTAGCAAAGCAATATACGTATACATACACCCCAGAGGGGAGGGGTGTGACCTCTGTGTCCCATGATGTACTCCAAGAAAAGGATTTTACAGGTAAGCGGTAATAAAAAACCTATTTTCTGTATCGTACATCATGCGACACAGAGCCTTAAGTAATTACTTAATGGGACGTCCCATAGCAATGCTACTTGAGGGGGAGACACAACCCGCAGGGTACCCCCAGACTTGAGGACTTATACTGATGCCTGCACACTGCGACCAAAGGTGATATCCTCATACCTCCTTACTCCTACAGATCAGAGCCATGGAGGCTTGGTGACACACTGCCCAAGCAGCACTAACCGCCCTGGTAGAGTGCGCCTTAACTTGAAAAGTGGGGAATCTTACCCCTTAAATTAAACGTTTGAATTATAACTTGCCGAATCCACTTAGCGACAGTGGATTTCGACACTGCCTGTCCTTTCTTAGGACCCTCTGGCAGAATAAATAAGACATCAGTCTTACGAATCAGAGCAGTTGTCTTTAAATAGATTTTCACTGCTCTCACCACATCAAGACAATGTTGTGAATCTTTCCTGGAACATGGTTTTGGAAAAAACTATGGCAGGACAATATCTTGGTTCAAGTGAAAACCTGAAACCACTTTTGGTAAATAGTCTGGACGAGGGCGTAACACCACTCTGTCCTCATGAATAATCAAATATGGCTCTTTACACGAAAGAGCAGCCAATTCCGAAACCCTCCTTGCTGAGGATATAGCAACCAAGAACACCAGCTTCCTTGTCAGAAGGACTAAGGGAATATGCTGTATTAGTTCAAATGGCTGTTTTTGTAACACTGCCAAAACTAAGTCCCAAGGGCTCAAAGGTGATTTAACTGGCGGATTAATCCGCATCACCCCTTGCATAAAACCCCGGACTAAAGAATGCGTAGCAAGCGGTCTTTGAAATAAGATCGATAAGGCTGAGACTTGGCCCTTAATAGTACTGAAGGCCAATCTCATCTCTACGCCTAATTGTAGAAAGGCAAGAATTATGCCTATGATATATCTGAGGGTGCCAACCCTTGGATTCACACCAGGAAACATAAGCCCTCCAGACTCTATAGTATATAGCTCTGGAAGCTGGCCTTCATTGCATTAATCAAAAGGTAATTGACCCGGAAAGCCACATTTCTTCAGAATGTGGGTTTCAATAGCCAGGCCGTTAATTTTAGTGTTCGTTAAGTAGGATGGAATATCGGCCCCTGTGAGAGCAGGCCTGGCCTTAGTGGAAGGGACCATGGATCCTCCACTGCCATCTTTACGATTTCTGCATACCATGACCTTCTGGGCCATGCTGGTGCTACCAGAATTACCAGCTTTCTTTCCAGCTTTATTCTGCAAAGCAGTCGCGGTAGCAACTGAATAGGGGGAATGCATAGATCAGTGAGAACTGACCCCTTGGGGTCACGGGGTTCCTCATGCGAGTGGATCCCTTGTCCTGGACACAAAGTTGACTAACTTCATGTTGAATCTGGACGCTAGAAGATCTACGTCTGGAGTCCCCCATCTTTGGCAAACAGCCCGAAAAATGTCGGTGTGAAGAGACCATTCCTCCGGGGATAACTGATGGCGACCTAATTAATCCGCCTGCCAATTCTCTACTCCCGGGATGAAGACTGCTGATGGGCATGGAACATTCCTTTCTGCCCAAGTTAGAATATAGTTCACCTCTCTCTGCGCTGAGAGAATCTTGGTGCCCCCTTGGTGATTGATATAGGCCACCGCTGTGGCATTGTCGGATTGGGTCCTGACAGGACAATCCCTAAACCTGGAAGTCCAGGCCTTCAGAGCCAGACACACTGCCCGAATCTCTAGGATGTTGATGGGCAAGGTTCTTTCGGTTCTTGACCACTGTCCCTGGACAGTGGTCTTATCTAGTACTGCTCCCCAGCCTGAAAGGCTGGCATCTGTGGTTACTACTTTCCAGATAATTAGTCTGAAGGATTTTCCTTTCAGCAGATTCTGGGTTAGTAACCACCAACTGAGGCTTTGGGACATCCTTGGGGAGAGTCGCATTGGCAAGTCCAAAGCTTGGATCGTTTTGTTCCAAGCAGACAGAATATGGTTTTGCAACAATCTCGAATGGAACTGGGCATAGGGGATTGCTTCGAATGAAGCTACCATCTTTCCTAAGAACTTCATGCAAAGGCGAATTGAGGGATTTCCTTTCGACCTGACCATCCAAACCAGCTCTCGTATGGAGTTGATTTTTGCCTGAGGCAAGAACACCTTTTTCTGGGCTGTATCTATGATCAGACCCAAATACTCTAGCTTATTTAGCGGTAGTAAGGAAGACTTCTCTAGGTTGAGAATCCAACCCAGATTTTTCAGGTAATTGGTTGTAATGCGTACACTTTGCTCCAAAAGAGCCATCGATTGGTCTATTAGCAATAGTTCGTCTAGGTATGCCAAGACTGTTATGCCCTTAACCTGGCTACAGGTGGGGCCAGAACTTTTGTGAACACTCGGGGTGCTGTAGCTGGCCCGAAAGGCAAGGCTACAAACTGAAATGCTGTCGTTCTACTTCGAACCACAAAGACCTTTGGTGAGCGGAAAATGTAGGGACCTGCAGATATGCATCCCTGATGTCGATAGACGCCAGAAGTTCTCCTTGTAGGATAGAAACGACTGACCTGATCGACTCCATTGAAAGGAGCAGATCTTCAGGAACTGATTTAGATTCTTTAGATCTAGAATGGGTCTGTTGAATAAAACCCCAAAGCTTGCTCTTCTGTGCATGTACAGGAAACGCCTGAAATGGCTGTGAAGGTTTTAATGAACCTAAAGAAGAAACAGAACTATCAGCTGACTCTGCTAGAAGTAGCTTGAAAGAGGCACAAACCATCTGTGTAAGAGATTGTACCAGCTATATTTCAGATTGAGAGGCTGAAAAAGGATAATCTACCAATGTTTCCTCAGCAGCGGAGTAATCGGTATATCTTTCTTAATGATCACCTGAGGGTAACCCCTCATCCTCTACCAACTGTTCCCTTGATAAGGGGTCTAAAGGTGGGGAAGTGGGATCTAACACGCTTCCTATCCTTTTGGATAGCGGATGCGATTAAAGTCGCTAATTTTACTTCTAGGCCTTGTAGGGTGGAGGAAAACGCATTTTCAGTCATGTATACAGGGGCTGAATTATCTGTGCCTGGGCCTGACCCTGAGGCCTTCCTCTAGAGTCTGACGATGGAAGCCGTCGCCACTGCCTAGAGGCGGATGCCCCTGGCGAAGGGGAAGAGTCAGTTTAAATTAAGGACGTTTATACTTTCTTTTGGGCAAAAGAGTACCTTTCCCACTAGAAATCATTTGGATGTGTTTGACCAAATCCTCCTCAAATAGTCGATCCCTATGAAAAGGTGCTTCGGCTAACCAAAATTTTTTTTTTTTTTACCACAGGGTCCTACGCATGTGTACCAGCACAAGCGCAAGGCAGGACGCCTGGTGAATTGAGTCTTTCATGGGGTCTATGACAAAACATAGCGCCCTTGGTAGTTCGGCCAAATCGTGGGGCTGTGTGCAGGGACCTCTTTAAGGGCCTGTCTAAACTGATCCCTTAGGGACTGACAGATGCCTATTGCTGCAACTTCAGGCTGAGTAACCGCAGCTGCCAGGGAAAAAGAGGATTTTAAAGGAATTCCAACTTTTTATCAGTTGGTTCTTTAAGCATTTGTGCATTGTCTAATGGACAAGTTAAACTTTTGTTCACACTGGAAATCATAGCGTCAACTGCTGGTATTTTCTTTTCTTTGGTGAACTTCTCCATGGGATAGAGAACTGAGAATCTTTTTGGAGGGAGAAAATGCTTACCCGGGTGATCCCATTCAGCATAAATAAGCTTTTCTAGTAATGCATGGACCGGAAATGCATGAAAAGGCTTTAAAGGGTTTTAAAGAACCCAAGGAAGAAACCGAACTTTCAGCTGACTCTGTTAGGGGTAGCATGAAAGTGGAACGAACCATCTCTGTAAGAGTTTGTACCAGCAATCTCTTAGATTGCGATGCTGAAAAAAGGTTCAGCAACTGTTGTGTCCTCCTCAGAGGAATAATCGGCTTGTTTTTCCCCGTGATCGCCTGAGGGTAATACCTCATTCTGTGCCCACTGTTCCCTTGGTAAAGGGTTTGAGGTGGGAGGGGGATCTAGCACGCTTCCTATCCGTTTGGATGGAGGATGCAATTAAAGCCGCTAATATTCCTTCTAGGCCCTGCAGAACAGAGGAAAATGCATCTACAGTCACATATACAGGGGCTGAAGTGTGAGAAGCAGTTGCACCACCAATTGGTTCCAATGACTCACCCTGGCTTGCCATAACTGGTATCTCTGGAGAGGATGACAGTGTGGAGGCATGGCTGCAGTTCCCAGTGCCTGGGGGTGGAATTTTTGGTACCTTTGTGGTAACTCTGGAAGCCATAGTGCTAAACACAAAAGCAGAGGCACTCTAGTTAAAATGTACTACTTGCTGAGCAATAGTCTAGCAAAACAATTTCACCATAAAGATCAGCTTGATGCTGAGTAATAATGTATTTCTTGTACTGGATATGCCTGTATACATCCCTTACATGCCCCAGCGCTCCTGTGTGACAGAGTTCTTTTCTTCAGTTGCTCTTAAGAGATTTTCTGACAATGAGAGCGTCTGTTTTATAACACACTGCAGGTGTAAACTTGATTGGCATCCTCAGCTGTGCGCCGTGTGCCACGTGGAAGCCGATTCCTGCACCCAGCGCCTCTAGCGCTTCAGAATCTCTATGCTTTCTTTATGCAAGCGGTCTTTGAAATATACAGGCTGGGGCACAACAAGGCTTATTAAACGGCAGGCTGACAACAAAATGTGAGTCTTTAAAGTAATATCCACAGGTAGGCGCCACGTACCCCTCCGAGGGGGGGGGGGGGTTCTAAGCAGTATGAGACAATTAGTGCTTTACATAGGAGCCATTATAGATAACAATCTGCTGTACTCCCAGCCCCTTAATTCCCCCAGGGGGGAAAGGAACACCTCTGTTCAATTAAGAACCCCCCTTGCTGTTGGGACACACACATGCTGTTTAAAGCTGGACACAGAGCTGCTGAGATTTTAAGCAATTTCAATTTTTTTCATGTGGAGGAAAAAGGCATAGGTGGACTTTTTACAATTCCTAAGCTTTTTCCCTTACCTTTTCTTCGCTGCAGGATACTGCTGAACACAGACAGATCCAAACTTCACCCATCACGGCGGGCAGCGTTAGTAAACCTTCAAAGACCGGGTCCCTAAAATAGGGGATCCACTCCTTTGGACCTGTATAGCACCCCTCAGGAGCAACTTTAGGTAATGTAGCATGACCAAAAAGAGTCCTGGTTCCTGGGGTCCAGCCCTCAAAAGAGAGGCTTACAGGTAAAACCTTGTTCTTCTATGCGAGGGCCAGGTACCATCGTTAGGCCTCAGTGGCTTGGATGGATCGGGTGTGTGGAGGCTATTTAAATCCAGCATGGATCCCTCCTGGAGCTCCTCAGAGCACATTTTCACTCGTGACCAACACCTTAGACACTGGCGAAAAAAGTTACTCCTGGTAGGAGGAGAGGTTATATAGGAAGGCAACTTCCTGTTTAAGGTGTGTTAGTGTCCATCACCTGAAGGTGGCCCATAACCCATTAGGTAATTACTTAAGGCTCTGTGTCCCATGATGTACGATAAAGAAAAATGCACTGTCAGGGAAGGGGTTAACACCAGGGGCGACCAATGGGTTAAGTGTGCTCCTAGGGAATGCTTTCTAACTGTGGGGGGGGGGAGTGGATGCACTGGATGAAAAGAGGGATCCGGGTTCCTGCTTACCAGAAACACAAGATCTCTCTTTTACTCCCTGACAGAACAGCAGTCTGCCTTGTTTACATAGGCAGACCGCCGTTCTACCTTTCCTCCGAACGATCGGCGGCAACCGGACCCACTAATTGGCTCCCGCTGTGTCCAATCACAGCAGTGGTGGTGCGCATGTGCCCCAGATCGCGTGCATAAAATCATATACTGGTATGTTATTTTGCGCAGCCGGGTTACCATGCCGCAGTATACTGTATATGCGGTGGGCGGTACAGAAGCGGGTAAAGTCTGTAGTGGGCATGTGAAAAAAATAAATAAATGACTTGGCCATCCAAGGTACCAAATGTAAGGCAGGTCCCAGCAGTGTAAGTATTAAAAGGAGTGATTTGTGTCTCTTCAAGGCAATGTACCACTGTACTAATGTATTATACATAATGCTAAACAGCATTGACTACCCTTTAAGTATTAAAGGGAAAGAATGTTATATCGATTTAAAGTGTTTGTTACCCCAGCATTTCATATTCCTGATATGTGCCTGCTGTAACATGTACTTGTATAGAAAAGTATCCTGTTCTATTTATATTGCTTCCTTTGCATTCCTGCCAGTTACTCTGCTTTCCTATTAGAAACTGACCACACTAAGCAGGAGAGAACATGGTGGTCAGTTCTCTAGCTATGCTGGGAATCCAGCCTGCTCTCCTCCAATGATCAGACTTGCACTGCCATGCCCCCCTAGCACAACCATTCACTGAAGAGTTCAGTGTGATGTTGCTTTTCCTCCTCCCAGCTCTTATGCAGCTGAGAACAGAGATGATGTGATCACTTATAGAAAAAAAAAAGGCATTTATAATGTTTTTTTTTATTTCTGTAAACAAATGTTTTTCCTTTCATTACAGTTTTAAACAGAATAGGCTGTTTTACAAGGTTATTGGTCACAACCACTTGAATTTTATATATTTTTTAAAAGTGTACTGCACTGCTAATAACAAGGAAAGAAAAAGCAAGTTACTGGGGATTTTAATGCATCTATCCTCAAGCAAAAAATCGCCTGCTCCTGCAAAATAAGGCAAAATGCACTGAAAGCCTTACTAAAGGTTTTACATTTCTGCAATTTATACATGAATAAACTGATTATGCTTGCTGTAGTCTGATGTTTCTCTCTGTATGCATCTGTTTTGGTGATTCCCTGATAAAGTTAAAAATTGGTAATAACGTGCAAAGAAAATTGGCAGTATGAATCTAAATATGTATGACACAACTGATACGAATTGACAGTTTGCCATGTGACCACAGGGGGGAGCGGTCTTAGCATGATGGAGCTCCTGTCTGAACTGGCTTCCCGTTTTCCCCCTAGTGATAACTAAAATATATAAATAAGAGTTATAGATGGCAGCCACCTTTATTGTACATGTTTTGTTTGAGCACACTTTTTATATAAAATTAGTTTTTGCACTCCTGACGAAACCCTTTCATATTGGTGAAACATGTTGAGTTTTGGGGTTGGGATGCTCACTTTTTGATGTGCTCTATATTATCAGAGGATGCAGGGTAAAATTGAAAAATAGTCTGGTGTGTAAGGCACTCATTATTATGACTGGAACTCTCCTGGAAAATTTTTGTGCCATGAAGTTAGTAAAGGGAACATGTTTACATAGATATTTATAATCAATACCTCTGAAAACCACTTTGAGAAAAGGCTGTGACTGTTAATCTCTACGAGTTGACCATATCTGTACCTAAAAAAAAATAAAAAATAAAAAAAAATATTATGTATATAAGATAAAGAACATGAACAATCATAGGTTGTTATAAAGGGAAATTTGTCAAAGACCAATTTTATAGTTCCGTTAAATAATCCCTAATAAAATAAAATACACATTTATTAAAATTTGCTTCACGATGATGTAAGGCTAGTATATACTAGTATAGTGCTCCCAAATTACAACCACTTTTCTAAAAATCTAGACATTACAACACTAGATAAAAAAAAGAGAACAATAAAAAAATTAAATAAACATGGCAAAATGGCAAATCTTTATAAAAAAAGTAAGCCAATACCTGTAGGACAGTCTGATAGTCAGCTTTTGTGCCAGTGCTTTACACAGTGATGTTTTTCCTGTTCCAGGTGGGCCTAACATAAAAAATAAAAATAAACACAAATTACCAAAGGTTACAAAGCAAAACATGTCTAACTTTAATTATGAATTTTCTTAAACATATATCACATGATCCATTACTGGTCTAATCTTGGTATTTATTAAATGTGGCAACATTTTCAGGTTTTTCATTCATGTTTACTTGTAGCATGATGGATAAATATATTTGTGGCGTTATTTCACAAGTCTGCCTGACCGCTTGGACCTGCTGGTTGTTTGTAACACATGCTGTCTAATTCCTTCAAAATTGTAAGTGATTTTATCATCATTTTATAAACATTTTGTTAAAATACTGCACTATGTGGATTTTCCTCTGCACTTTAACTTCCTCCATGGAGTCTATCTTGGCTTAGGAGATCGTGGAACTTTTGCATGCAAGATCGTGGTATACATGGCTGCTATGCAGCAAGGCATCTGATGGTCTCTATGTGGGATCAGAGCAGCTGGTAAGGAGCTTATGTAATCGCTTGTGGCGATTCCTTTAGGGTGCACCCTTTCTTATTCTAGCTGCACATTATCATTCCTTTATGGCAAAGAAAAAGGGACTGTTGACGTTTAGAAAATCTGAGAACCTTTTTGCACTATATAAAATAATATTTATATATATTTATTATTTTATTTTATTTTTTTCCAATATATGTTTGCACATTTTATATGGACTTTATTTGCACAGCTATGTCAATTTAGGATGAGTTCATCATATGTTTAATTCACTTTTATTGTGTCTCCTTTGTGATTTATTAACTTATACCTAGCACAAGCATAGCGCACTTTTTATACACTCTAAAAGCAAACCACAATGCACATTTCTTCAAACTATATCAAAGTATGTTCAGAGCCAATGTGTACACTTTTAGATATGTTCAACTTCACTTTAGCCTGCTCTTCCACTATCAAAAGGGGCCTCTATCTAATAGCTGTTGAGGCTTTTGAATTTCATGGTGGAGATGGGAAAGAATTACCAGCAGCTCTAAATTTTTATGAAGTGTAGGACTTTAGAAAGTATGCAAATATGAGTTCAAGAACTTGCCAGGCATACAGAGGAATACACAACATAGCTTCCAATGACAAACAAGACATGGCAATCATTTGTTTTATACAAGTCCATGGCTGCAGATTTATGGCTGATCCCTCTTCAGTTTGTAAAAGTAAATTAGATTTCTATAATGCCATCCGATTACTTTGACAACATGCAAGTTCTAAAGCAATTACCCCAACTGTACACTAGAACTTTAATCCCGAGTTCACAACCTTTGACACAAGGGTTCCAGGTAAGCAGGAAATCCAGGAATTTCTGTCCCTGATCTTCCGTAGCCTAAGACGACATCTGGCATTTTTTCAGTTCTTTGAGATCCTGTTACAATCTGTGACTGATAAGTAATCTACCAATATGTGGTCAGGTTTTCCCATTTATAGTTAACACTAGGACTGCGCACCAGCGCAGTGATTTTCAGGTATTTTTATTTTAGAGGTTTTCAAGAGAATACAAGTGTGTTTTACACGTGTATTCAAGCTTTGGGTGTTTTTGTTTTAAGCCAATTAAAAACACTAGGAGATAGAGATTAGGGGTAGAGAGCTGCTGTTGGCTGGAAAATGCGCCACTGGGGCTGCACAATGAAGACCAGGTAAGTTGCAGTCGCGGTTGGTTGTGGTTTATTTAAAATACAGCACTAAAAAGTACATTTGTCCTTTAAATATTTCCTCCCTTCCCCTAATTAAAGTCCTGCTCAGCAATCTCTCATAAAGATGGCTGACAGACTGCCTGAACTAGCCAGTCACTAGAGGACTAATCTATAGACCAGTGATGGTGAACCTTGGCACCCCAGATGTTTTGGAACTACATTTCCCATGATGCTCATGCACTCTGCAGTGTAGTTGAGCATCATGGGAAATGTAGTTCCAAAAGATCTGGGGTGCCAAGGTTCACCATCACTGCTATAGGCTATGTTAAAGTAAACATTAAAATAACTGAAAACATAAACTTAGTAAAATTAACTTTCCATTACAAATGAAAACCAACAGCAACTGCTGCTGCACTATTACTAGATACCTAAAACAACACCATCATTTTAATGGGCAAAAGTCAATTAAAGGCAATCTCCAGCAAAATATATTCTTGTTTACATTTAAATGGCACGGAAGGGCTAGAAACTCTAATAGATTATCATTGCCGTTTGTGTCCACAAGAAGATTAGCCCTCGCTGCATGGGGCAAAAAGGAATAGAAAATGTCTTGCAACAAGAAAACAAACCGAAACAAAAAACTATGGTGGGAGGATTGAAGCTTTTGGGTCAGGAAGAAAAGTCTCCCCAACAGAGGAAGTAATTAAGACCTGATTGGACCTACTCTAATTCAAAGCCTACAAAAAAAAAAAAAAAAAGGAAATATACTAGTTTGTTGCGTTTTTTACAGGCAGTCCCATAAATTAACCTTATGTGAACATTTTCCTGTACCCCATGCACCCATCACTACAACAGAAAGCAGGTGAAAATCTCTCAAAAGGACACAGAAACTGCAATAAAAACACTTTTTTTGTAGAGTGGTCAAGGGTTAGAGTCTCTCTCAGGTTCTAATTGTGGTTTATGTTCTAACCAGGAAGATTACCCTGCAATAACTTCCCTATTGAAGGTAGAAAGTGAGAAGAAGTCTCCAAAGTCAGAAAAAGCAACAAAAACCTAAAAGCCAATTAAATACAGGATCTTTTCTTGCTCATTCTATCCAAATGACTGAATCTGAGCCTTCAACATTTATATTTAAACATTTGTTGTGCAAAAATAATTACCATGTAAAAGGACAACTCTGTTCCAGGCAATCAAGTTGCTATCAACATTTTTGTCGGAAAACAGCAGCGTGGTTGTAACATAATCTAAAAGCTTAAAAATACACATAAAATTTGTTAAAATTCTATGAAAATACATTTCCTTATCTGTTATAATTATAACAGTAATTATCTTTTGGTTCCAACTGCAGACTGCTTAGACAGCATACACTCAAAACCTTACACAATCAAAAAGAAAATATACATACAAAACTTAATGAAGGACAACTTTATATAAACAGCAAAATATAAAAGGCTACATACATATTGACCATATAAACCCTATTGCACACCTTTGTGTCATCAGTAGGGATGGGCTGAACACCCACCCGGTTCGGTTCGCACCAGAACATGCAAACAGGCAAAAGATTTGTGCGAACATGCGAACCCCATTAAAGTCTATGGGACACAAACATGAAAAATCAAAAGTACTAATTTTAAAGGCTTAAATGCAAGTTATTGCCATAAAAAGGGTATGGGGACCCGGGTACTGCCCCAGGGGACATGTATCAATGGAAACAAAAACGGAAAATTGTATCATACTTACCGTAATTTTCCTTTCCTGGTGCCTATCCATGGCAGCATACAGGTGATAGAGCTCCGCCTCGACTCCTCCCTCAGGACTAGTGAATAGCATAAATTAAAGACATAGTCCCTCCCCCAACATTCTCTGTGACATAGAATACCGAGGGTGGGAGCGTATGCTGCCATGGATAGGCACCAGGAAAGGAAAATTACGGTAAGTATGATACAATTTTCCGTTTTCCTGGTGCCTCCATGGCAGCATACAGGTGATAAATAACTAGCTGACACGGGTGGGATAATGCTTAACAATGAATGTTTAATTAGAATGGGAAATCGCAGCCTGAACTGCCCTCCTTCCAAACTCAACCGTCGTGAGAGCTCCTGGATCAATATGATAGTGTCTGAGGAAAGTATTGTGAGAAGACCAGGTGGCGGCCCTGCACACTGTCTCCAATGAAACCTTAGCCCTTGCTGCCCAGGAAGTTGAGACTGCCCTTGTAGAATGAGCATTCACTCGGGATGGAGGTTCCATATCCTTGATCCTGTAGGCCTTCTGGATTAATTTTACCACCCAAGATGCCAGAGTTCTGATGGAGGCTTCTTTGCCCCTGTATTTACCGAATGGTACAATAAAGAGTCTTTCTGAGTTCCTGAAGGATCTGGTGGCCTCTAGGTAGGCTCTGAGTACTCTGGATATGTCCAACTCGTGACAAGATTCCGAATCTGCTTCAGTAAATACTGGTAGTGCCCAGGGTTCCAGAAGATGGCTTGGAGTAGTGACCTTAGGAGTGAACCCCCGAAGGGGACGAAGTTCCACTCTGTCGTGGAAGAAAGAGATGTGGTCATCACCTGTTCCTAAAGAGTGGAGTTCTGAGATCCTTCTGCCAGAAGTAATGGCTATTAGGAAAACTGTCTTTAGTGTTAGGTTCCAAATTGCCACTTGTTCCACTGGGGCAAAGGGATGTTCAGATAGGACCTCAAGGACCAGGGATAAGTCCCATTTCGGAAAAGACTGTCTGACAGGTGGGCAAATTTTTAATACTCCTCTGAGGAAAGTGACTACTAAAGGCTCCTCTGCCCATTTTTTATTTGTTGCTGCAGAAATTGCTGCTACCTGCACTTTGAGGGAACTTAGGCCCAGACCCAGATCAAGTCCTGTCTGGAGGAAACCGAGAACGTCTGATGTAGAAGGAAGGATTGGATCAAACTCATTTGAGGTAGCAAATGACAAGAACTTGTCCCATATTTTTGAATACACAGCATTGGTTGCCGGCTTCCTAGCTCCTAGGAGGGTTGTTATGACCCCTGGGGAACATCCTAAGGACTCGAACCTTCGCCTCTCAATTTCCAGACTCAAAGATTTAGCTTCTGAGGGTTTGGATGAACTAAACTGCCCTGCATCAGAAGTTGAGGGAAAGGAGGGATCCTGATTGGAGAGCTCACACTGAGGCGCATGGCTAGAGGAAACCAGGGTCTCTTCGGCCAATATGGAAGTACTGCCAGTACCTGGGCTGTCTCTCTGAGAAGCCTCAGGAGGAACTTGAATATTAACGGCCGGGGGGGGGGAAGGCATATGCGGTGGAGAACCTCCAGGGACATGACAGGGCATCTACTTCCTCGGCTTGCGCATACTGCAGGTGAGAGAAGAATCTGGTCAGCTTGGCATTCTCCGGAGTGGCAAATAGGTCTATCTGAGGAGGATCCCAGAGGTTGACGGAAGACCTGGGGATGGAGAGCCCACTCGTTGCTGTCCAAGAAGTTCCTTGACAGTGTGTCTGCTTCCGTGTTCAGCCTAAGATGTTCCTTTCTGCCCAGAGCATAATCGGCTCTACTTCCCTGAGGAGTGATATGCTGCGAGTGGCCCCCTGCTTCTGCAGATACGCGACAGCTGCCCTGTTGTCCAGGCGTAAAAGTACTCTCTGGCCTTTGATCCGAGATGCCAATGACATCAGTGCCAAAAATGCTGCTCTCATCTCCAGGATGTTGGATACTACTCCCTGGGTGGAACAGGACCATCTTCCCTGTATTTTGGTTTCCCCGCAATGGGCTCCCCAGCCTTGTCCACTCGTGTCGGACGTAACTGGGATCCAGGAGAGGGAACCCAGATGACGAGGTTTGGAGAGTATTTCCGGGCGAGTCCACCAATGAAGACTCCAGCGCATTGACCCCGTCAGCAGAATTGTCTGAGAGAGTTGTTGTTTCTTCCACTGAGCCAAGAAACCCATCTGGAAGTACCTCAAATGCCAATGGGCCCAAGGAATCATTGGTATACAGGCAGACATTGTGCCAATGAGGCTCAGGCATTGCGATGCCGTTAGGTACTGGCTTGCGATGGTTCTAACCATCCTCTGGATGATAATCCTCCTCTTCGAAGATGGTAATGATACTGTCCCCTCCTGGGTGTTGAACATTGCACCTAGATAGATCATCCGCTGTGTAGGTGCAAGCTGACTCTTTTCTGAGTTTATCAACCATCCTAGTTCCCTCAGGGACTGGAGAAGAAAGTCTCGGTGATATAACAACTGATCCGGACTGCTTGCTAGGAGGAGGATGTCATCTAAATAGTGGTATATCATCCTCAAACCCCTCTCCCGCAGGGGAACCAGGGCGGATATTAGGATCTTGGTGAATACCCTGGGGGAAGTGCACAGACCGAAGGGCAGAGCTTGAAACTGCAGGTGGGTCTGTCCTACTGCAAACCTGAGATACTTCTGAAAGGCAGGCAAGATTGGCACGTGTAGGTATGCATCTTGCAGGCCGACTGAAATCATTCAATCTGTTGGCTGCACTGCCTGAATAATTGTTTGTAGAGACTCCATCTTGAAGCTTTCGGGGTGTATGTGCCTGTTGAGCCTCTTCAGATCTATCACAGGTTTCCATCCCCCCGTTCTCTTTGGAACCAGAAACAGAGTGGAATAGAAGCCTGCGAAGCGCTCTGCCAAGGGAACCGGCACAGCTGCTCCCTGAAGCTGGAGTGATGCTACGAAATGTCTTAAGGCTTGAGCCTTCAACGGAGAGGATGGAATTTCTGTTCTCTTGAAAGAATTTTGAGTTGGAGATTGAGAGAAAGTCCAAAAGTGTCCCCATCGGATTGTTGACAGGACCCAGGGATCCTGACATTTGTTGGCCCAGACTGGAAAAAAGAAATTTAGCCTGGCTCCCACCGGGAGTGTCTGGGCTAATCTGGCGTCAAAAGGACTGCTTCTGCTCATGTGGAGTCGGAGGGGTCTTCAACTTTCTGCCCAAAACGGATGCCTGAGTGCCCCTCCAGGGTTTTCTGCTGTCTCTGGACTGCCTTGTTTGTCTAAAATCTCTAGGATTTTTTTGGCAGAATCTAGAAGAACCCGCTCTGGATCTCCGCATTCTTCTGTCTTGGGGAAGCATACCAGACTTTCCTCCTGACACCCTGGAGGTGGCTTTGTCCATCTTGTCTCCAAATAATGCCTTCCCGTCGAATGGGATCTTGCACCAATTTTGCTTGGAAGCTAAATCTGCCGTCCAGGGTTTTAGCCACAAAGCCCTTTTTGCCATTACAGAGTGCAGCATAGATCTTGCTGAACACCTAATTGTGTCTATAGCTGCTACTCCGACGAAGTCTGCTGACAACCTAATTTCCTCCAATGCTTTAATTATGTCCTCCTTGGGGACGTTCTGGCGCAGAGCCGTTTCAATGTTATCTGTCCAAGCTCTAATGGCATTAGACACGGAGGTGAGGGCGATCGCTGGCTTACATGCTGCTCCTGCAGCTAAATAACTCCTCTTGAGGTCCAGGTCGATTCGTCTGTCAAGAGGGTCCTTGAAAGAAGCGGGATCTTCCATAGGTAAGGTGATATTCTTTGCGAGTCGCACCACTGATGCGTCTACCACCGGCATGGAGTTTAATGACTGTGTTCCCGACTCTGGTAAGGGATACAGTTTTTGAAACGGCCCAATGAAAGTTTTTTATCAGTCCTTGACCACTCATCTTGAATGATTTGACGGATTTCGCCCATCAAAGGGAAGAAAGCCTGTTTCCTTTTAAGGAATGGGAAGTAGCTTCTTGCTTTCTGGGGAGGTTCTTCATCATCCTCCCAGGCTATTGCAGCTCTGACTGCCTGGATGAATGGTTTCACCAATGAATGGCTGAAGCCAGAAGGATCTGACTCATTTGACGAATCACCCGAGTCTTCAGGTGGGGAATCTCTGACCGGGAGGCCTGATGGAGGTAGAGGAGTACTGGCTGCAGAAGGACCGGGAAGATTAAGTTCAACATCCTGAGTCTGGGAGGTCTGCGGGACTGGTTGAGCGGGGACCAAAGCCGCCAGCTCAGAGAAGGAGTCCTTCATAGTTCTTTTGAGCAGGTCCACCACCTGTTGGTTTTCTAACTCGCGGCTGGACGCATATTCCGCAAAACAGTCCTTGCAAACTACTTTGTTCGGCAGCGGAGTACCCCCACAGGTCCAGCACTTCTTCTCCTTATAGGATCTAGGAGGGGGGGACCGATCCCGTCTTCTGGATCTTGATCTGTGTCGAGAAGAATGGGACTCACGTCTTGATGAGCGGGACCGGTGGCGTGAAGAACGAGATCTGCGACTTGGGCTGTCATCATCGTGGTGCCTTGAGGATTTTTCGGTCCTCTTGTAGTGGGCAGGGCTATGATTTTAAGAAAAATCATGTCAGGCCAGCGAGCGCACTTTTTTTTTTTTTTTTTTATACTCACGTATCGTGGTCCCATACCTAACTGAAGTGTGAGGATCTTTGCTGCGAGATGAATGGCTCATTGCGGAGTTGGGCATAAGGATCAGCTGCAGAAAAAAATAGCAAGAAAGGGCACAGCTGAGGAGACTTCTGACTGATAGGCCCCCAAAGCTGACCTTAAATACCCTAGAGGTGGGTGGGGAAATCCCATGAACCCCCATTCCTTTTTTTTTTTTTGGAGAAAAGGGCAAAAACTGGCCCTTTTTCCAGTAACAAAGATGGCCGCCGGGGCGCCGAGAGACCGCGCATCCGCAGTAGAGCCGAAGCCGTGCAGCTGAGAAAAAACCAGCTGCCAACAACAGCTGTTTAAGCTCCCCGGATCGCACATGCGCAGAACGGCAGAGGAGACGCCGAACCGCGCTGTAGAGAGTACACAGCACGCCGCAGGATCCCCACAGTAGCAGGGCAACAGAATGTTGATCCTAAAGGCAGCAGTATGAGAAGCATGACAGGTACCAAACAAAAGGAACTTACTGCACCATTTAAAGTATATATTTTCCCGAAAGGGGAGAAAGGGAAGGGTACAGAAGGGAAGAGGGGAATGGAAAAACATATGCATCTTTCTTTCTTTTTTTTTTTTTTTAAAAGAGAAATGGAAATGAAAAAAAAAAATCACAAGCCTGGGAGAATGGAAGCTGATCCTTCTGCGACTCCTTTTGCCTTCATCATAGGATATGGTGGCAGACTGCGTTCCTGAGAGGAAACTCTGCAAAAAAAGACCCCAACAGATCCACAGAGGGGTTCCCAGTCTTATCAGCGCTGTGAGCGGCCCAAGAACAGGGACTGCGCACGGGAAAGGCTAAACCCGGCGGACGCTGCCAAAGGCAGAGGTATGGACATACTGCTACTCTTCCCCAGCACAAGAGGTATGAGGAAAAAAAGGAGAATGTTGGGGGAGGGACTATGTCTTTAATTTATGCTATTCACTAGTCCTGAGGGAGGAGTCGAGGCGGAGCTCTATCACCTGTATGCTGCCATGGAGGCACCAGGAAAAAGTTTTTTAAAATTACGTTTTTTTCAGGAGCAGTCTTTTTAATAATGGTTAAAGTTAAAGTGGATGTAAACCCAATGTCATCCTTTCTAAACTACTGTCATAGGGGTTATCTATAAGGATATACATGCCTACTGCATGTATCCTTACCTGTCAAATGTCTCCCCTCTGTCTGTTATGAGACGCGAAAAACTGCATATTCTGTGGGTGGGTCTGTCGTCTGGAGCTCGGTGGGTGGAGTCGTGATGTCAGTAGACTCCCCGCCCACCTCTACACTCCCCTTGTCAATATGCATTTTCTCCATGTATTTCTAACACTGAACTTCTGCTATGATCTCTAACATCCAGTGAAAAGACAGGAAAGTAACCACATGACTTCAGCATGCCAAATCATGGTGAGGTGTGGAACAGTCAATCCTTGCAGAGCTGATGAAGAAAGGAGTGGGGGAGGGAATTTAAAAATACTGCATGTCTCTTAGGCTAATGCACGAGATGTAAATTACCTGTCACTCACAGCGGATTTGACAAAGTTTTTCTCAGTTTGTCAAGAATTGTCTCACTGAACAATAAAAGGGGATTGCTCAGAGATGGATTAACTCTGTGTGGCAAGACTGGGCTCAAATGATAGGAAATCTTATACTCTACAGTATGATAAAAAAAATTGGGGTTTACATCCACTTTAAACAATAAAAATGAAATATTCCTTTAACTATCATGCCTGTGGGGTCCCCTTAGTCTGCCTGTAAATTGGTGCATCTGTCTGATGTGTTTTATAGTGCCACAGCAAAATGATGTTTCTAAAAAGGAAAAAATGTAATTTAAAAACTTGATCACAGCTGTAATGTATTGCCGGCTCCCGGCAATATAGATAAAAACTCAAGAAAAAAAAAAAAAAACCTTCGGGTCTGGTATGGATTTTAGGGGAACTTTATGCCAAAATTAAAAAAAAAAAAATCCATACCAGATCCTTATCCGAGCATGCAGCCTGGAGGACAGGATAGGGGGGAGGGGGGCCCCCGTGAACCATACCAGGCACATGCCCTCAACATGGGGAGGGTGCTTTGGGGGGTCTGCGGATAGGGGGGGCTTATCCGAATCTGGAAGCCCTCTTTAACAAGGGAGCCCCCAAACCCTCCCCTATGTAAATGGGTAGGGGTAAATTTTCATAAACAAAAAAAAAAAAAAAAGTGTCCTGCGATGTACATCCATCGTCAATCACGCCACCCGATGGACCCAAAAAACAGAAAAAAAAAAACCCGAAAATACTCTGCCTCCATAGGAGGGCTTCCTCCGGCTGCTGTCTTTTCGCTGTGACAGCTGTTATATATGCAGGGGGGCCCACCAGCTGATGTGATCGGATGACCCCACCCCCTCTGTTGGCACATGACATCAGAAGGGGTGGGGTCACTCGGTTATGTCACCGGGTAGCCCCGTTCTTGCCTATATAACAGCTGTCACCGCCAAGAGACAGCAGTCGGCGGAACGCCTCCCATCGAGGCAGAGGTTTTTTCCCTCCCAATGATTGCAGATGGATCAACATCGCGGGACACTTTTTTCCTTTTAAATAAAGGAATTGTCAAAGTAAAAACCACAAAAGACAGTTTTTGACAATTCCTTTATTTAAATGGAAAAAAAATGCCCCGCGATGTCGATCCATGCCGTTTTTTCTCTTCAATACACTATGTTTTATACTCTGCACTGCACTACATACCCTGCACTGTAAATATATATATATATATATATATATATATATATATATATATATATATATATATATATATATATATATATATATATATATATATATATATATATACATATATACATATATACACACACATATACACACACACACACACATGCACACACACATACACACACATGCACACGCTGCACTGACTGCACTATATACTCTGAACTGCAGTATATACACACACTATACGGACTGCACTATATACTCTACAGAAAAATTGGGCTTTAGGTGTTGGTGCCAGAACACTGTAACCCCTCACAGTTACTCTTGTTGGGCGCAGGAACGGGCCCTGCTGTTAAAAATTTGTTCAAAAATTAAAAAATTGCATGCCCCTGTTGAACAGGGGCAGAAAAATTGGGCCTTGGGTGCTGGTGGTGCCCTAAACCAAAAATATCATCAAGATTCATGAGGAATAGAATAGGCAGCCTTCAAGGGATCCCAGATCCCTAGCAAATTCAATCAGTTACATCAGCATCAGGGGCTTGATAGCTGCTGATCCAGGACAAATTCATTTTTATAAATGTGAGCCTATCAATGAAGTCTGTGGACAGGCACACTCTTTGATCCGTTACAAACCTTCCAGCAGCACTGAATGTCCGTTCAGAAAGCATGCTGGATGCAGGACAGGCCAGTAGCTTGATTGCATTTTGAGCAAGTTCTGGCCAGTGGTCCATCCTCAAGACCCAGTAACCCAGTAGATGCTCTATTAGAAAGGTCTCCAAGTCTGCCCCTAGATATTCCTGCACCATATAATGCAGACGCTGGCAATGGTTGACTGAACCTATCGGACCTTGGCGCTGAGGACTGAAAAATTGTTTAGAGGCATCGGTCAGCCGACCACCTTCTCCACCGCTCTTCCTCTGACCAAAGGAACCCTCAGAAACACAATGTCCAGCACCAGGAAATGGTAACCTCCCAGGGTCTGGAAAGGCGTTACACAAACTTTTCTTCAAGGCCTCCTGAAGAGGTTTCATCCTCTGCTCCCTCTGCGAAGGCAGGATGAGTTCTGCAACTTTACCCTTGTAACGTGGATCAAGAAGGTTTGCCAGCCAGTAATGATCCTTCTCCTTGATACCACGAATCCTAGGGTCGTTTCGCAGGCTTTGCAGAATCAGGGAGCCCATGCAGTGTAAGTTTGCAGAGGCATGAGATTGTGAGTCCTCTGGGTCACTGAGGATGACATTGTCAGGCACTACCTCCTTCCAGCCACGTACAACTCCTTGGGTTTCTGGTGCCAATGTTGAGTTCCACCTGGTGGGCATGTCATAAATGAGGCAGTTGGTGAGCAGGTTGAATTCCCGTTGAATGTCAGCCAGCCGAGCACTGGCATTGTATGACTGCCGGAAATGTCCACAGACTTTTCTAGCCTGCCTCAGAAGTTCCTGTAAGCATTGATACCTGGTCAAGAAATGCTGCACCACAAAATTCAGGACGTGTGCCAGGCATGGAACATGGGTCAAGTTTCCCTGTTGGAGGGCAGAGAGAAGGTTGGTGCCATTGTCGCATACAACCATTCCTGGCTCAAGCTGCTGTGGCGTCAACCACTTCTGAGCTTGCTCCTGCAGAGCCAACAGAAACTCTGCCCCAGTGTGCTTTCTGTCTTTCCCAGGCAGACCAACTGAAGCACTGCATGGCATCTTTTAGACTGACTGCTTGCATAGCCTGTTGAACGCTTAGGGAGAACTGCTGGTTCTCCCTAAGACAGAAGACAGAAGTGTTGACATTTTTGCAGATTTATTAAAAAAGAAAAACTGAAATATCACTTGGTCCTAAGTATTCAGACCCTTTGCTGTGACACTCATATATTTAACTCAGGTGCTGTCCATTTCTTATGATCATGAGATGGTTCTACACCTTCATTTGAGTACAGCTGTGTTTGATTATACTGATTGGACTTGATTAGGAAAGCCACACACCTGTCTATATAAGACCTTACAGCTCACAGTGCACATCAGAGCAAATGAGAATCATGAGGTCAAAAGGAACTGCCTGAAGAGCTCAGAGACAGAATTGAGGCAAGGCACAGATCTGGCCAAGGTTACAAAAATAATTTCTGCTGCACTTAAGGTACTTAAGGTTCTGAAGAGCACAGTGGCCTCCATAATCCTTAAATGAAAGACGCTTGGGGCGACCAAAACCCTTCCTAGAGCTGGCCCTCTGGCCAAACTGAGCTATCAGGGGAGAAGAGCCTTGGTGAGAGAGGTAAAGAAGAAGCCAAAGATCACTGTGGCTGAGCTCCAGAGATGCAGTCGGGAGATGGGAGAAAGTTGTAGACAGTCAACCATCACTGCAGCCCTCCACCAGTCAGGGCTTTATGGCAGAGTGGCCCGACGGAAGCCTCTCCTCAGCGCAAGAGGCATGAAAGCCCGCGTGGAGTTTGCTAAAAAAAAACACCTGCAGGACTCCAAGATGGTGAGAAATAAGATTCTCTGGTCTGAGACCAAGATAGAACTTTTTGGCCTTAATTCTAAGCGGTATGTGTAGAGAAAAACAGGCACTGCTCATCACCTGTCCAATACAGTCCCAACAGTGAAACATGGTGGTGGCAGCATCATGTTGTGGGGGTGTTTTTCAGCTGCAGGGACAGGACGACTGGTTGCAATCGAGGGAAAGATGAATGCGGCCAAGTACAGGGATATCCTGGACGAAAACCTTCTCCAGAGTGCTCAGGACCTCAGACTGGGCCAAAGGTTTACCTTCCAACAAGACAATGACCATAAGCACACAGCTGAAATAACGAAGGAGTGGCTTCACAACAACTCCGTGACGGTTCTTGAATGGCCCAGCCAGAGTAAAAATGACAACATGATTTAAGCAGCTGCAGTGTGAAATTGGTGTAAACAATTGATGATAAAAAATAAATAATAAATATACCGCTAAATGCTATATGCAATATATTGCTACATACAGAAAAATACATGTTAAATACTGAAAACAATCAATAAATAAAACAGTCCCCAGTATAAAGTGCTGGTGCTTATGGAACAATGATGAAAAACTCATATACACTGCTGTGACTAAGTGCCTGCAAGCCACTAGGCCAAATAAGAAGGCCTTAAAAAAATACAAGGCTCAGAGATCATCATCAGCTTTCCAGCTTTACAAAGCATGCAACAAGAAATGAAAGGGTGGAATCTGGGCGGCTAAGATAGAACACGAAAGGCACATAGCGGAGGAGAGTAAAAAAAAATCCCAAGAAATTCTTTAAGTATATAAATAGTAAGAAAGGGAGATCAGATCATATTGGTCCCATATAAAGAATGATGAAGGGAATCTGGTTACTAAGGATGGAGAGATGGCAAAGTTATTGAATGTATTCCTCTCCTCAGTCTTCACGAGGGAAACGTGGGGCTTCAGTAACCAAAACTGCAATGTTTATCCTTATGACACATCACAGAAAGCACCCTCATGGCTAACAGAGGATAGATTTAGAATGAGACTTGAAAAACGTAACATTAATAAATCACCAGGACCAGATGGCTTGCACCCGAGTGTCCTTAAAGAACTCAGTCAAGTAATTGCCAGACCATTGTTCCTAATTTTTATGGTCTACTGACTGGAATGGTTTCAAGCAGATTGGAAAAAAGCCAGTGTAGCACCAATATTTAAAAAAGGACCAAGATACATCCCTGGGAATTACAGACCAGTTAGCCTAACGTCAATGGTATGCAAGCTCTTGGAGGGAATGCTAAGAGACTATATACAAGATTTTAGTAATGACAACGGAATCATTAGCAGTAATCAGCATGGATTCATGAAGAATCGTTTTTGCCAAACCAATCTATTAACCTTCTACGAGGAGGTGAGCTGCCAAGTATCTAGATTTTGCAAAAGCATTTGATACAGTTCCCCACAAATGTTTACTGTACAAACTAAGGTCTGTCAGCACAAACCCTAGGGCAAGTACATGGATTAAAAAATGACTACAGGGGCAAGTTCAGAGGGTAGTGATAAATGGGGAGTACTCAGAATGGTCCGGTGTGGAAAGCGGGGTCCCCCAGGGTTCTGTCCTGGGACCAATCCTACTTTATTCATAAACCACCTGGAGGATGGGATAAACAGCTCAATCTCAGTATTTGCGGATGATACTAAGCTAAGCAGGGCAAGAATTTCTCCGCAAAATGTGGAAACCTTGCAAGAAGATCTGAACAAATTATTGTGGTGGGCAACTACATGGCAAATGAGGTTTAATGTAGAAAAATGTAAAATAATGCATTTGGGTGGCAAAAATATGAATGCAATCTACTCACTAGGGGGAGAACCTCTGGGAGAATCTAGGATGGAAAAGGACCTGGGGGACCCAGTGGATGATAGGCTCGGCAGTGGCATGCAATGCCAAGCTGCTGCAAGCAAACCAAACAGAATATTGGCATACATTAAAAAGGGGATTAACTCCAGAGATAAAACGATATTTCTCCCACTCTACAAGACTCTGCTCTGGCTGCACCTGGAGTATGCCATCCAGTTCTGGGCACCAGTCCTCAGGAAGGATGTGCTGGAACTGGAGAGAGTCCAGAGAATGACAACAAAGCTAATAAAGGCACTGGAGGACCTTAGTTATGAGGAAAGGTTACAAGCATTGAACTTATTCTCTCTGGAGAAGAGACGCTTGAGAGGGGATATAATTTACATAGTTACATAGTTAGTAAGGTTGAATAAAGACACCAGTCCATCCAGTTCAACCTGAATGAGTGTGCGTGCCTACAATTATCTCTATTTATTTAAGGTACCCATATAGCGCCGACAATTTATGCATCGCTCCACACATACATCGCACACTCATGATCCCTACCCTCAAGGAGCCCACAATCCAAGGTCCCCAAACTCACATTCATATACTAGGGCCAATTTTGGAAAGAAGCCAATTAACCTACCAACATGTCTTTGGAGTGTGGGAGGAAACTGGAGTACCCGGAGGAAACCCACGTAGGCACAGGGAGAACATGCAAACTCCAGGCAGGTAGTATCGTGGTTGGGATTCGAACCAGCGACCCTTTTTAGTGCTAGGCGAGAGTGCTACCCACTACATCACTGTGCCGCCCATTTCAATGTACAAATACCGTACTGGTGACCCCACAATAGGGATAAAACTTTTCCACGAAAGGAAATTTAAATAGACACGCAGCCATTCACTAAAATTAGAAGAGAAGCTATTTATCCCTAACCACTTCAGCCCAAGAAGATTTTACCCCCTTCATGACCAGAGCACTTTTTACCATTTGGCACTGCGTCGCTTTAACTGGTAATTGCGCGGTCATGCGATGCTGTACCCAAAAGGAAATTTGCATCCTTTTTTTCCCCCACAAATAGAGCTTTCTTTTGGTGGTATTTGATCACCTCTGTGGTTTTTATATTTTGTGCTATAAGCAAAAAAAAAAAAAAAAAGGCAATTTTGAAGAATAAAAAACAATATTTTTTACTTTTTGCTATAACAAATATCCCCAAAAACGTTTTTAAAAAAACAAATTTCTTTATCGGTTTAGGCCAATATATATTCTTGTACATATTCTTGGTAAAAAAAAAAAAAAAAAATGGGAAAAAAAAAAAAAAAAAAAAAAAATCGCAATAAGTGATTGGTTTGATTGGTTTTCACAAAAGTTATAGTGTCTGCAAACTATTGGAAAGATTTATGGCTTTTTTTTTTTTACTAGTAATAGCGGCGATCTGCGATTTTTATCAGATTGCAACATTGCTGCGGGAAGATCGGACACTTTTGACACATTTTTGGGATCATTGACATTTATACAGCAATCAGCACTATAAAAATGATTACTGTGTAAATGTCACTGGTAGGGAAGGGGTTAACACTAGGGGGCGATCAAGGGGTTAAATGTGTGTATGGGGATAGGACTGAGTAAGAGAGGAGACATATCATTGGTCCTACTTAGTAGGAACAAACGACATGTCTCCTCTCCCGTGACAGCACAGGGATTTGGGTATTTACACACCCAAATCCCCGTGTTGGCACAAGCAATCGCGCCCGCCGGCCACGCGCATCGGGTCCCCCGCCGTGCAGCGGGCGGCTCCTAAAGGGCCGACGTACCCATATGGTATTTTGCCCACCCGAGCCGTATATCAGCGCAAGCCGGTCAGCAATTGGTTAAACTGCATAGAGGGTTCTTTACTGTAAGAGCAGTAAGGATGTGCAATTCTCTTCCATAGGCAGTGGTTTCAGCAGGGAGCATCGGTAATTAAAAAAAAAAAAAAAACTATTATATAAGCACCTGAATTACCACAATATACAGATATACAATGTAATACTGGCATAAAAGCGCACACACACACACACACAGGTTGGACTTGATGGACGTGTCTTTTTTCAACCTCATCTACTATGTAACGAAATAATCTAGCTCAAGTTAGCTCTAGCTCCTGTCCACTCCAACACACTACATACTAGAGCTGCACGATTCTGGCTAAAATGAGAATCCAAATTTTGTTGCTCAGAATAAAGATCACGATTCTATCACGATTCTCGTGGCTTAACATCATCTTTCACATTATACAAAAAAATTGGACTAACTTTACTGCTTAGTTTTATTTTAATTCATTAAAGTGTAATGTTCTGATAAAGCTTGTCAGGCTGCCTGGATTTTTTTTTTCAGCTGTGAGACCTTTCTGCACTTGTTAGAAAAAATCGTAACATGCTGTTTTGAAGATCGGGAAGGGAAAACAATCGCAGTTTCGATTCTTGACGATTAATCGTGTAGCTATACTACACACAGCTGCCTTATATAGTGTGGGGCGTGGCCTTTGGCCAATCATGACTCTCGCAGCAAAGCGCTCTGTGATTGGCCAAAGCATGCCCCGAACGCTCCATAACGCTCGGTATTTGCCAAACGGGCGAACACCCGATGTTCGAGTCAAACGCAACATCGGGCCCATCCCTAGTCATCAGCAAAAAGATATACCTTGTCTATGAAACCAGTTATGTCACTTACAAACAGATTAAGGCCCATACTGGTGCAGTGTTGGAACCGCATGTGATACGTACAGGAATCGCAACAAATTCCTGTTCAAATCACATGCGGTTCTGCAGCAGTGCGATTTGAGCCATTCATTTTTTATGACTCACATTGCACCGCATCAAAACTGCGCAGGATCCTTTTTTTGGCCACATCAGAATCGGATCGCATGGATTGTCACACCCATGCGAACCAATTATGCAAAATGCACTGCATTTTGTGAACCGATTTTGGAGTGTCGTTAACATACACACCCGCAGCAGTTCGCATGAATGGGGTGCGATTTTGATGCATTAGTGTGAACCAGGCCTAAAGGGTAAGTTCACCTTTGTTTTCAGGGTGGAACATGTAACTTGTTTCCACTCCTGCAGCTGCCGCCCGCTCCACTGCCTGTAGTGAAAGCGAACGGGGGCTCTCCCCCCGCTTGCGGTCACTGTTTTAAAAAAGATGCAGACGTTTCATTCATTTACAGAGTTCCGTGAACGGCAAACTACAAATACCGACAGGCTTTGCGGCTGTCAGCTTGTAGTTTCAATTAACTACCAAGTGCTCTGGTAGCTCATTGTCTTATTACCAGAAGACAATGACGGGGGGTATCTACCTCCCCGTATGAGGTACGAGCAGACACATACACCGATAAATCTGCAGGAGTCCTGTATGGCATCCACGATCTGCTGATTGCAGGTGCAATGCTTTCCAGGTTCCAAGTAAAAAAAAAAAAAAATAAATGCACATTTTTTTACCAGCAAAAAGATGTGCATTTATTTTTTTGTTTTTTTAAAAGGTGAACTTATCCTTTAAATATAATAGTACCTAGTACATAGTCTTGTGGTACACCACTAATCGCAGATCTCTGTTCTGAATGAAATCTGTTTACAAGCATACTCTGATATCTATTCTCTATCAACTACATCGCCACTGAACCAGCCAAGGGTTAGGTCCTAGCTTGTACAACTTTTTATGACATCATTATGTGGAACTGTATCAAATGCTTTGCTGAAATCATGATAGGCTACAGCACCAATGTGGTCCGAATCATTTGTGATATAGTAAAAAAAAAAAATTTAAAAAAATAATGCAATTAATTGGATTACACACACACAAACACACACACACACGTGTATGGTTCACTACCAGGTGTTGGTGTTAAAGCATGCAGTAACGAAAGGCACATGTGTGAAGCCAGCCTCAACATATCACCCTGTGTATAAAAGTATAGGATATTTTTTTAACGAGCCGACAAATTTATTAGGAAATAATTAAGGTCCTTGTCGAGTGTTGTTAGCCTCTACATTGTTGGTAAGCTTTCCATTAACAGAGTCACATTAGAAAGTGGCATCATGTTACATCCTAAATACAGGTGCAACATGTAGCATTTTGCAAATAGTTGAGTTAGTCTTTAACTGTACAATACAACCAGATAGCATGTCATCACTAAATGGTCTATAAAGAAAAAAAGGCAACAAAGTGCTGGCAATTGGCCTTTCTTGTAAAAGTTATCAGAGCAGCTATAAAGCCACCTGATTACTATATCAGAGCTGCGGAGCCCTCCCCACCCCCATCCCCTTTCCGTTGTTCCTGGGCTCTCCAGTTCCAACCAGGACCACTGTAAGTGGTCGGGTCGGCTGCCCACAGAGGAGATGAAGGAACATCCATTCTCTTATCTCCTCTGATGAATGAAGCCAGAGGCAAGTAGGATTTTGTCATTTCCAGTTTAGAACTGTCTTTCCCTGGCCATTACAGCCAGAGAAGCAGCTGATCAAACACATCTGTGCTTGATCAGCTGCATGGGAGGGCAATGGAGGCATCAGGGACCTAATAGACCCCTCATTTCTTCATAAAAAAACCTGTCACTGCCTAAAGCTATCACAAGGGGTCTTGTTCAGTTAAATTAAAAAAAGAAATTTAAAAGTGGAAAAAAATTAAAGCAAAAGTAAACCCATAGATTTAACGGTTTAAAAAAAAAAAACATTACAAGCACGTGGCGGGAATTTAACTGCCACATTAGTTGTGCTCTCAACCAAACTGTCAAACCATCCAATGGCTGGTGTCCTAACCGATCACATGTGCAGCATCATGGCAGCTGAAGATTTAACAGAGGCCAAGATGGCAGCTTCCATTGATAAAACCAATAGGAGGGTTTAAGTCCACTTAAAATAAATAAAAGTAATGAAAAAAAGAACCCCATCCTCCCATGCAAATGCACACGTAGGTCCAGCACGCATATGTAAACAGTGATTGCACCACACATGTGAGGTGTCTCTGCAAATGCCTCCGAGAGAGCAATACTTCCAGCACCATCACGTTTAATGCCGAGTACACAGGATCAGAATTTCGGCCTGCAAAAGACCGATGAGAGTTTCTCATCTGAAAATGCGACCGTGTGTATGCTCCATCTGTCTTTTGCTGGCCGAATTCCAGCCAGCAAAAGATTGAGAGCATGCTCTTAATTTTTTGGTCGGGAAAAGTTCCTATCTGAAAATGCGATCGTCTGTGGCAATTCTGACGCGCAAAATCCCTACGCATGCTCGGAAACAATTCGACGCATGCTCGGAAACATTGAACTTCATTTTCTCGGCTCGTCGTAGTGTTGTACGTCACCGTGTTCTTAACGGTCGTAATTTCAGCAAACTTTTGCGTGACCGTGTGTATGCAAGGCAAACTTTAGCGGAATCTCGTCGGAAAAGACATAATATCTTTTTCCGACGAGAAAACCAGTCGTGTCTACGCAGCATAAGTCTAAACTGATAACCTGTGTCGCCTGTGGACAATTTTAGGTACCATAGTTTGTTGTCATTTTACAAGTGTGTGCAATTTCAAAT
Source organism: Lithobates clamitans (assembly GCA_037952925.1). NCBI lineage: Eukaryota > Metazoa > Chordata > Amphibia > Anura > Ranidae > Lithobates > Lithobates clamitans. The sequence goes on along the minus strand of JBBGZY010000388.1, from coordinate 2,422,751 downwards.
ATTGATATGTTTGGAATGTATTCACTGTACTTGACACAATATCATGTTTTATATTTTGCCACACAATTGGGTATTTTACTGTGTTTGTGTGGACTAAAATTCATTTTAGGTGTATTTTTTCCTAAAAATTAGAATTGATAAACGGCTGCACAAATATCATAAAACATTTTGCAACAGGGTCTTTGCATTCAGAAAATATATAAATGTTTGGGGGTTGTAAGTAATTTTATAGCCAAAAAAATGCTGATATTAACATGTATGTGAAAAATGTCAATACTGATCTATAGGCAAGTGGTTTATTGTCTTGTTCAGTAAATAGGCCATCTCTGTATCTGTGTTGCAATCATGGAAGTATAATGGGCAAAGTGTGGATATTCGGTTTCATCTGGCAATTATTATTCATGTGCTCCACCCCTGCACTTCAGGATTAACGAAATTACACTGCAGATATGGTCTTCAGTTCCACAAGCCAAACAAAATGTAAACAAAAGGCCATCACAAAATCACTGATTTTGTACAAAACACACAGGGCACTGTCAAACAAAATTTACTTACATTTGACTTTATTTCAATGTCATATATTAAACTCTCCCACAGTCCATGAAATTCAGCTGAAAATTTTAAAACAGCAGATTTCAAGTATTAGTGTTATGTTAAGAATCATACTACTATCGTAGGAAAATTAGTAATACTTTATTACCAAAAGACCACGTTTTGATTAACCTTCTACTATACATATTTTTCTCGCTTATAATGTATTTTAGAACAGTGTTGTAATTTACTATTCCATAGCGGTTTCTTATATTTTTAGCATAGCATCACGCATATAAATTATCTCAGTCAACTATGGCTCTTTTTGAACTCATCAGGAATGGGGTATCATTTAGATATATTTTATGCGCTACAAAAACTTTTAGTTCATGCCATAAGTTCTAGGTTTAATACTCTTTCCGGCTATAAACATCTTTTGTATCTATACTATTGTTAAATTATAGCTTTATAGCTGTAAAAAAAATTCTTCTTCTTTTCCGATGATTGTGAGACAAATTTCTTAGTTGATATGACTGAGTCAGCTTAAATCAAACCGTGAGATTTATTTCCACACAAAAGTTACAAAAATACTTACAAAGATTGTACATTTAAATTCAAAATAAATGTTGCTTCTAATAAGATAAAAGATATGAAGATAGAGTTGTTGCAAAAAATAAGTTCATGACATGTGCTTTAAAAAATAGCTGCTGTGTCCTTTGTTCTGAAAGCAGCTGTAACAAATCTCTGTATGCTGGGTTTCTGTACATATGTTTGCTGTGTAGTGCAAGTGTAAGAGAGCTTCCTTCATGCTGCTCTTCACTTAAATAAACTTGCTCTCTTTGTTAAATTTTGCACCGAATAATACACCCTCCCATATTACTCACTTCGTCCTTTCCCTTCCCCTCCCCTCTAAGGGTGGGGGCTAAGAGTAGGAATGAAATATGAACAGCATATCTAATTAACTCCAGACACAGGAAGTGGTGGATGATAATGTCTGACACAAAATGACTATACACATAGTTTCTTAAACATAGTATCAGTAACATACAAATTTGTTTATGAAAATATAACCAGTTATATCAATCATATCTTGATAGCTTCTTGAAATTAAGAACTCAGTTCCAATGTCACATCTCTAAGTTATTAATTCAAAAGACCTCACATGTACACAATATTACAAGTGATTTCATAAGCTCAGTTATACTTGTATGACCGAATTAAAATTTAGAAAGGATATAACAACTATATACCTTTTTCTACTGTACGATACTGTCACTATTTATAAAACCTACACTGCCTTTTAGTGGTGTCTTTGGCTGCCGACATACTTGAGAATCATGATTTGTTTTTCAGAGCAGTGTGTTGCTTTTCAGAGAACATTAAAAATGGCTTATTGCATCTGTGATAAGTACTGGGATCACCAATCTTTCTTACACCAGGACATCAGAAACTGCAGTTACATTGTTTATACAGATCTCTCTCACCAGCAGGCAAAATCCAGTGGTCAGCTGCCACAAGGTCCCCATTTTCTTCTTCCAGATTTTCTGAACTGGGACCTTCTTCATTTAAATGAAAAACATTCACAAATATACTGCACTTGCTAAGATCAATGGGCTTCAAAAAAGAAAAGAAAATATTAAAAATTAAGTAAAATACAATTTTCACATTTTTGTTAATTTTTTTGTATTTCAATTCTGCTGATGTCCTCTAGTTTTTTTTTCATCCATTACTTGTTTACCCCGCAGCCCCCCCTCCCCCCCCAAACAAACCCAATCTTGTTCTTGATCCAGTGATGTGCATGCAAACATGTGGCTCAGATACAGCAGCAGGAGCCATTGGCACCCCCTCCCTACCTACCTTATCTCTCCTACCCACCCTGCCTGGGGTGGCTTCATTATTTTTTTATAACATTTTTAGCAAGTACATGCAAAAAAATTAAAAAGGCAGTGGTGATTAAAAATCACCAGAAGAAAGCTCTATCTGTCTTTAAAAAAATTATATAAAGTTCATGTGGTTACAGTGTTGCATGACTGAGAAATTGTCAAAATGCAACAGCGTTGAATAATGAAAAAATGGCTTGGGCAGGAAGCCGGTGAAACAGTTTGGTCTGGAAGTGGTTAAAAAGTGTTTCTGATAAAATGTTCTTAATTTACTATACAAATTTTCAAAATCACAATATGTGGACGAGAAGGTCTAGCTCTAATTCATCCCAAAGGTGTTCAATCGGGTTGAGGTCAGGACTCTCTGCAGGCCAGTCAAGTTCCTCTACCCTAAACTCGCTCATCCATGTCTTTATAGACCTCGTTTATGCACTGGTGCGCAGTCATGCTGGAACAGTGAGTGGCCATATATGTATGTGTGCGCAATATATATATATAAATATATATATATATATATATATATATATATATATATATATATATAAATGCGCACATACATATAACACTCAGCTTCCATTTTTTATTTTTTCTTCATTAAAAACAAACATGTTATAATTATCTGCTCTGTGCAATGGTTTTTGCATCATGCAATCCCAATCCCCCTCTTCTCTAATCCCCCCCAGAGATTGCATTAAAGGTAAAAAAAGCTTTTACCTTTACAACCACTTTAACTCTGCATGTACCCAGATGATGCAAAGCCTACCTGCGCTGCAAGGGTTAAAAGCTCATTACGTGTAGGTGTAGAGGAATAAGCTGTCATAATTGCCTTATTCCTTGATCCCACAGGCTTCCTACACGCTGACTGGTCCCCCAAGGCCTCTTCTATAAAGGCACTCTGGTCGGTGGTCAGACTCTAACATCATCACATACAATGCAGGACCAATAGTGAGGACGGCACAACCCCAGGCATCAGGGAGAAGAGGCAAGTTCTTGATGCTTGCCGGATTGATGAATAAAAGGCACGTATTAGGAATTGTGGGGAAAAAGGGGGGGCAATGGGAGCAAGTGGGACTTTATATGAAGCATGCAGTCTCAGGTGGTGTGGGCGGGTGCCTTGCGCTGGGCGTCAACATCATGCCTATTCGACTATGCGTGCTGCGTCCTGTTTAGGGCGCCACTTTGCGGGTGGTCTTGCTCCATTTGCGTGCATCACGTGGGGATGGTTTGGCGCCAAATGCCGGGTGCCTTCAATGCCCGGGTGGCGCCTCCCTCCCCACATGCATGCAACATGACGTTGGGGGTGTGCCTTGGCCGTGCCCATATAGCCCTTTCCTTGCTGGCCCTGTGTCCTGGTCTGATTCCCTTATACACATTGCACTTCATTGGACCTGCTCCTATTTGAGGTAGTACCACTTGTCTTGAGTTTCACTTGTTTGATATTTTCATTTAACATCCCCCCTTTTGCAGTTTCTTACATGTTCAATTATTCATCATATTCACCTATTTTTAATTCTTTTGTTATGAGGGTTCTGTCACATGTATCAGCACATCACATTTCCCCTATTCCTATTGTCAATATGGGAAACTCCATGTATTATAGAGGCTTATATATTTGTCATTACGGTAATGTCTACACAACCCTCAACAGACGGTGTTATTTATATCCCCAGCCCTGAAGGGAATTTGCGTCCATGGATGCCTGTCCACCTTGGGGGAGGCTTTGGTGTGGGTTACAGTCATTCTACACGCTCCCTCGGTTTCCATGCTTGACATTACCGGTGGGCCTCCGGTTTCCAGTGCCGCACTATACCTCCTATACACAGCAGACCAGTTTGTAAGTACTACCATGGGATTGGTTCCATTCCAACATGTACATCATTTAATCTGCTATATGCTAACTATTCATGGGAAATTATGCATCTCGTTTTAGATCATTTTTACGTGCCTGCTCCTGATGAGTGGTAACACCAAACCTCAAAACGCATCAAGCTAGTTTGAAACCATGTTTGTACCTACATTGTATCTATAATGTCATATTCTATACATATCTTGGGGAATAGGATTGAAAGACCACTAATCTAGGGTTTCTTTCTTTATACACCTATGCAGATCAGAGTGTTTGGAGGTCATTTTAATTATTGTAGTCATTGCTTTATTATGTTAATAATCAACATGTATGTGTATATAGATGGAATTTATGGGTTTTATTACCACTATCAATTATTGTTTTTAATCTTGTTATTCATGGTCCTATGTTACCAAAATAAACACTATTTTATATATCACATACACACATTATATACATATATATGTGTATGTGTGTGAATATGATAGGGAAGGAGGTGCATGACTTATCTGGTCTTGACCTCATATAAAGTCCAAACAATGGTCTTGTTTTGAAGGTAATTATTATAGCACATCCCTTTACCCTAAACTTAAAGTGGAATTCCAGGACAAAGCTATCTAATCTTCAAACTGCTCCCAGCCTTCCAGACATGACTAGGGCAATAATCATGAGAGTAAAAGTGACTATTACAGCTGACACTCGCCTTTCCCAAAATATCACCAAGCTAATATCCCTTAGTTCATTTACACCTTAGAAAAAATACTTGTCATATTTAAATAAAGAGGTACCCAAAGGTTATTCCAAAGGCAATAGCAATGATCGATATGTTTGAACATCTGTGTTGCAGAAACAGCAGTTTTGAATAGTGCATTTGTCCAAAACAGCGATACCACAAATGGCATAAATCAGTATCACATAATTTAAGGCCCAACTTGGTGTTACTTTTTTTAAAGGTCCTTTAGGATGGGTGGTTGGATAGAAAATAGCTCCACAGCGTCTGATCAATTGCCCCCTTATGATATATATTACATACACATATACACACATACAGTGGGGACAGAAATATTCAGACCCCCTTACATTTTTCACGCTTTGTTATATTGCAGCCATTTGCTAAAATCATTTAAGTTCATTTTTTTCCTCATTAATGTACACACAGCACCCCATATTGACAGAAAAACACAGAAATGTTGACATTTTTGCAGATTTATTAAAAAAGAAAAACTGAAATATCACATGGTCCTAAGCATTCAGACCCTTTGCTGTGACACTCATATTTAACTCAGGTGCTGTCCATTTCTATTGATTATCCTTGAGATAGTTCTACACCTTAATTTGAGTCCAGCTGTGTTTGATTATACTGATTGGACTTGATTAGGAAAGCCACATACCTGTCTATATAAGACCTTACAGCTCACAGTGCATGTCATGAGAATCATGAGGTCAAAGGAACTGCCTGAAGAGCTCAGAGACAGAATTGTGGCAAGGCACAGATCTGGCCAAGGTTACAAAAAAATTTCTTCTGCACTTAAGGTTTCCGAAGAGCACAGTGGCCTCCATAATCCTTAAATGGAAGACGTTTGGGACGACCAGAACCCTTCCTAGAGCCGGCCAAAGTGAGCTGTCCGGGGAGAAGAGCCTTGGTGAGAGAGGTAAGAACCCAAAGATCATTGTGGGGCCAAGTATAGGGATATCCTGGACGAAAACCTTCTCCAGAGTGCTCAGGACCTCAGACTGGGCCAAAGGTTTACCTTCCAACAAGACAATGACCCTAAGCACACAGCTAAAATAACGAAGGAGTGGCTTCACAACAACTCCGTGACTGTTCTTGAATGGCCCAGCCAGAGCCCTGACCTTAACCCAATTGAGCATCTTTGGAGAGACCTAAAAATGGCTGTCCACCAACGTTTACCATCCAACCTGACAGAACTGGAGAGGATCTGCAAGGAGGAATGGCAGAGGATCCCCAAATCCAGGTGTGAAAAACTTGTTGCATCTTTCCCAAAAAGACTCATGGCTATATTAGATCAAAAGGGTGCTTCTACTAAATACTGAGCAAAGGGTCTGAATACTTAGGACCATGTGATATTTCAGTTTTTCTTTAACAAATCTGCAAAAACGTCAACAATTCTGTTTTTTTCTGTCAATATGGGGTGCTGTGTGTACATTATTGAGGAAAAAAAATGAACTTAAATGATTTTAGCAAATGGCTGCAATATAACAACAATTGAAAAATTTAAGGGGGTCTGAATACTTTCAGTCCTCACTGTATATACAGTTGTGCTCATAAGTTTACATACCCTGGCAGAATTTATGATTTCTTGGCCATTTTTCAGAGAATATGAATGATAACACAAAAACTTTTCGTTCACTCAAGGTTAGTGTTTGGCTGAAGCCATTTATTATCAATCAACTGTGTTTATTCTTTTTAAATCATAATCACAACAGAAACTACCCAAATGACCCTGATCAAAAGTTTACATACCCCAGTTCTTAATACCATGTACTGCCCCCTTTAACATTAATGACAGCTTGAAGTCTTTTGTGGTATTTGTGGATGAGGCTCTTTAACTTCTCAGATGGTAAAGCTGCCCATTCCTCTTGGTAAAAAGCCTCCAGTTCCTGTAAATTCTTGGCCTATCTTGCATGAACTGTACGTTTGAGATCTCCCCAGAATGGCTCAATGATATTGAGGTCAGGAGACTGAGATGGCCACTCCAGAACCTTCAATTTATTTTGCTGTAGCCAATGACAGGTCAACTTGGCCTTGTGTTTTGGATCATTTTTATGTTGGAATGTCTAAGTACATCCCATGGGCAGCTTCCTGGCTTATGAATGCAAATGTTCCTCCAGTGTTTGATAACATACTGCATTTATCTTGCCATCAATTTTGACCACATTTCCCGTGCCTTTGTAGCTCACACATCCCCAAAACATCAGCGATCCACCTCCGTACCTTTCATCACAGGCCTTGTTGAGTCCTCTCCAAATGTAGCGTTTATGGTAATGGACAAAAAGCTAAATTTTGGTCTCATCGGTCCAAATAACTCTGTGCCAGTTTGAGGCACAAGTAAAAGAAATGGTTTTGTGTTATCATTCATATTCTCTGAAAAATGGCCAGGAAATCAAATGCTGCTAGGGTGTGTAAACTTATGAGCACAACTGTGTGTATGTATTATATATATATAATAATAATTTTCTAAAAAAAATAAATAAAAAAAAGAAGGATGTTAAAAACAGAAATGCAGCTTTTGCTGCAACTGCAATACTCCCCATTTAACTTGCATGCCCAGTCTAAGCACCCCTCCCCCACAGGATATCCTCAGTCTGGGACACAGTTAACCTGGATGATCAAGGACATACTATGAATGCAGGGCATCACAGACCGACTCCCTAAGGTGGTATTACTATGGTACCCTACACTCACAGTATAAAAATGCAGAAAACACCGATGTCATGTCAGCATCACTGATGACAGTCCACCAGTGGGAAAAGATCCTAGGAAGAAGAGGACCCTGTGTGTCATGTGACTGGCCTGAAGACATCTGGATAAGGTAAGAGTAAAAATAAAAAATAAAAGATTAAAAAACACATGGGGGCTGTCGAGAGGGGAACCCGAAGCTGGACTTTAAGGCTTCATGCACACAGGCTGTTAAAATAACGTTATGAAAATGCCAGTATCTTTGCAGTGATTTTTTTAAACTTTTTTCAGCTTTTTTCAGCGTTTTTGCAATAGCGGTTTTTAGCGTTTTTCCGCATTAGCGTTTTTTAGCAGGTTTTTCTTCAAATTTTTTTTTTTTTTTCAATAGATCAAAAATGTTAAAAAACGTTGGTGAATGACGTTTTTGAGCGGTTTTGAGCGTTTATCAGCGTTAGAGCGTTTTTACAGCTGAAAAACGTCTCTCAGAACCCACTGGTCCTGGGTTTTTTTTTACAGCTTAAAAACGCCTATGCCATTTGCAGCTCAAAAACGCCTAGGTGGGCATGAAGCCATAGACTAACATAGACAGGCCTTTTTAAGCTGCAAAAAAAGCTCAAAAAAGCAGCTGTAAAAACGTCCGCGTGCATGAGGGCTAAAAGTTAAACTACAGCAATCTGTAATACATTTCAAAACACATTAATGCAAATGTAATCAATATGTCTTACCTGTCTGTCTTTTACTTTTAACTCTGTATCTACAATGGCCACTGAATTTACATTCTTTGTTAAAAACACATCATCAAACTCTGTCCAAGAATAATCACCAAACACAACGCAATGCCTATTTAACAGCTGTAGAACACGAGTTCTTATTTCTTCAGTCTTTGCAGTGCTAAAGATTAAAACAGAAAAATGTGTTTATTCTGTAAAGAAAAATGTGGTGTAACCATTGAAATTATCACAATTAGGAATTTCAAAGAAGGAGCTAATGTGATTTCCATTTACTTGGATAGGTGCGTGGTCCCCCACCTAACAACTCCAGAACCATAAATTCTTCTCCATCTTTGTTGTTAGTCCCAGCAGCCTTTTGGCTGGTCTCATAGGCTTAGTACTTGCATGTTTAACAAGTAATACCATATATACTCGAGTATAAGTCGATCGATCCAAGTATAAGTCAAGGCCCTAATTTACCACAAAAAAAAAATGGGAAAAACTTATTGACCCGAGTATAAGACGAGAGTGAGAAATGCACAGCTACTGTAAGTGGAAAAGATGGTCAGCAATGCCCATTTGCAGCCTCACTGTGCCCATTTGCAGCCATAGGTCAGCCGAACTTCAAACTCGGTAGTTAAGGGTTCCTAGATGCCCCCTAGCTGCAGCCAAAATTTGGGGTCTCTGAACCCAAAGGGTCCCGAAATGACATTGCTGCAGATGGACACAGTTGACCGACTTTGGGGCCCCATATCTTGGGGCCACTTAGTGCTAGGAACCCCAAATTTGGAACTAGCACCATAAAATATCCAAAGCTGGGGTTTCTAGCACCAAGTGGCCCCGAGATACAGGGCCCCAAAAATCGGTTCAGAAAATGTCAAGCACTTTTCTGCAGCAGAGAATGACATTTTCCGAACCGGCTTTGGGGCCCCGTTTTTCTGGGCCACTTGGTGCTAGGAACCCCAGATTTGGATATGTTATGGTACCAGTTCCACTGGGTTTTCACACCAATTTGGGGTTCCTAGCACCAAGTGGCCCTGAGATACGGGGCCCCAAAGTCGGTTCGGAAAATGAAATTTTTTGCTGCAGAAAAGTGCTTGACTCGAGTATAAGTCGAGGGGGGCACTTTCAGCACAAAAAAAATGTGCTGAAAAACTCGACTTATACTCAAGTATATACGGTAATACTTGTATTTTAATATCTTTGTATTAGTCACTTATGAAAAGTGATCCTCAGACAAAAAACTATTTAGTCAAAAAAAAGGGCAGAATGTAATCGTACCGGTTCATGATTTAAACCTTAAAATATATAGAGGCACAATGAAAGATTTTAGTGCTGTGCTCTGTTAAGAGAAATGTATCCTCACTTCCTGTCCTGCCGATACGGATTTACCAAACAGAAAGCGACTGAAGTTCTCCAACAAAAATATTTTGTTTTGTGTCCCTGTTACAGACAAAACTAGATAACAAAAGTTTAACATAGTGTACACTCTAATGCCCTGTACACACGACCAGACTTTCTGGCAGACTAGGTCTGCCGGTCTTCCCGACGGACTTCTGGCAGACTTACAACGGGCTTTCCGAACGAACGGACTTGCCTACACATGGACTAAAGTCCGTTCATTTTGAACGTGATGAGATACGACGGGACTAGAAAAGGAAAGGCCCTTAGGTATGGTATGGATCATCATGCCCCGGGACTGTGCCATCATAAGGGGTGGGGTCACCGGGCGACATCACCCGCTGACCACGCGACATGCCTTTATAAGTCATTGGGCACCGCTCACACAGCATTACAGTGGGAGAGAGCGTCGTGTCAACATCGGAAGAAGAGAAGAGGGAACAAGACGACAGAGAAGACCGGGCCACCGCTAGCAAAAGAGCAGAAGACATCGGAGGAGCCCGGCAGAAGAACCGGACACCAGGAGAAGAACCGGACACCGGGAGAAGAGGCCGGAGAAGAACCGGAGAGAGCGGAGAAGTCTGAAGAGACCCCCCAAAGTCAGAAGAGACCCCCGAAGTCAGAAGACGACACTTTTTATTGACACTTTGTTTCCTAGTGGAATGGGTAGGGGTACCCCAAACTCATTCACATGGGGTGGGGGGCAGGGATCTGGGGGCCCTCTTATTAAAAGGGGGCTCCCGGATTCCGATAAGCCCCCCGCCCACAGACCCCGACAACCAACAGCCAGGGTTGTCGGGAAGAGGCCCTTGTCCTCATCAACATGGGGACAAGGTGCTTTGGGGTGGGGGGCCTCAGGGCGCCCCCGTCCCCCAAAGCACACACCCGCCCATGTTAAGGGCATGCGGCCTGGTATGGTTCAGGAGAGGGGGGGCACTCGCTCATCCCCACCCCCTTTCCTGACCGGCCGGGCTGCGTGCTCTGATAAGGGTCTGGTATGGATTCTGGGGGGACCCCCACGCTGTTTTTTCGGCGTAGGGGGTTCCCCTTAAAATCCATACCAGACCTAAGGGACATTGTCGCCTCCCTCTTGCCGCAACAGGAAAATGTGTTTTTCCTATTGCGAGATGTATAGTACCCTGTCGCCGAGAACCAGCGCGATAGAAGCGCACTGGAAACATTCTCGCGGGCAGGTGCTGTAGCTGCCACGTCGTATTTGGTCCGTCGGACAAGCGTACAGACGAACACGCTTCCAGATAGGAACTGGGTCCAGCTGAGTTCCGGTGGAAAGATTTGAAACGTTTCAAATCTAAAGTCCGTAGGATTTTCGACCGAAAAGGTCCGTCGGAAGTCCGATGAAACCCACACACGGTCGGATTGTCCGTTGGACCAGTCCGGTCGAAAAGTCCGCTTGTGTGTACGCGGCATAATGCTCAGTTCACACCGGTGCGATGCGAGAACCCTGCGAATCCAGTGCGGGTTCCTGCATCGCACATGAAATCGCATGGTGGTTCACACTGAGATCTGCGGACCGCTGCGGGTATGACACCTGCAGCGGTTCGCAATCGCAGTGCGAACTGTGAAATAGTGCAGTAATCTGATCGCATAGGTGTGAACACCCATGCGATCAGATTCCGGTGTGGAGCAAAAAAAGGGTCCTGCACCTGCACCAAGCAACAGTTTTTCAAGCGCAAATTTTTTGGGGGATATAAAAGTTGACATTACGCCGAGTAAATAGATAACAAACATGTAAAGCTTTAAAACTGCACACGCCCTCATTCCTTCCCTATAAGGAAGTCACAGATCATGTGACAAAACTCGTCAGGTGGAGCAACATGAATTCATCACGCCCAGAAGCTGTGTAGTGGTCATTTTGACACATCCTCACCAGATGTCCATGCTTAGGGGGGCAATGTATGTGCAATACTTTCTTGCTTTTAATCTTGTGCAAGGAAAGCACAGTGCACTTTATTTGTGGGTATTATTTCATCTTTTTACCGAATAAATGGTTTTATCTGAAGGTATTAGACTATGGAAGGTTTTCTGTTTCATTTATGCTACTGAGCGATAGGTATCCTGAGGCATTGTTTGGGGATTTGTTCTCACCTGCCCTTTGAAGGATTGCTGCAATAATTTACAACCAGGTGTCTGGGACAGCTCTGGTTGACCTTACCATTGTGTAGGTCGGCCATGGAGGTAATCGGCAGTGGAGATTAGTAGTGAATACACAGAGGTGAAGCACTCCTGCATAATATTCCGTTGGTGTGCACATGAAATTTGGGCAGGTTTGTTATTTAGAGCTTTTAGGCAACATTAACGCAGGACATTTTTTTTTTTTATTGATGTGGACTTTTCTTTTCATTTTTCTTTACAATTTTATTTGCACTTTGTTTAGTTTATTGCACAATTATACCACATATGCATTTTTTGAATGCTATGATTTACAATTAAGTATATGTGTGTTTATATGAGGATCACAATTCTGTGAATATAAAGTATTTAAGGGTGTTCTTGGTATTATATGTTTGTTATTCATATATTTCACACAACAAAATATATTTTTATTTATTTTTTTAGTGGTGTTGCGGTTTAATTTTTTGTTTTACGTTTGTGTATTTCTTCCATCTGTGCAATAATTCAGTATGAAAGCTTTCCTCTGTGAAGGAACTTCCTGTAATAAAGACCGGTCACTGTTGCTCTCCTTTTGCTAGGTGACTGGTCTTGTCTCCACCCCTCCTGTACTTCTCAGCAGGAAGCATGTAACGGGTGGGGTCTGCTGGGTCGCTTCATCATCTCTACTCTCTGTACAGCACAGTGAAGTGATGTCAGTGCTACTTTTAAAAGTAAAGTCAGACTCTCCTGGATTGTAATTGACGCTGTAAAGTGTTAGCGCTCGTTGTACTCTGTATGCTGCACTAATTACTGTACCTTCCAATTTCATAATAAATATATTCTACTTGTGAAAATCCAGGTTAGACTTACCGGTAACTTGTTTTCCAGAAGCCTTTCAGGACAGCACCTGAGAGATCGTGACTCCTCCCAACGGAAACAGGAAACACCTCCTTCCAGATCTTTAAAGGGAGGCACCTCCCTACCACACATCAGTTGTAGAAGAGAACTTCCGGCTGGAACACATAAGCACATATGTTAGTCACAGCATAGTTCATCAAACTTATAGGGCGGGTCGTTGCTGTCCTGAAAGACTTCTGGAAAACAAAATTACTGGTAAGTCTAACTTGGATTTTCCCAAGCCATCTTTCAGGACAGCACCTGAGAGGATAACAGACTTACCCCCTTAGGGCGGGACAACAGCCTGCAGGACCTTCCTGCCAAATGCCCGATCTTTGGAAGATGTGAGGTCCAGGTCTGTAATGTCGCACAAAGGTGCGGAAACTTGACCATATTGCCGCCTTGCAAATTTGTTCAGGGGTGGCACCAGCTCTTTCTGCCCAAGTGGCTGCAAGCGCTCTGGTTGAGTGTACACGAAATCCATCTGGCGGAGACAACCCTGTACGTGAGTATGCTTCCAGGATGGATAATTTTAGCCATCTGGCTAGTGAACCTTTAGAAGCCTGGCAACCTTTCTTGTTTCCCGAAAAAAGGACAAATAACGAGTCTTTATGTCTAAAGTCCTTTGTAATTTCTACACAGCGTAACAAAATCCTTTTGACATCCAACATATGAAAAAAGGTCTCCTTCTCCCCCCGATGGATTAGCACAGAAGGTTGGGAGCACAATGTCTTGTGAGCGATTATGCATTGAAGCTACTTTAGGTAAGAACTTTGGATCTGTCCTAAAAATAACTCTATCCGGAAACACTAACAGGTAAGGTTCCCAATTGACAGAGCGTGTAGCTCACTGATCCTGCGTGTTGAAGTAACGGCGATCAGGAACACAGCTTTAAGAGAGACATTTGAGTGACGCTTCTTCCAGAGGTTCAAATGGACTCCTTGCTAAAGACTGCAGTACTACCGACAGGTCCAACTTAGAGAAATTCTTGACCGGTGCTGGCTTTGATCTTGCAAGAGCTCTAAAAAAAAAATCTGACTACCAGCGGTTCAGAGGCCACAGATTTTGCTAAGAACACCACTAGCGCAGCAACCTCTACTTTCAAGGTACTGACTGCAAGTCCCTTATCTACCCCATCTTGCAAGAACACCAAGATGGAAACAAGGCTCCTTGGGTCTTAGGCAGATGAATTGCACCATGAATTATAGACTTTCCAGACTTTGGTAAAGATGGCTCTTCTTACCTTTTTCCTACTTCATAGTAATGTTGTAATTAGACAGTCAGAAAACCCCTTACTCCTTATCTGAGGAGCAGCTGCTATCAGGCTGCGAGAGATAGCCTGGCTACTTCTGGAGGATTTACTGGACCTTGGATTAGCAGATCTTGCCTGAGAGGTAGATGCCAACAAGGCTTTGTGGCTATTCCCAGGACGGTTGAGAACCAGGCACATTTTGGCCAAAACTGAGTAATTAAGATGACTGGTACCCCTTCCCGTTTGGAACTTTTTTAGTACCAGTGGGATTAATTAAAATGGGGGGAAAGCGTAGCAAAGGTGAAATCTCCATGGATGCGCCAGTGCGTCTGTCCCTAGTGATCCGTCGAGATTGTTTAGGGAAAAGAACTGAGGAACCTGTGCAGTCTCTTTTGAGGTGAACAGGTCCACCTCTGGCTGTCCCCACATACTGGAAATCGCTGCGAAGACCTAAAGGAATCAGAGACCACTGTGCTTCCTGAACGGGGTACCTGCTTAGGAAATCCGCCACTCTGTTCAGGGTCCCCTTTAGGTAGACTGCTGACAGGGATAGCAAGTGCTTCTCTGCCCACAGAAGAATTTCCGTTGCCAGTGCTTGTAAGGACCTGCTCCTTGTGCCCCAGACTGTTTAGGTAAGCCACAGCCATGGCATTGTCCGTCAACACCTGAACATGGTAAAACTGTACATCTTGCGTGAATATTGCTAGAGATAAAGCGATCGCCTTTAACTCTCTCCAATTTGAGGACCTTGTGGCCTCCTTCTTGGACAAACTTCCTTGAGTTAAGTTTTTTCCTAGGTGGGCTCCCCATCCCCAAGAGCTGGCGTCTGTTGTCAGTCTTCTTTCGACTGGAAAGGCCCAATCTAGAACCCTTGATAGGATCTCCTGATTTCTCCACCACTATATTGACCTCTTCACCTGGGTCGGAATCTTCACCTCAGTGTCCAGGGATCTTAAGTTGTGATCCTATGAACCTTGTCCTTTTTTTCTTGCGGGAGAAAAATCCACTGTTCTATTGAATCGATTTAATAACACAGAAACTGAACCTCCTGTGACCGGTTTAGGATCCATCCTAGAGATTCCAGATGATTGCGTGCTTTGACTAATGCCGCGTACACACGATCGGACTTTCTGGCATACTTGGTCCGGCACACTTCACACTTTCTGACGGACTTTGTCCACCAGGTGCGCCGGACTTTAAAACGGACGGACTTGCCCAAACACGACCAGACTTTCCGGCGGGCTAAGTCCGCCCGTCTTTCCGACGGACTTTCGCCGGAGTTACTTTCCGGCGAACTTTCAGAATGAACAGACTTGCCCACACATGGACAAGTCTGTTCATTTTGAACGTGCCTCAGGTGCGACGGGACTAGAAAAGGAAGTCAATCTTGCCGCTTTTATCGGCGAGATTGACACCTTGTGAGCCCCGTCGCGGGTCATACCAGGCCCTTAGGTCTAGTATGGATTATAAAGGGAAGCCCCTACGCCGGAAAAACGGCGTGGGGTCGCCCCTAAAATCCATACTAGACCCCGATCCGAGCACGCAGCCCGGCCGGTCAGGAAAGGTGGTGGGGACGAGCGAGCGCCCCCCCTCCTGAACCGTACTAGGCCGCATGCCCTCAACATGGGGGAGTGGGTGCTTTGGGGGAGGGGGCACCCTGTGGGGCCCCCCCAACCCAAAGCACCTTGTCCCCATGTTGACGAGGACAAGGGCCTCTTCCCAACAACCCTGGCCGTTGGTTGTCGGGGTCTGCGGGCGGGGGGCTTATCGGAAATCTGGGAGCCCCCTATAATAAGAGGGCCCCCAGATCCCGGCCCCCAACCCTATGTGAATGAGTATGGGGTACATGGTACCCCTACCCATTCACCTAGGGAAAAAGTGTCAATAATAAAACACACTACACAGGTTTTTAAAATAATTTATTAAACAGCTCCGGGGGGGTCTTCCTCCGGCTTCGGGGGTCCCTCCGGTTCCTCTTCTCCCGGCATCCGGTAGGTTCTTCTCCGCTCTCTCCGGCCTCTTCTCCCGGTGTTCCAGTTCTTCGGCCGGCTCCTTCGCTGTCTTCAGGCTGCTCTTTTGCCAGCGGAGGTCAACATCACCCGGTGACCACGCCCCCTAAAACGTCACAGTCCCAGCATGCCCAGGGACTGTGACATCATAAGGGGGTGGGGTCTCTGCCTATATAAGTCACAACGGAGCCCTCAGAGAGCAGTCCAGCCGGAGAGAGCGTCGTGTCAACATCTGGACAAGAGAAGAGGGAAGAAGACAAGAAGCCAAGAAGCCCAGAAGTCTGGACCTCCGCTGGCAAAAGAGCGGCCTGAAGACAGCGGAGGAGCCGGCCGAAGAACTGGAACACCGGGAGAAGAGGCCGGAGAGAGCGGAGAAGAACCAGCCGGACTCCGGGAGAAGAGGAACTGGAGGGACCCCCAAAACCGGAAGAAGACCCCCGAAGCCGGAGGAAGACCCCCCCGGAGCGGTTTAATAAATTATTTTAAAAACCTGTGTAGTGTGTTTTATTATTGACACTTTTTCCCTAGGTGAATGGGTAGGGGTACCATGTACCCCATACTCATTCACATAGGGTGGGGGGCCGGGATCTGGGGGCCCTCTTATTATAGGGGGCTCCCGGATTCCAATAAGCCCCCCGCCCGCAGACCCCGACAACCAGGGTGCAGGGCGCCCCCTCCCCCAAAGCACCCACCCCCCCATGTTGAGGGCATGCGGCCTGGTCTGGTTCAGGAGGGGGGGGGCGCTCGCTCGTCCCCACCCCCTTTCCTGACCGGCCGGGCTGCGTGCTCGGATCGGGGTCTGGTATGGATTTTAGGGGGGCCCCACGCCGTGTTTTCGGCATAGGGTTTCCCTTTAAAATCCATACCAGACCTAAGGGCCTGGTATGCCCCGCGCTCGCCGCAATAGAAAAATTTGTTTTTCCTATTGCAGCGAGCGTGAAATGCAATGCCCTGCC
This sequence comes from Lithobates clamitans, assembly GCA_037952925.1. Lineage (NCBI taxonomy): Eukaryota > Metazoa > Chordata > Amphibia > Anura > Ranidae > Lithobates > Lithobates clamitans. The sequence continues at coordinate 2,405,736 of JBBGZY010000388.1, read as the reverse complement.
CTTGCGTCGTATCTGATCCGTTGGACCAGCATACAGACGAGCGGGCTTTCCGTCGGACCAGCACACAGACGAGCGGACTTTCCGCCAGAAACTAAGTCCGAGGGAAAGATTTAAAACATGTTTCAATTCTAGGTCCGGCGGGCTTTTGGGAAAAAGTCCGCCGGAGCCTACACACGGTCGGATTGTTTGGCGGACTCTGGTCCGCCGGACCAAGTATGCTGGAAAGTCCGCTCGTGTGTACGCGGCATAAGTTGTCCTGCAACCTTTCCCCTGAGGGGGCGAAGAATAGTAGGTCATCCAAATAGGGAATCACTGCGATTCTCTGAAGACGAAGCGGAGCTAGGGCTTCCGCCATCACCTTGGTAAAGATCCGAGGTGAGGACGACAGCCCGAACGGCAAGGCCCTGAACTGCAGATGATGAATCACGCCTTTCATCTTTACCGCCAACCTGGAGATATTTCTGGGACTGAAGTGAGATTGGGGTATGCAGGTATGCATCCCTTAAAATTATTGACGCCGAGGGTGTGGCTTGGATGGCTTCCAGAACGGACGTGTCTCCCTGAGGCTCCCAGCCCAGCCTGCCTGCACACAGCTAAATCCTGCCGTTAACTATGGGCAAACCCCGCAAGAACAAAGAAGCCGACCCCCGGGGACATTCTACCAGGCCCTCCTCAGCTCTCCCGCTGCTCATCAAGGAGTATTTTGGTCACGGAGCTCTGGCGGGACCACACGAGGCAAAGATGGCGCAGGCTCCATGCAAAGCAGCCCTCTCCTCTCCTCCACCACGAGACTCTCTGGGACACAGGACTCACAGGTATGGCTCTGAGGGGGATCTCCTGGCTGCTCATGCCCCAGCTACCCCTGCTAGCTCCCTGATCGGGCCCCCCGCTCCCTCTGGAGGACACCTGCTGGAGAGCCTCTCGCAGCCACCCCCCCGCTTTGTGGAGCCCCCACCATCTCCATCTACATTCACCGACCAGCCATCCCCCTCCTGGGACTCATCTGCCCCTGAATGGGACCCCCGCTCCCACAGCAGTCCCAGGCACACAGGGACAAAGCCCTCTCTCTCTCTCTAAGCATCAGAGGGATCCATCCCAGGCTCCAGTACTTCCCCAAGCCCCGCAGTCACCAGGCCTCCAGGGGGCTCATTCACATGCTGAGCGCCCACAAGGATACTCCAAGAAAACAAAGCTTAAAACTATCGCTACACGCTAGCCCCCAACCACACCAGGGAGGCTACCCCCTGTCAACACCCTATCCGGCCTCAGCGCAGGACTTTTATGCCCACACCGCAACGACTCTGAAGCTGAACCCGAGGCGTACACATTCTGGCAAAGGGGAAAAGGATCCGAACCCTCTGTTCAACCTATGAAACCTCAAATTAATATAGCTCTACATGTTTCGCAATTGAATGCTTCTTCAGAATCCTTTCGTTCGGATCCTTTTCCCCTTTGCAAGGGATACCCCCCTGGTTGTATCAACCTATGTGTGAGAGAGTACCTACCATTATTTTGCAGTGTATTGCAATATTTTTTAAAATGTTTGTGTTTGTGCTTTTTTGTATAATAAAAGATTCATATTTAATTTTATGACTGGTGCCTACAAAGTCCATTTTTCCACTCCCTTGGGTGTATTCCCTAGCATTTGTAGTTCAAGGACGTTGGCACTGCTCTAACTACGAAATCTCCACAGTCCATCCTGTGATGAGATTTGGTAATTCATCTTTTGTTCTATGTCCACTGCATGCCCACAATGCAGGACTTGCGTATGCTCATCCAAGAAGTATATGAAACCTGCAGATCTGAGATTAACATGCTACGCACTGACCTCCACCAGCTATCTACTAAAGTCACATCTCTGGAGGAAGAAGCCCGCGACACTAAGCTTGAACTCTCACAAATACACAAGCGCCTGACCTCACAAGCATCTACTCTCAGGAACTTTCAATCTCGAGGATCTAGATAATAAAGGTAGACGTAACAACATCAGGGTCCGCGGTCTCCCAGAGGCGACCCAGGACGAAGATTTACCTACAATTTTCAACAATATACAGGGCCGCCTGGAACACCAAAGAGTTAAATTAGACCGAGCCAGCCGCCCCCACGGACCGGGGTCCAGACCACGAGATGTGATCAGTGGGGTGCACAACTACAACCTCAAGGACGACATCATGAGAAAAGCGCGCAACATGCACACCATTGACTTTGATGGCGCCTCCATACAGCTCTTCCCGGATCTGTCTTGGATTACCCTCCAGCAACGACGTCCACCACCTTACGATATCCTGAAGATTTCCAATCTTTCTGCAGAGAACTGGATATCCCGGTTCCACCCACTCCTGGCTGGGACCCCCTACCGGCCCCTCCGCCTCGTCCAGATCCCTGGATCCAAGTTACCGGAAGAAAGCGCCCAAAGCCGCATCCCGCTGGCCTCCCCCGCCATCCCACCAGAGATAAACCTCTGCTTCTCCGAAGTCCCTTTTCACACTGGTGACTTGTTAACCGGCTCTTCTCACCCTACTCCCCCCATAGGGCTTCTGAACGTGACCTGCTAGCCCCCTTAACCAATTGCTTGGACTTATCTAACAAGATTATATGCCTATGATCTCACCTTGTATATTGCTATGGTTACAGGTACTCGATAGGACCCCTTCAGACTACAGATGTATCCCCCCCCAAACCAAGTGTTGGTTCCTTTTTCTCCTCGCTTAGGCCAAGAATGACATGTATGGCTCTAAAGAGACCATCAACTTCTTCCAGGGATAGCTTAAACTTGGAGGGGGCCCACTTCTGCCCCTTCACCCTCCTCCTCTTCTGAGCCATTATTGGAAGACGTGGGGGATTCCCTGGTAGAAGGACCTTCAGCTAGAGTTTTCTACCACAGGGACAGAATGTGAACCCTGGGAGGACTCTGATGTGGAGGGCTGACTCACAGCCGGATTGACCAACGAATCATAGAATGATTGAATCGTGGCATAAAGTTCCTTCTTTACAGGCAACCAAGTCATCACAAACAGAAGCAGATTCCTCTTTCACTAAAGAAGTAATGCAAGTAACTGCATAGGGCTTTTTTCCCAATTTTCTCCCATCTTGGCATTTCTTTTTCCCTGGGTCAGAGCTTTTGGCTTGAGAGAGAGAAAACAAAAAAGAGGAACAAAACCAGGGGGCCCCTAGTGAGACTCAGTCTCTACTTGTGGACCACCCAAAACAGGTGACTTAAGAGGGAAAAGAAACACAGCCTCCAGTGCCCAGACAGGCCCCCACCACCAGGGGGAAGGAAAAAGAGAAGACCGGAACACCAGGTAAAGGAATGGGCAGACTTAGGAAACTTCCCCCTACCTGAGCCTTGCTGGTGCAAGTACCTGTAGAAAATAAGGTAAGGAACCCCTGTCTCTCTGGAGCACCTGAGAGATCCTGGATCCCCCCATGGATGTTTCCTCCGGGCTGGAGAAAACACAAAATTTGATGTGTGGTAGGGTGGTGCCTCCCTTTAAGGATCTGGAAGAAGGAGGCTTTCCTGTTTCCGCTAGGAGGAGTCACCATCTCTCGTGCGGTCCTGAAAGACGCCTTGGGAAAAACCTTAGTTAGACGTAATGGTATTTCTACGAGTTATTCAGGACAGCACCTGGAGAGAGTGCCGCTCCACCCATTTTCCCAGGAAACACTGCAGTCAGTTTCTTTATAGTCACTTCCACCATGGCCTCAGTTGTTTATAGAGTACCTCCAGCCATGCTGAAATTAGATAAGCAGAACATAGCAATAACACCACATTTTATAACACAATTAGGGCGGGTCATCGGCGCTGACCTGAAAGACTCGTAGAAATACCGTAACCGGTAAGTCTAACTAAGGTTCTCTCACCTCGTCTTTCAGGACAGCACCTGGAGATAAGGGGACTTACTCTAGGGTGGGACCACCGCCTGCAGGACTTTCCTGCCAAACGATTGCTCTGACGCTGAGAGCAAGTCCAACCTATAATAGCGGGTAAAGGTGGAAAAACTTGTCCACATAGCCGCCTTGCAGATCCATTCTAGAGAAGCCCCTGCTCGTTCCGCCCAGGACGTTGCTACTACCAGTGTCCCTCCTAGCTGACGTAACAGCCACTAAAAGTGCCAATTTGAGTGACCAAAATTTGATTGTCTCTTCCTCCGGAGCTTCAAAGGGTTTTTTCGTCAAACCCTGCAATACCGCCGATAAGTCCCATTTCGGAAAGAAAATAAAAAAGGTGCTGGCCTAGCTCTGGCCAATGCCTTAAAAAATCTTATAATAAGCGGAGCCTGCGATAACTCTCTCCAGGAATACCGATAGAGCGGCCACTTGGACCTTTAAAGTACTAGCCCCCAACCCCTTCTCCATTCCCTCATGGAGGAATTCTAGAACAGAAATAACTTCCTGTGGCGAAAAAACTTTAGTCGCACACCAGGAATTGAAACATTTCCATGTTTTAAAGTAAATTGTCCTAGTGACCTCTTTTCGGCTGTTTAATAGGGTTGAGACTAGTTTATTAGAAAAGCCCTTTCTTTTTAGGATTTGCTCCTCAGTAACCAGGCTGTTAATCTGAGATACTCGATATTGGGATGTTGAAGGGGCCCTTGAGTTAGAAGGTATCTTGGTAATGGAAGAAACCAGTGGGGTTCCACTGCCATCTTTTGTTTGGTTGAAAACCATGCCCTCTTGGGCCAAAATGGAGCCACTAAGATCATGCTTGTAGCCTCCCTTTGCAGTTTATTGAGTACCCACGGGATCATCTGAAAAGGGGGAAAGGCGTAGCACAAATGGAAGGTCCACGGTTGCGCTAGCGCGTCCAGTCTGTCCGCTTGATCTCGCCTGTTCAGAGAGAAATAAACCTCCATCTTTGCGTTGGCCTGGGATGCGAACAGATCGATCTGGGGGCTCCCCATTTTCCTATTAGCATCTGGAATACTTCTATATTCAGACTCCACTCTGATTCCAGTACTCTTTACCTGCTTAGAAAATCTGCTGCTAGATTCAGATCTCCCTTTAGGTGTACCGCCATCAGGGATGCTAGGTTGCCTTCTGCCCAGGACAGAATCTGAAGGGCTGAGGACAGCAACTCTGATTCTCGTGCCTCCCTGTCTTGTTATGTAGGCCACTGCTGTGGCATTGTCAGACAACACCTGAATGTGGTGACCTCGGACTTGATCCTTGAAGGTCCATAGTCCCAGAAGAATGGACCTTAAATTCCCTTCAATTAGAGGATCTCTTGGCCTCTCCGTTTGTCCATGCTCCTTGGGCCATTTGTCCTTCCAGATGGGCGCACCAATCCCAAAAGCTTGAGTCCATTGTCAACCTACTTTCTATAGGAAATGTCCAAAGTAGGCCTTTGTCCAAGTTTGACTGTCTCCTCCACCACCACAGCTTTCTCTGAACCTGAGGGGACATCTTGATCAACCTCTCCAGAGACTCCCCATAGGACCAATTCCTCAGAATTGCCTGCTGGAGATCTCTTGCATGGAGACGTGCCCATTGCACTGCTGGTATTGATGCTTTGAGGAGTCCTAGTACTGACATGGCTGCCCTGACTGAGATTGGCAGATTTGTTTGGGTCTTTTTTACTGCATTTTGGACTTTATCTATTTTTTCTTCTGGGAGAAAAATTCTTTCCTGTGTGGAATTAATGGTATACACCAGAAACCTTATTGTTTGAGACGGATCATGTTTGATTTCTCTTTGTTTATGATCCAGCCGAGACTCTTCAAGTGCCTCTTTCAGATCCTTCAACAGATCCCTTGTTTTGGCAAATAGCAGGAGGTCGTCCTGGTATGGTACGATTGATATTCCCTTTAATTTAAGGGGTGCTAAGGCTTCTGCTATAACTTTTATGAATATCCTTGGTGAGGAAGACAGTCCAAAAGGAAGGGCTCTGAACTGTAGATGTGAGATTGACCCTCCCATCTTGACTGCTAACCGTAGGTATTTCTGTGAAACTGGTGCTATAGGCACGTGAAGCTATGCTTCCCTTTAGATCTATGGACGCCAAAAAACAGCCTGGCATCAGAAGACTCTTTACTGAAAAAATTGTGTTCATCCTGAACTTCTTGTATTGGATGGATTTGTTTAATATTTTCAGGTTCAAAACTAATCAGAATTTCCCTGACGGTTTCCTTACTAGGAATACATGCGAATAGCATCCTCGTCCTTCCTCTTCGGGGGGGAACAGTTATGATCACTTCTTGTTGAGCGAGTTCTTGCAGGAGAGATGACATTGCTAGAGATTTTTCTAGGTCTTGGGAGCCTGGGTTATGCAAAACCGACTTGGTGGGGACTGAGAGAACTCCTGTCTGTAGTCCTCTGATATTGTTTTGAGGACAAATGGACTGGTTGTTGTCTTCCACTGTGGGAAAAAAGCTTGCAGCCTTCCTCCCACAGTCGGAGGACTGTCACTGATTTTTTGTGGTTTGGCCAGGAGGTCGGAATAGTACCCCGACTTGCCCCTCCCTCTTTGGGACCTCCAGGGTCTTTTGTAACCTGTCTTTATGTCCTTGGCTTGCCGAAAAGTACAAAAATTTTTCTTGCCCTGAGGGATCACCTTCTTTTTTACTGGGAAGGCCTTTTTTATCTACCGTCCTATCCAGCACGGCTTCAAGATCAGGGCCAAACACAAACTTCCCCTCAAAGGGAAGACCGCATAGCTTCACCTTTGAGGCCATATCCCCTGACCACGTTTTAACCCATACTGCTCTACGAGCGTAGTTTACCAGGGCCAAGGATTTTGCAGACATTTTTATAGATTCAGTGGAGGCATCTGCCATGTACCCTACCGCTTTCTGTAGTACTGGCAGCGCGTTTAACAGGTCCTTGCGGAAAGTTCCTGCTTCAATATGGGTTTTCAACTGTTCAAGCCAATGCTCTAGGTTCCTGGCCACCACAGTTGACACCATAGCTGGTTTTACATTGGCTACTGTTGAATCCCAGGCTTTTTTCAATAGGGACTCTGCCCTTTTATCCACGGCATCTTTTAGGACGCCCATATCCTCAAAAGCCAGGTCTGTGTCCCTTGACACCTGTGAAAAAGCTGCATCAAGCTTTGTTTTTTTTATTCCATACTTGAGCTCTATGCTCCTCGAAAGGAAATCTCCCTTTGAGAGACGAAAGGGGCCCTTTCTGGGTCCTTCCACTGTCTTTTCACAGTTTCAGATAGAAATATATGTACTGGAAATACCCAATGTTTAACTTCTCCCATGCCTTGGAACATTTTATCGTGTAAAGACAACTGGGCTTTGTCCTCTTTAATGTTTAAAGTTGTACAGATAGTCTTTAATAGATAATCCACCTCATCTAAAGATAATCAATAGCGTGAAGAAGCCTCTCTCTCTTCATCCTCTTCTTTCTCAGAACCTGGAGAAACACTTCCTTCTTCGTCCTCTGAATCAATGCCCTCTCTGGGTGCAGAAATACTTGGACGAGAACAGGATGGCTGTACAGCCGGGCGTTTGTCCAGATAAGAACAAAACGTTTCAAACGTGTCCACAAGTTAATTCCGGAAGGAGCTTAATAGTACACCTGGTTGAGTAGCAGGTGTAGCTGAGGAAGTCTCCTCCTTAACTAGATCTGCTATACAGGTCCTGTACAATACTTTGGTCCAAGAATCCCTAATGGCCCCTACACACGATCGGAAATGCCGCCAGCAAAACTCCGATGAGAGCTTTTGGTCAGAAAATGCGACCGTGTATATGCTCCATATGACTTTTGCTGGCGGAATACCAGCCAGCAAAAGATTGAGAGCAGATTCTTTATTTTTCGGTCGGAAAAAGTTCCTATCCGAAAATGCAATCGTCTGTATGCAATTCTGACGCGCAAAAAAACACGCATGCTCGGAAACAATTCGACACACGCTCAGGAGCATTGAACTTCATTTTCTCGGCTCGTCATAGTGTTGTACGTCACTGTGTTCTTGACGGTCGAAAGTTCCGAGAACTTTTGTGTGACCGTGTGTATGCAAGGCAAGCTTGAGTGGAATTCCGTCGGAAAAAACATCAAGATTTTTCCGACGGAAATTCCGCTCGTGTGTACGGGGCATAAGTGTATTTTTGCAAGACGGGCATTTCCCCAGGAGGGGAGGAATGCTTGTTTTTTTTCCTTGGCTTTTGTCTGAAACACCAAAAGCCCACTCCATATATATATATATATATATATATATATATATATATATATATATATATATATATATATATATATATATATATATATATATATATATATATATACATATATATACACACACATACATACACACACACACACACACACACTATAACACCAGATAAACAGTTAAAGCCCTTTAACCATTAGGGAAAAAGTAACCAGCTGCCAAATAGAAGAGCTAACCCTTTAACTCCTGTGTTAGTTACTGCAGCTTTACAATTCTAGTGACAAAACCTCACCATGCTAAAACACCACACTTCTCCTTAGTGCTTGGTCCAACGAGAGTGATGCAGGCTCCCTTCCTTCCCCCCCAGGGGAGTAAGAGAGGGAAAACACAAGACCCCTAAAGGAAAAGATACAGGGACCTCTGCCCCTGCTTACCTGGGTCTGACTGGTGTTAGTGGCTCCTGCTACCGCAGCTTGTTCCTCTGGATTCATTGCTGCCGAGGTCCTAGTGGCGTCCGGCTGCTGTTTTGTTTGATTTTCCTGGTCCTTTCACCGCTGCGAGGACCGGAATTGACACCAGTTTAAGGCCGCCTCCTCCCCCTGCGTTCCAAGGGCCAGGACCGGAAGTCCCGCACACCGCCGGAAGTCCCACCCCCAGCCGGAAATGACACACTTGCCAACCGGGACCCGGAAAGCATGGAGGCTGAAAACAGGGGAGACACTGCTCACACCGCTGTGGAGCTCACCGCTCCTCCTTCCAGCCTGCAGCCACCGGTCTAAAGAGAGCGGGGACCCCCAGCAGCCTGAACCCTCGCTGGGTATGAAGAGGAAGAGATACCGGAGCACCCTCCTCTCGTAAGGGGGGATGCTGGGCAGGCCTGTATCACAAATTACACCACAGGTATGCCCCATACTATCCCCACCTGGAGAGAGCGTAGCACACCCTTGGTTCCTTGCACCGCTTCCACCATGGCAGAGGAAACACTACAACTGAGGCCATGGTGGAAGTGACTGGTCTATAAATAAACTGACTGCAGTGTTTCCTGGGAAAATGGGTTGAGCTGCGCTCTCTCCAGGTGCTGTTCTGAAAGAAGAGGTGAGAAAAAGGTTATTTCCCGCTAAGGCTCTAGCACATTAGGAGAGCATTCTTATTCACAATGTACTGCTGTATACTGTATGAGATTTTCAGGGACAGATCCCGATTTTTAAGCAAATGATTTCTTTTGGAAGGATTCATTAATATTTAGATCTCACTAACGGTTTATTTTTCTGGTAATAAATGTAATCCGAGTTAGGGGTACTTAAAGTGGAACTCTGCGCACACAAATGTTCTTTTAAATATATTCCTCAATAGCCACAAAGGATATAAATCTAGTTGCCAGATGCCTTTGGAACCCAGATTTTACTTTTTTGATATGCCCTTTGCACTTAGTAAGCTAGATCCTCTTCTCTTTAGCAAGGAGAACACTCACATACCTCCAAACAACCAATGTGTAGTGCTTCATAACACTGAGTGTTTAATGCATATTTTATTGAAACTACACCACTAAACTGAAATCCAATTGGCTGTTATGGATTACTATACTTGGCACAACACTTTGCATATATATTACATATAGTATGTAGACCTGTATGGCTACAAGAACATGTGTTTCTGGTGTGTGCACGTGTGTGCATGTAAGCGATTTGGAAAATCAAACATTGCACAATTCCAGAAATTCTAAGAAATTTGTTCAAGCTGTTACTTTAAAGAGTTAATTTGGACCAAGCTGGTCTGAGCAAACTATTTCCTTCACCAAGTGCTGCACTGGCTCCTAGCACTGTATGTACTGCATGTAGCTTCAAATACATAAAGTACACAGTGCTGAGTTCTGGCTGTGAGACAAAGACTTCCCATCACGCACCCGGAACAAAATAAGAGTTGGTCTGAGTGGCGGTCAACCATTCATAGGCAGCTTGGTATTTTGTAGATTTCTCAGCCTGCCTCTCCGCCTCAGCCAATCAGAGGAAACTCTGTATTCATTCACTAATACTAACCTGCCTTTGAATGGCTGAGCGCCACACAGACTGACTCTTATTTTAATCCGGGTGTGAGATGGGAAGTCTCTGTCTCACAGCTGGAACCCAGCACTGTCGACTTTATGTAGCTGAAGCTACATATAGTTCATATAGTGCTAGGAGCCAGTGCAGCACTTAGTGAAAGAAAATAGTTAGTTTAGACCAGCTTGGTCCAAACAAACAATTTACGTGACCGGAAACATGGAGACCAGATTTAATCAGACAATGACTAAGCAGCTATGTTACTGGATTCATTGGTCAGAGTTTACCTCTTGAAAATATTACCTATTTGATTTTTGATGAACTTCTACATAAACCTGAAGAGATTCTAAATCAATAGGAAGAGCTTGTTTTAACTCCACTGCTGCTTCATCCATGACTTGTACACGTTTCTTGCTAAAAATGTAAGAAATGTTTGATGTTAAATGAGAATACAGTACATTACACCATCAAAAATGTTATGTTATTTTAATTATTAGTCTTAGACAATACACAATGCAAACAGGCGATTAACCACTTAAAGCGGAGTTCTGCCTGGGAAAAAAAATTAAAAGTCAATAGCTATAATAGCACAGCTGCTGACTTTTAATAAGGAGACTTACCTTTCCAGGGAGCTTGCGATGTCCACACCCGAAGCCGACCCGTCCTCCGAATGCAGGCGCCAACATTTTTACTGAGGGAAACAGGAAGTGAAGCCTTACGGCTTCATAGCCTGTTTCCTACTGCTCATGCAGGAGTCGCACTGCATGATCTGAAAGGTCCCTGCTGTCTTCTGGGACCTGTGTCTCCCAGAAGACAGCAGGGGGAAGAAGGAGGGGCCGGACATTGCGTAGTTCGCCACACAAAGTGCGGCAATCTATGTTCGGTAGTGGGAGCAGATACCTATATTTGACAGGTATCTGCTCCCCCCTGAATGGTGCCAAAGGAGGGGGGAATTTATGGGTGGAACCCATCTGGAAGATTTTGTCCCCTTCATGACTAGGCCATTTTTTGCCATTTGTAGTTATATAGTTATAGTTAGTAAGGTTGAATAAAGACACCAGTCCATCCAGTTCAATCTGAGTGAGTGTGGGTGCAAGTCTACAATTATACCCATTTTATTTTTAGGTACCCATATAGCGCTGTCAATTTACGTAGAGCTCCACACATACATTGCACACTCACATTGGTCTCTACCTCACATTCATATACTAGGGCCAATTTTGGACAGAAGCCAATTAACCTACCAGCATGTCTTTGGAGTGTGGGAGGAAACCAAAGTACCCGGAGGAAACCCACGCAGGCACAGGGAGAACACGCAAACTCCAGGCAGGTAGTGTCGTGGTTGGGATTCGAACCAGTGACCCTTTTTACTGCTAGGTGAGAGTGCTAACCACTACACCACTGTGCCGCCCATTTAGCACCGCACTACAACTTTAAACTGACAATTGCACAGTCATGCAACGCTGTACTCAAACAAAATTTAAATAATTTTTTTTCACACAAATAGAGCTTTCTTTTGGTGGTATTTGATCACCTCTGGGTTTTCTTATTTTGTATTGTATAAACGAAAAATTTTGAAAAAAAATATATATATTTTTTACTTTCTGCTATAAAACATATCAAATAAAAAAAGTTTTTTGGTCAAATTTCTTAATAAACTTAGGCCGAAATGTATTCAACTACATGTCTTTGGTAAAAAAAAAAAAAAAACAACCAAATAAGTGTATATTAATTGGTTTGCATAAAAGTTATAGCATCTACAAGCTATGGTATATGTACTGGAATTTGTATTTTTTTTTTTTTATTATACACTGTCACTGTACTAATGACACTGGCTGAGATAGAGTTAACACCTAGGGGCAACCAAAGGGTTACCTGTGTGCCTATGTGTAAAGTGTGTAGTGTGTGCTGCTTTTACTAAGCGATGTGACTATTTTTACTCCCTTTGTTGCAGGGGAGAAAAAAAAAAATTTAAAAATCAGCCACATCGCTGCCCTCCGTAGAGAGCCCTGTGTTTAAAAATACAGGGCTTTCTTCTGTCATTCGCTTGGATCTGCTGATCAGCTTGTGCTGTAGCGATTGGCGGCACAGTCAGAGTGGCAGGCGCGCCCCCTACTAGGTAATGCTGATTCATATAATATACACCTGATCCAGCGCGGCGGGGTCGTACTGTAGCAGTAAAGCTACAGGAGGCAGTCCGGAACTGGTTAAAAAGACAATAATGGATCACTAAACTAAACTAGAGGGTCCAGTTACACAGCAGGTGACTGTATTATAGCCATACTCCCGGAAAAAAAAAAATGTTTTAAAGCACAGCAGCATGCTTTACAAATGAGCAATGCGCTCCACTGGCTTTTGGAGTTCAAGGTCAGTTGAGAGCAATAAAAAATAAATGAGAGCAGAGAAAAAAGACCTGTCAAAATAACAACTGAGTATGACGTACCAGTGTGACCAAGTTAGAGGAAACATCACTGGATTGGGCAGGAAGGTGAGCCATTTTAACAAGTAGACTGCACTAAGGGCACTGAAGGAATTTCTAGATTGTAAGCTCTAACGAGCAGGGCCCTCTGATCCCTCCTGTATTGAATTGTATTGTAATGTCTTCCCCGATGTTGTAAAGCTCTGCGCAAACTGTTGGCGCTATATAAATCCTGTATAATAATAACAATAATAATAATTATTATTAAGAGAGACAACTTCACTAAATGACAACTTTTCCCAATAAGCATTATTAACCACTTGAGGTCCGGGCCATAGACAAATGACGGCTACAGCGCGGACCTCAGTTTCCGGGAGGCTGTCTTGGGACATCCTCTCCTGTGCGCGGCCCCTTACCATGTGATCAGCTGTCAGCCAATGACAGCTGATCACATGAAGTTAACAAAAGCTCGGTAATCGTTTTTTTTTCTCCTCACGCTGTCAGCGTGAGAAAAAAAAAGCCGATCGACCGGCTTATGTTAAAGGGACATCGGTCCCGAAGAGGAAGGAGGCACATATGCCTCATCTGAGCCTGCCAGTGCCATCTGTCATTGCCACCTGCCAGTGCCCAGCAGTGCCACCTATGAATGCCAAGTGCCACCTATGAATGCCCACAAGTGCCACCTATCAATGCCCACCAGCGGTGCCAATCAGTGCCACCTAGCAGTGCAGCCATCAGTGTAAGCAATCTGTGCCCATTATTGCCACCCATTAGTGCCCATCACTGCCACCCATCAGTGCCAATCAGTGCCACCTCATCAGCGTACATCAATGAAGGAGAAAAATACCTGTTTGCAAAATTTTATAACAAAATATTAAAAATATATAAAAAAAAAAATTTTTAAAAATTCGGTCTTTCAATTTTTTTAACAAAAAATAAAAACCGCAGAGGTGATCAAATACCACTAAAAGAAAGCTCTATTTGTGGGGGAAAAAATGATAAAAATTTCATCTGTGTACAGTGCTGTATGACCGCGCAATTGTCATTCAAAGTGCGACAGCGCTAAAAGCTGAAAATAGGTCTGGACAGGAGGGGGTTTAAGTGCCCAGTAAGCAAGAGGTTAAATCATCACATTAAATCACTCCTTATCCTGCTCTCCTAAATAAAAATCTCAGCAAAAATGACAGGTTTGCCCTCACCTGTATTGGTGACAACTGTAAAATTTTGGGTTTCCTATCATTTTGTGTGCCGGTGAACAGTATGTGTGTTTTGGGTGTGCTGCAAGCCATTAGTAATTACTATAATGTGTTGGGGTGCAATAAATGAGACCACAACACAGAGCAGTAGAACATGCATGTCGACACACTCTGCAGTACAGCAATAAATATGTTTCAGCTAGGTACGTTTAGGACTCCCACGTTCATAGGGTGACAACACAGCTGAACAATTTTACTGCAAAATGAACATTTTCATCATGTTAAAGGAAGTGGGAAAAAATAGATCTATAGGCAGGAAAGGTAATAAAACTGGGATATGGAGACAATAAAAAAAAACAATGGCTTTTGTTAATTCTAGTGACAGACTGCATCATTTATGTAGTTTTTTATTTAATTATTTAAATTAGACTGAGTGACTCAATGTGTGGAGGATGTGTGATATCCAGATGCAACATAGTTGTAGTCCAGTTCAAATTTTGTTGTTTAGAATACAGTGAAGGTTTACAACCACTGCCAACTTTGTTTGAAATACTTCCCATCGTTTCCTGTCTATTTCATGGGCATCATACAGAACAGGAAGTGACCGAATCTCCCCATTAGGGGTACAGACAGGTAAAAAAAAAAAATCTCTAGTAGAGTGGAGTTATAGCCGCTTTCAGTCTTTCATTGCCATTACAGCAGGTGATTGCCACTCTCAGCTGTGCATGTTTCCCTATGAGACTGTGTAGAGAGGGTGTGTCCTTTCCCTCCACTGAGGTCTAAATTCATACTGCTCCCTGCTGCGCAGTGAGTGATCTTGTATCCCTGCCCCCGCCTCCTGGAGCTGAGAAAAAGCCTTTAATCTGTGTGTTTTAGGAGGCTGCAGAGAAGAGATGGCCACAGATAAACAGGTACAACTTATGTAGGATTTGTTTCATCTCTGTGTATCACCTCAGATTATTCAGTGGTATGTAGGGGTTTACAACCACTTTATTCTGAAATCGATAGCACTAAAAACCTGACTGAGGTTCCGACCCTTGCCCACTTTATAAAAAAATTTTGGTTGAAGTTTGGCTTTAACTCTGTTCTGCTTTGTAGCAGGCAGCATATCTCACTCTCTTATCAACACCTCCTGTAATACTTTCTCATCCACTGACAGGTCAGGAACTTTGACGTCACTACCTGCATGTTTACTCTGCGCCAAAAACTCAGGGGTGCGGACAACAATTACCTTTGTGTTGCATATTCAATATCATCTAAAAAGAAAACCACAGTTGCTGCTCACACATCCTTAACTATATTATGGCTTTTCCCAACCCCTCTGACTTATTTTTGCTCAAGCGCTTAGTCTGCATGTAAGGATGGAGAAAAATATAAACATTGGCCTGTGAAACAAACAAAACAAAAAAGAAAAAAAAAAAAAAAAAAGACATTTAGAAAGCCATCAATACTCATATGAACCACATAAATCTATTACAATACAATATTTTTTGCACGAGTACTCATTTAAAAAGAAACTAATAAATTGGAGGAAAAGCCTTTTCTTTGACTACATCACGGGACACAGAAGGGCTAATATTCATGGCTACTTGGCTTATGCTTCCACCTTCAGGTGAATGGGAACTGAACAAAAAAGAACGGAATCCCTGCCCAGACAGAACCCTTCAGTCGCCTTTTGGATAAAGGCATCTAAGAATGGTCCAAACAAGTGTTCATCCTCAAAGGGTAGCCACTTAATTTCTGCCAATCAACACTTGAGCAAAAGGATGCTTCTCATGTAGACAGACATAGTGCTCTCCCGTGAAAGCTGCCTTAGACCCCTTTCACACGATCAGAACGTCTATCCATTTTTCATCCATCCGTCAACAAACTACAATGCATTCCTATGGGAAAATGGATGACCAACTGTAACCATCCGTTCACCTCTGCTTCCGATCTTATCCATTTTTTTGAACGTACAAGGGTACATCGAGATCCGTGAGAACGGATATTAACTGACGTTAACAGACAATGTCCGTCAACGTCTGATTAGTTAAGATCCATTCAGAATAAATTAGGGGTTGTTTTTGTTTATATGTGAACTTAACCTCAGGCCGCTTCAGTAGCATGGGATGGGTCCAAAATCGAAAAAGTCTCCTAGCCACAATCTGCTTTTTCTTGCTCTCATTTCTCCACATATAGGCAAATATGACAAATAATGTCATGCTGTCCCAAAAATTGTTGGACTCCATCACACAACGCAGATAGCACACAAGGACAAAGCAAGGACACACTGAAAACTGCAATGCAGCATGGGAGGAGCAATGCTTTTTAGGTAATGTCATCAAAGCCACAGAAACTGCTGTAAACAAATCAAAACGGATGCAAAAACAGATGTAAACAAGTAAATTAATGGATGTAAACTGATCTTAACGAAAAACGAATGTAAATGAAGATCAATGGAACTTACGATGGATGAAGCAACGGATAAGAACCGATACGTTTTCAACGTGGCTAAACAGACGGTGCCTGTGTGAAAGGGGCCTTATGGAGTCTTCCAAGACATCCACCCAGAAAGTGAAGACTCTCAAAAAGTCTTACATAAGCTGCCAAATGACAGGGTCTCATTCTCTGAAACAGGGCATACACGTCATCCAAACTTTAAGGGCCTTGCAAACTTCCACCTCAGCCACCGCAGGCTGCAGAGATGCTCCTTGAAAAAAAATAATGTTCTTTGGCACGGAACATATGTTCCACATTATTAGTGTGTGCTGTAAATTGCCTGCAGCAGTGCTACCGTCTCTACCTGCCGGAGACTGCCATTTTGCTGAAGTCCGGAGCCCCTGAACAGCAGTAAATCATAAAGTGGAACTAAACCCATCAACTTAACAGTTTTAAAAAACAGTTACATTCCTGGAATGCTAACTGTCATATTTGCTTGTGTCCAAACTGTCAAACCATCAAATGGCTGGATGTTATAACTGATCACATGTGCAGCACCAAAGAAGTTGCAGAACAAACATAAGCAGCTTCCTTGGCTGTAAGGCTCCATTCACACCTGATTGGGGGTGGAATCGCCACAAAATACGGGATGCGTTTGCGATGCCATTACTTCTAATGGCACCCCAATGGCGTTGTGATTTTGCCGCACAGTAAATCACGCTGCAATCTTGGCAAATCACAACATGCAACACTGTCGCTCAAAAGAAGCTTATGTTCCTTTTTGAGCGACAGGCATAGCGTGTTGCGATTGCAGCGCGATTGGGGTGCCATTAAGGATTACATCGCAAATGCATCCTGCAATTTAAAATTGTGGGAGGAATCGTGCGGATTCAGCCCGCGATCAGGTGTAAATGGAGCCTTAAGGATAGGGGACTTTAATTCTGCTTAAAGGCTGTCAACAGATCGGCCTCTGGAAATTGGGCACAGTGCCTAAAAATGGAGAGCAATTGAGTATATGCAGAGCAGGGTGAGACAATGTATTACTAGATTTTAAATAATAGGATTTTTTTGTCATACTTACCTGTAAAATCCTTTTCTTTGAGTACATCATGGCACACAGAGTCATGCTAATATTCATTACATGCTGGGTTATACTCCATCATTAGGTGAATGGACACTGGTAGACCAAAAGGTCTTCAGACAGGAAGTGATCCCCTATATAGCCCCTCCCATACAGGAAGTACTTCAGTTTTGTAGCAAGCACTAAATCCTCAAAAGATGGGAGGGATCTCTGTGTCCCATGACGTACTTAAAGAAAAGGATTTTACAGGTAAGTATGACGTAAAAATCCTATTTTCTTTTTCATACATCATGGGACACAGAGTCAGGATAATAATCATTACCTGCTGGGACGTCCCAGAGCAATAGCCTTGAGGGTAGGGAGACACCCTGCCAATCAATAGCCCTCAGAACTTATACAGCAGCCCGCAGTACACTGCCGTCAAAACCCGAAACCTCAGCTGCTCAGACATCCACTTAATAAAATTTTGTGAACGTATGCACTGAAGACCAGGTAGCAGCCTTACAAATCTGAGCCACAGATACCTGATGGCGAAAAGCCCAGGAGGTTCCTACAACCCTGGTAGAATGAGCTCTCACCTTAAAGGGAGGCGCTTTATGTTTCAGATTGTAGGCCTGAATGACCAATTGACGGACCCAATTGGCAATGGAAGCCTTGGAAGCTGCCTGCCCCTTCTTGGGTCCTTTTGGTAAAACAAAAAACAAAACAAAAAAGTCTAATCCTCAGATCTCCGCAGATCTAGACAGATAAACCTTGACTGCCTGGACAACGTCCAAAGAATGCAGTCGTCTCTCTTCCGCCGAACGAGGCTGAGAGAAAAAAGAAGGCAAAATAATGTCCCGATTTAAATGAAAGGCCGACACCACCTTTGGCAAAAAGGATGGAACAAGTCGTAACACGACTCTGTAATGGTGAAGGATCAAGTACGGTTCCCTGCATGAAAGGGCTGCCAACTCCAACACCCTTCTAGCGGAGGTGATAGCCATCAGGAAGGCTAGCTTGTGTGACAGCAAGTCTAATGGAATTTCCTTAATAGGTTCAAATGGTTGTTTATGTAACACCTACAGCACCAAGTTCAAGTCCCAAGGACACATAGGCGACCTAATGGGGGGAAGCAAGCGAGTTGCCCCTTGCATAAAAGTTCGGATCAGTGAATGTGAGGCTAAAGGCCTTTGTAAGAATACTGATAGGGCCGAAACTTGACCTCTGATTGTACCCAAAGCCAACTTGATTTCCACAGCTGACTGTAGAAAAGAGAGAATTCTCCCAATCACATATTTGCGAGGATGCCATTTTCCAGCATCACACCAAAAAACAAAAAGTCTTCCAGACCTTATGATAAATCTTCCTAGTGACAGCTTTTCTAGCATTCACTAGAGTAGACACCACTGGTCCGAGATGCTGCAGTCCTTTAACACCCTGGCTTCAAAAGCCGTGCCGTCAAATTTAGAGACTGTAGATTGGGGTGGAATATAGGACCTTGAGACAGTAGATCTGGGCGACGTTGAAGTGTCCATGGCCCGTCTATCGTTAGTCTCGCAATCTCTGGGAACCAGGGCCTTCTGAGCCAGGCTGGTGCCACCAGAATGACGAACCCCCTCTCTTTGAATCCTGCGCAACAAATGTGGAAGGAGAGGGATAGGAGGGAAAGCATAAACCAGGGAGTACTGGCTCCATGGAACTATCAGAGCATCTGCTCCAATTGCCAGAGGATCTCTTGTTCGAGACACAAACTGCTGTAGCTTGTTGTTGAACCTGGATGCCAGTAGGTCGACCTCTGGCTATCCCCAACGTTGGCAAATTTCCTGGAACACCACTGGGTGTAGCTGGTGGCTGAGATAATCTGCCTTCCAGTTCTCTATTCTCGGTATATGGACTGCCGATATCATTGTCACGTCCCTCTGTCTAGGCTAGTATGTAGTTCACCTCCTTCAGCGCTGAACGACTCCTGGTACCGCCTTGGTGGTTTATATAGGCCACTGCCGTGGCATTGCCTGACTGAACCCTGATGGGGCAGTCCTGAAGCTCCACCGTCCAGGACCGCAGGGCCAGACGTACTGCCCGTAATTCTAGGATGTTGATGGGCAGGGTCTGCTCTATCCTTGACCATTTCCCCTGAGCTGTGAGCCTGTCTAGGGTCGCTCCCCAGCCTGAGAGACTCATCTGTAGTCAGTACTCTCCAAGTTACCGGGAGAAAGGATTTTCCCTTTCGCAGGATCCTGCAATCACCAGTTTAGGCATAAGCATGGCTGAGGAGATAAGCACATTGGATAATCCAGAGCTTTTCTTCCTCTGTTCCAAGCCAACAAGATGTCTTGTTGTAAAGGCCTGAAATGGAACTGGGCATAGGGCACTGCCTCGAAAGAGGATACCATCCTCCCTAGAAGACTCATACAGAGCCGAATGGAGGGTTGTCTGGTGCCCCTTATCTGAGGCACCTGATCCTTTAGGGCACAGATCCTTATGAGTGGCAAGAAAACTCTTGCTTGGACCGTGTTTAGGATCAGACCTAAATATCTTAGACCAGGGATAAGCAATTAGCTAACCTCCAGCCAAACTACAAGTCCCATCATGCCTCTGCCTCTGGGTGTCATGCTTGTGACTGTCAGAGTCTTCCTATGCCTCATGGGACTTGTAGTCCTGCAACAGCTGGAGGTCCGCTAATTGCATATCCCTGTCTTAGACCTTGAGCTGGTCTCAAGGCTGACTTATCGTATTTATGATCCAGCCTAAGCTTTTCAAATACCTCACTGTGTATATTATACTCTGTTCTAGAGCCTGTAGTGAGTGATCTCTGAGCAGGAGGTCGTCCAGATACCCAAGCACCAGGATCCCTTGGGACCTTAAAAGATCCAGTACTGGTGCTAGGACCTTTGTGAACACCCGGGGAGCTGTAGCAAGCTCGAAGGGTAGAGCCACAAACTGAAAATGACGTTACTCTACTGAAAAACGTAGGAACCTCTGATGAGGCTAAAAGATATGTACGTGTAAGCACGCGTCCTTTATATCGATGGAGGCTAAAAAGTCTCCCCTCTGGAGTGAGGTTACTACTGAGCGGACAGACTCCATCTGAAAGGACTGTATAAATAGATACTTGTTCAGTTAGGTCCAAAATGGGCCTTGTGTCCCCGTCTGGTTTCTGAAATTAAACAGGTTTGAGTAAAGCCCTGTGCCCCTTTCGAATAGAGGAACCTCTACAAGCACTCCTTCATGCACTAGATGATGTAGTGCCCGAAGCAATAAGTTTATTTTTGGAGGATCCAAGGGAACGCTGGATCTTAGAAACCTGTGAGGGGGAACCCCCCCCCCCTCCCTGTACCTCAAGCTTGTAACCGCAAGATATAATTGAAGTGACCCACTCGTCCTTAATTGCTGTTTTCCAAATGTCTGCAAAGTGCAGCAGCCTTCCCCCCCACCTGATGGAGTGAGGGCTTGGTGCTGGGTTTAGAAAAATTTTGGACCCATGGCCTTTTCTTGCCCTGGGTCTTGCCCCTGGCCCTAGTGCCCTGTTGGCGGCAGAACCACCCTGATGCTGAGACATGTGAGGAAGCAGTCCAAGGGTTTTTAAACAAGGGACGTTTGGTGCTTTTCTTCACAGGAAGTAGAGAACGCTTCCCTCCAGAAATTTTTTGGATATATTTGTCCAAGTGATCACTGAATAAACGTTCCCCATGAAACGGGAAACCTGCCAATAACTTTTTACAAGGAAGCTCGGTGGACCAGCTCTTAAGCCATAAAAGTCTGTACATATGTACAGACAAGAGACCCAGACAAGAAACCTGCTGTATTGAATCCTTTACAGCATCAACAGCAAAACACAGCACTCAAGGAATATCTGTCTTACTTTCAGGCAGATCATCCTCCTGGTTAGACCTACCTGGCCATTTGACCTGATCCTTTACGTACTGGCAAATACCAGTTGCTGCAACAGCTGGCTGAATAGTTGAACTGGCCAAAGAAAAGGAAGCCTTTAATAATAACTCCAATTTCTTGTCAACAGGGTCTTTCAAGCCCTGTGCGTTATCTCCCAGACAAGTTAAGTTCTTGTTTAAGGAAGAGACTGCTGCATCTACGGCTGGCATGCTCCATTTTTTAACAAACATTTCATCCATGGGATATAAAAAGGAAAACCTTTTAGGAGGAACAAAAATCCTGTCAGGATGTTCCCAATCAGCATACACCGCCTGTTCCAACACAGGGTGTAGTGGGAAAGTCTATGCGACCTGAAAAGGTCTCAGAGATCCCAAAGAGGACCGGGGGGGGGGGGGGGTCAGTCACCTGCAAGAGTCAACATAAAGGTAGAACAAACCAATTCAGACTAGGGGACTCCGGGGAGGATCATGCCAGCCATCCTGTGCTCTAAACCGCCTAGGGCTGATGACAGTTCATCCTTAGTGATAAAGGGTGAAGCAGCAGCGTTGACTGTAGGCACAATACCAGATAGCCGCAGCAGTTCAGATTGCCCGGGAGCCTCTGGTCTTTCAGGGGATACAACACTAGGGATACGACTAGGTTCATCAGGAACTACTGACATAGGTGTGCCCTTCCCTATGGTGTTAGTCCCACTCCTCTTTTTGGAAGACATTCAATGCCGCAAACAAAGAGTACTTTGGTGTAGTTAAAACACCTCAGAAGGGAGACCCTTTAATAGGGCTCACTAACCCCCTATGCAACAATCCTGCTAAGCACCTTTAGCCTGCCAAGCAACACCTGGTGACCGACGTGACCGGGTAAGGAAAAATGAACCACTGCAAGTGTCTGTTCAGAGCCTGCTCTGTGTCCCACAGCTGCCTTCTGGAAGCACCACATGCTTGGCCTGCACAGCTTAAGTAAGCTGGGTGTTCGCCGGAAAGTTCAATGCATGTGCACGGTCCCGGCGAGTAGGTGTGACTGTATTTGAGTACAACGCGAATCTTCATGCACACAGATAAAGGCTACGGCGCATGTGCGGCGAAGCCGCTTGCACTATTGCCGCCAAACACACTGCTGAGCCCAGCGGCGCTCTTGCGAACGCACGTGCGCCATGGCGAACCAAGGCGAAATGGCGCACCTTCATGCGCCATCATACAGGTAAAAAACAGCCAGACACAAGCAAAAAAGGTACACTTTGCAAACACCCACAGCTAGCCCAGAACTCCCCCTGGGACACCCCACAATAATAAAATAAAGGGGTTTTACTTACCCGTCCAGGTTCAGGGCCACTTAGAAGCTAAGGGCCCAATCTTCACCCTTCATGGCAGGTTCCTGTCACTTGGACCTTCAAGGACTGGGTACCCTTTTCATGTTTAGGGTTCACTCCCTTGGACCTGTATAGTACCCTGAAGGAAATGTCTTATGCACTGTAGTGTCCAGGATTTCCACTTCGCAGGGTCCAGCCCCCAGGAGGCCAAGTTACAGGCAAAACCTTGCAGGATCTGGAGTCTTCTTTGCGAGGAATGGGTACCATTTATATAAGCATAATAACCTGTGTCAAATGGATCGATCGGTAAATCCCTTGATTAATTTTTGGAACCGTTTGTGGGACTAGAGACCTGGAGCTCAGAAAGTTCAAACAAACAGTGCCATCCACCTTGCAGACACTGATAAAAAACTAAAGTACTTCCTGAATGGAAGGCGTTATATAGGGGATCACTTCTGTCTGAAGACCTTTGGTCTACCAGTGTCCAATCACCTAATGATGGAGTATAAACCAGCAGGTAATGAATATTCGCCCGACTCTGTGTCCGATAAAGTTAGAAAAAGAAAGTATAGCTATACCTGCAAAAGGGGCCAGCCTGAAGTGATCTAGCAGGGCTAAAGTTCCACTTTAAGGTTAGTCTGCTGGAGATAGCTACCAACCTGGATAAGCCTACCTCTGCCCCAGAAGGGATATAAGGAACAAGCAAGCCCATAGGAGAGATTTTCTGGGAGACACATCCATCACCTAACAATACTAGAGAAAAAACGAAGGTTTAGCTGAGCTGGGCGGGGTTATGCCTGGGAGAGGGTTACTAACTTTTTTGGCTGGAGTCTATTCACCTGAAGGTGGCTGCATTATCCAAGTAGTTATGAATATGAACTCCTGTATCCTGTGAAGTACGATGAAGAAATTGTATTTTCATAAAGCTTTGAGCCATAGTGGAACATAATCAATTCAACTGCCCAGATAGCAAGCAATTGTGCTGCAAGTTTGAAAATGACTTGCTAAGCAATTGCTAGACTTGCCAGGCTTCACAAGTTTGTTGCACAATTGCAGCAAGTCTGCATTGCATTACTCCGGATCAACATTCTTTGCCAACATTCTGCAAGTCTCCTGCAAGTTCTGGTTCAGTTATGTTGTGCAATAGCTATCCCACCACAGGGTCACTGTGGCCAAATTTTCATGCTGTAGACTTGCAGAGCTCTTGCTGTAGGACTCACCACTGCAACTTTGCTCTTGCTAGAGACTTGCCACGCAAATTTTCCACAAATTGGAAAAGTGTCAACTAGAACTTGTGCTTCAAGTGCTCTGCAAGTGAACAATTTTTTCCTCGGACTCTACTCCAAAGGACTTTGACGGAGTTCCGCTGAAACGGACTTGCCTACACACAATCACATCAAAGTCCAACCATCTAGAATGGGTGACGTACACCAGGTACGACGGGACTATAAAAAACGTAAGTGCAATAGTAAGTGCGCCACCCTTTGGGCTCCTTCTGCTAATCTCGTGTTTACCTCGTGTTAGTAGAAGTTTGGTGAGAGACGATTCACGCTTTTCAGATCGTTTAACTGTTGTACAGTTTGTGCTTCTGGGGTTTGTATCTGCTTTTCAGTGCATGTAGTCAGTTCGCATTTGTTCATTCAGTGCGTTCTTGTCCGCTTGTTGCTGATTTTCAGCTTGCTCTTCACAGGCCTTGCTGTTCTTCAGTGCGTTCTGTTTAAGTTCGTTCTGACCAGCCGACCGTTTTGAAGCCATGTTGCGTGTACGTACTCGTCATAGAGTTCGTGCTTTGCTTGGGCTTGGTGTTGTAGTTAATTCTTCGACCCAAGCCCAGTCCGTGAACAGGGTGGGGAGGAGTTCATGGACCAAGAATTGGTTGCTCCAGCGTGACCAATTCTCTCACATGCCTTTGCTTCGTGAGATCCGTGAGAATAATCCTGATGATTTCAAGAACTTTCTCAGGATGACGGACCCCATTTTTCACCGTTTGTTGGCTTTGCTGAACCCTTATATCAGCAAGCAGGAAAGCTGCATGAGGCAAGCCATCACTTTGGAGCAGAGGCTAGTCACCACGTTGCAGTACTTGACGACTGGGAGAAGCCTGCAGGACCTCAAGTTCTCGACAGGCATCTCCCCCCAGACTCTGGGGATCATTATCCCAGAGACCTGTTCTGCTATCATTCAGGTCCTGCAGAAGGACTATTTAAGGTAAGATTTATCCTTTAACATCACATTTTATCGTATTTAATTTTTGCTAATGTATTGTATTTATTTCCTCAATCCCTAATTATCATGATTGCAATATGCTGTGAATGTTCCCTTTGTCCTCATGCAGGCTGTAATCTTTTAATGCTCCTTTTTTGTCCTTCATGCATATTTGCCTTCACTAACCTCCCCAGCATGTTATCCTGGGCCCATATACACCTAGTTTAGTCACTTAATGTATTTGGTCAGCTCCATTGTAGTGCTTTACCCTAAACACCCCCTTAAAATGTGTTCAAATGGTATGTGTGTCCTTAAATAATTTATAAGCCCCCCCCCTTAAACTTTATCAATGGGCCATCAGAGGGGGTGAGGAATCTGATAAGTGGGCCTTATATTTTATTCTTTAAATAATAATTAAAATAAATGTTATACTGATGTTGGGCAAGAATGTTTTTTGTGTAATCTGCTTGCAATGTTATGTGCAAAAGTACTTATATTTTTTTTTCTTGTTTCACTCCCCAGTTTCCTTCAACGCCACAGGAATGGCAGACTGTGGTATCCCATTTTGCCACCCGTTGGGACTTTTCCCGACTGTGGAGGGTCTATAGATGGGAAGCACGTCCACATCATGCCACCACCCCATTCGGGGTCATACTATAACTATAAGGAGTTTCATAGTATTGTGTTAATGTCGGCACAATATGAATTTCTGTATATGGACATGGGGAAGAATGGCTGAATGTCGGATGGAGGAGTCTTCGCCCAGACGGAGTTCTACCAGCGTCTCCAGAGTGGTGGCCTGGAATTGCCACCTGATGCGGATAACGTGGAAGGACTCCCCTTTGTCTTCATTGCAGATGAAGCCTTCGGTCTGGGTGAGCACCTGATGAGGCCATTCCCCCAAAGGACCCTCACCCCGGAGAGGAGGGTTTTTAACTACCGGCTGGCCAGAGCAAGAAGAGTTGTGGAGAATGCCTTCGGGATAATGGCCAGCCAGCTGCGCCTGTTTCTGACAGCAATCCATATGGCGGAATACAAGCTTAATCATATTGTCCTAGCATGCTGCATCCTGCACAATTTTTTTAAGAAAAAAATGCAAGAAATTATATTGCATCAGTTGGGCCTGAGGCCGGACTTACAGACAATCCTCTGACGGGCCTGGATACTGGCCGTACTGGCTTGTCCTCCCCAAAGCGCCCGTGAAGTTAGGGAGAAATATGTTAATTATTTTACAGGTAGGGGGGCCATTGCAATGCCAGACAATGTCTAATTTTTATTAATAAAAAAATAATGATCAGATAAAATCTCAAAATGTATTTATTGCTTGCTTTTCTTTTTGGCTGTCTCCTAGGTTCTCCTAGTGCACTTGTAGTGCCAAGTGGATTTTCCTTTAGGAAATAAGCCCCATTGTCACTGTAAACACAAAAAAATTATTTACAAAACTGGTATTGAGCATTGAAAGAAGAAGCCACACATTGTTGATTAGCAAACTTTTTAATCTGTGCACATTCACATGTGCGTTTATAATTTTTTGTTTTAAAATATAATATATATACTTTTTTCCTGTTTTTTACAAACAGGCATGTTTTAAAACATAACATACACAACTCTGGAACTTACAAATTTCAACATCTAGAAAATGAAGGCAATAATATTAGACATTATAGTGTCAAAAATATCTTCATATTGCCAAAAATCTGATGGGGTGATGTCACTGGTCATGATCAATGGACATGTTTTGTGGGTACAATCCCTTCCTTTCACCTTCTAGCGTTATGAGGAAGTGGTTGCACCCACAAAACGCATACATTGAGATCCCCTGATGGCATATAGCACGTTGACACAACGTGTGCATCTTCAAAATTTGGCTTTTAAAATTGTAAAAAATATAAAGCACTTAATGCGGTCATCTAAAAAGGAAATGAAGAACATGATCAATTTAGTTTTAGGGAAAAAGGGATTAAATTCTCCCCAAAACATTGATCATGTTCTTCATTTCCTGCTGCATATCGTCCATTCGATTGCACATTTCATCAATCTCTTCATTCCAGGCCATGATCTGGCCAATGAGTCTTTGTTTGCTGTCCAATGAAAATGGTTCCGCCGCTTCCCCTTCCACAACCAGCACATCACCTAAAATTGATGAAAAAACATGTATTTAGAAATATGAAGTCATACATAGATTACCTGAAGCCGGGGTGTC
This sequence comes from Lithobates clamitans, assembly GCA_037952925.1. NCBI lineage: Eukaryota > Metazoa > Chordata > Amphibia > Anura > Ranidae > Lithobates > Lithobates clamitans. The sequence continues at coordinate 2,378,880 of JBBGZY010000388.1, read as the reverse complement.
AGACACTCACCTGGAGGGGTGCACATCTCGCCCACTTCCTCCACCTCTCCTTCCTCAAGATCCTCGGGGTGGGGGAGGGCTAAGGCTAATTTGCCAATCAGGTTGGCGATACCTCTGACTGCTGTCTGAGTCTTTTCTCCCCTATGAGGATGAAACAAAAAGGTATACTTAGTACACAGATATTCGAGACCAGAAATAGGAATATGAAACATTGCTTTGAAGTGGTGTACAATTGTCTGTTTGGGAAGAGATCCAAGTTAAAGACTTGATGAAAATTCCCTTTTTTACCAAGCTGGAATAATTACCTTTTTTGGCCAAGTTTTACAGATGGAAATACCCCACGTATCCACTGGAGCACCTGTGTGGGTTACCCTAAAAAATGTGCTCTGGTGTCCCACACTAGTGCTCCTGAATCCAGATGTGTAAACAGCTGCTGAATGTCCTCTCCTTACATTCCACTGAATCAAGTTTGCAATTCATTCAAGTTTCAAAGACATCTAGACAACAATATCCTAAACTTCTTTTAATAAGACAAATTAGCAAGACCAAAATGTAGTTAAAACCCTGTGTCAACTAAATACATCGTACATATTTTCTAAAGATGTTTCCTACGAACGATGTTTCCTACGAACGATTACTGTGTCCACAAACTTGAAAGTGGCCATTTAAAACTGTACAACAGTAAAGAAAAGCACATGGAGTAGCATGCAAGTTAATAATCAGAATAGGAACACACGACAAGTACTTACTTTTTTAAAGCACTTACTTTATCCTTCTGTACTGATCCGGCTTCCTCAGTTTAAGGTCGGACCAGCGTTTCCTTAATTGGTCTTTTGAGCGGCGTACCCCAAAACTCTGCTGCAGAGTCTTCACAACTTTGGACATGATTTTGGCCTTGCGCAAATTCGGCTGTGTGTACGGTCCATGCTTCCCATCATAATCGTTCCTCCACAAGATGTCCACCATCTCCACCATCTCTTCAAAGGCCAGGAGACCTTAAATTTCCTCTTCCCGGATCAGGGCGTTTCGGGCTCCGGGCTTTCCTCGTTACTGGAAGAATTTCCAAACACCTGCTGTGTCTTCGCCATGTTGCTCCTACTGCGCACCGTAGAGAGAAGGGGTTGGGAATATTCGTGAAAAAGAACGTCAGGGGCGGGCGGAGTTCCACGCATGCGCAGTGTAATCTAAAGCTAACACGCATGTGTCGTACGTACGTTCTGTGCACGGAGGAAAGAGGAACGCGGAAGTTGCGAGCATCCAAAACGAAGGTCAATTTTATTACGTTTGGAACATCAGTGGCCTATACTGCTTAAAGATTAAGGCCTATATCGGGATAACATTATGAGAGTTTAGGCTAACATTAGTGTTTTTGTCTTCTTTATACAGAAAACAGGAATAAGTTTAAAGACCATGAATTTATGTCCCATTTTATTGACAAGTACAGGGAGAGGAGGAATCTGTGGGAGGTAAAACACAGTTTATATTACAATAAACAATTAGGAGGGAAACGCTGGAGAGACTTCTGGAATTTGTGCAGACTTGGATCCCAGAAGCAACCATGAAGATTTTGGAAAGTAGAATTGGGATCTCGAGGAACATGTATAGGATATAGGAGGGAGCATAAGAAGATCCAGGCTTCCTGTCAGGGTATCTAATTGACCAGACCGTGTGGACTGCACAGAGGAGACCAGAAACACATGTAAGTGAAATAATGGTGTTTATTAAATAAGTGGCAAGTAAAAGGAATATAAACAGTGCAAAACCAACACAACCAACCCACTACAAACAACAATATATACAAGTAAATGGAGATACCGGAATCGTAAACAAGCCAGGCCAAGGTCATACACAGGGAGGTCAGCAGATGGGCAAGGACGGGAAACCGAACAGGACAGGGAGAGGATGGATGGATAGGATACAGGGCAGGGATCCAAGGTAACCAGGAACAGAAGGGACAGGACCAGGAAGGGCTCAGGATAGGGATTGGATCAGATCAGGTCAGGACAAGGCAGATGCAGGCTCAAGGTCAAAATAACAGGCAGCAAGGTCAGAATGCAGGGAGAGAGATACCAAGGCAAGCCTATGAGGGCTTGCTGGGTATTTATAAGGCTGTGGTAATTGAACTCATGTCACAGCTGAGCGCAGTGTGTGCTGTTTGCTCCACACTGCCGGAGTGCACCCGCTGGTGGACACCGGTACTACGGCCCAGGGATGCAACAGTGCCACCAGCAGGAGAGACTTCTTACTGCAGGACCCAGGTGTTGGAAGACATCCGCTGGTGGACACTGGTACTGCGATCCAAGAGACCGATAGCGCCACCAACGGGTAAACCCTCTCATGACAGTACCCCCCCTAAAGGAGCGGCCTCCGGACGCTCTAACAAGGTGCAATTGTCCAAAGTTCATGGCCTCCAACCGAACAGATGAGGGCACATCAGGCTGGGCATCGGGTAAATCAAACTGGACAGCGGGCACATCCGAGCAGACAGCGGGCACATCCGAGCAGACAGCGGGCACATCCGAGCAGACAGCGGGCACATCCGAGCAGACAGCGGGCACATCCGAGCAGACAGCGGGCAGGAATACACCAAGCTGGGCAGCGGGCACTTCGAGCTGGGCATCAGGCTGGGCAGCAGGCACGAGCACTTTGAGCTGGGCAGCAGGCACATCAGGCTGGGCAGCAGGCACGGGCACTTCAAGCTGGGCAGCAGGCACATCAGGCTGGGCAGCGGGCATGGGCACTTCAAGCTGGGCAGCAGGCACATCAGGCTGGGCAGCGGGCATGGGCACTTCAAGCTGGGCAGCAGGCACATCAGGCTGGGCAGCGGGCATGGGCACTTCAAGCTGGGCAGCAGGCACATCAGGCTGGGCAGCGGGCACTGAGACATCAGGCTGGAAGGCAGGCACTGGGACAATAGACTGGGAAGCTGGCACGTCAGACTGGGAAGCTGGCACGTCAGACTGGGAAGCTGGCACGTCAGACTGGGAAGCTGGCACGTCAGACTGGGAAGCTGGCACGTCAGACTGGGAAGCTGGCACGTCAGACTGGGAAGCTGGCACGTCAGACTGGGAAGCTGGCACGTCAGACTGGGAAGCTGGCACGTCAGACTGGGAAGCTGGCACGTCAGACTGGGAAGCAAGCTTTGAGACATCAGGCTGGAGGGCAGGCACTGAGACAACAGACTGGGGAACTGGAACATCACACTGGAAGGCAGGCATCGAGGCATCAGGCTGGAAGGCAAGCTTCGAGACATCAGGCTGGGAAGCTGGCACATCCGTCTGGGAAGCTGGCACATCAGACTGGGAAGCTGGCACATCAGACTGGGAAGCTGGCACATCAGACTGGGAAGCTGGCACATCAGACTGGGAAGCTGGCACATCAGACTGGGAGGCAATCTTCGAGACATCAGGCTGGAAGGCAAGCTGCAAGACATCAGACTGGGAAGCTGGCACAGCAAACTGGGAAGCTGGCACATCAAACTGGGAAGCTGGCACATCAAACTGGGAAGCTGGCACATCAAACTGGGAAGCTGGCACATCAAACTGGGAAGCTGGCACATCAAACTGGGAAGCTGGCACATCAAACTGGGAAGCTGGCACATCAAACTGGGAAGCTGGCACATCAGACTGGGAAGCTGGCACATCAGACTGGTAGGTAGGCATCAAGACATCAGGCTGGAAGGCAAGCTTCAAGACATCAGGCTGGGAGACTGGCACGTCAAACTGGGAAGCTGGCACGTCAAACTGGGAAGCTGGCACGTCAAACTGGGAAGCTGGCACGTCAGGCTGGGAAGCTGGCACGTCAGGCTGGGAAGCTGGCATCGAGACATCAGGCTGGGAAGCTGGCACATCAGACTGGGAAGCTGGAACATCAGACTGATAGGCAGGCATCAAGACGTCAGACTGGGAAGCTGGCACATCAGGCTGGGAAGTGGGAGCAGGTTGGGTTACTGGCAGGATTGTATGAGTGGGGAAGAACTTCCGTTTCTTCTTTGGCTTAACTGCTGGAGATCTGTAGGTGGCTGTAGGACTGTAGACAGGAGGTGAGGCATACTGAAAGGAAGGGCTGGGATATGGCAAGGAAGGGGGAACAGCAGCCAGAGGGAGTTCTTGTGGGGAAGTTGCAGGTATTAGAGAAGAGGCAGGTGGGTTAAAGGCAGGATAGGTACAGGAAGTAGAAACAGGGCATTGATACTTGGTGGGGAGCAGGGTATATTGGACTGCAGCTAAAGTTGCCAGGGGTGATGGGAGAAAGGACATCTGAGCAGGCAGGTATTTAGTAGCAGGTCTAGTTTGTGGAGAGCTGACAGAAGCTGGGCATAACAGGTCTAACCATGCCTGAAGTACAGGTAGGACAAAAGTGGCCTCACATTCCCTCTGTCTGACCAGCGACTGCACTTCATCTATACAATCCTTCAACAACTGTTTGGGACAAACCGAATAATGCTCAAAAAAGGATGCAGAGTCATCCTCCAACAGCCATACTAAGGACGCAACCTGGTTAATGCTGAAGGGGGGAGAAAAGTCATCATGGCCCTTTGGGATACAAGGCAGAGCCAGCTCTGTACACATTTCAATCAAAGGCTGAACATCCTCAAACCGTATACTGCCCTGATCGACCACAGAGTTAGCTAAACAGATAATCTCCAGCAGCTGATCACTGGACCACCCTTCCAATGTCTGGCGGAGATATTCAGAACTCTCTGTTGCCAGCAGAGCATAATAAGCAATTATATCTGAATTCATCCCAGTAATGTGCAACAGAACCGAGATGATTCCCTTGTGCAGCCACTTCTGGTCAGAGATGGCCTTGGTATACTGTCAGGGTATCTAATTGACCAGACCGTGTGGACTGCACAGAGGAGACCAGAAACACATGTAAGTGAAATAATGGTGTTTATTAAATAAGTGACAAGTAAAAGGAATATAAACAGTGCAAACCCAACACAAAAAACCCACTACAAACAACAATATATACAAGTAAATGGAGATACCGGAATTGTAAACAAGCCAGGCCAAGGTCATACACAGGGAGGTCAGCAGATAGGCAAGGACGGGAAACCGAACAGGACAGGGAGAGGATGGATGGATGGGATACAGGGCAGGGATCCAAGGTAACCAGGAACAGAAGGGACAGGACCAGGAAGGGCTCAGGATAGGGATTGGATCAGATCAGGTCAGGACAAGGCAGATGCAGGCTCAAGGTCAAAATAACAGGCAGCAAGGTCAGAATGCAGGGAGAGAGATACCAAGGCAAGCCTATGAGGGCTTGCTGGGTATTTATAAGGCTGTGGTAATTGAACTCATGTCACAGCTGAGCGCAGTGTGTGCTGTTTGCTCCACACTGCCGGAGTGCACCCGCTGGTGGACACCGGTACTACGGCCCAGGGATGCAACAGTGCCACCAGCAGGAGAGACTTCTTACTGCAGGACCCAGGTGTTGGAAGACACCTGCTGGTGGACACTGGTACTGCGATCCAAGATACCGATAGCGCCACCAACGGGTAAACCCTCTCATGACACTTCCCTGACATCAGGAGTATCAGCAGATGATGTATATGTACCCAGGCTGTGGTATTTCCAAAAACTGCGTTTTCTTGACTAGCAGACTGAAGACAGGGAATCTTTCGACCCTTCCCTCCACCCCAGCAGAGGCTGACAAGGAACAACCTGGGCCTTCCCACCTGGAAGAACTGGATGCGCCCAGCTGAAGCCAGGTATATTTTTCAACAGATTTATTGTCCTAATATTAATGATGTTAACTAGATGTTCTAATTGATTACCTATTAAGGATTTTATCAAAATAAATGTATACATCATTTGTGGCCAAAAAAGTTTGTCACCAGCTTGAAAAAATGCTGGGGTAAGAATGATACTCTTTTATATGTATTAACTTTGAATTTGCAAGTCATGAGCTGAAAATTGAGTGCGATTGATGAACCAAAAACTAAAACTGCGTCTCACCTGACAGGCTTAGCACTATCAGGTGAATTGAGAAGCAGCCGCCTCGATTGCTCGCGGTAATTGTGGATCGGCGTGCGTTCCACCGCCTGGAAAGCTAAACCCGGAAGTGGCCAGAAATGATAATGTGACCAGGATGTGCCTCGCTGTATGTTTTATCGTGATGACATCGTCAGGAAGCGCCCGGTCACTGAATGAGTTATTCCTGCCTTGGGCGGGAGTATTTCTTATCATCCACTAGATGGTATCAGTCCTTTAACACATATTCGACTGATTCCATCGAATCTGGAAAAAACAATATATCCACTAGATGGCACCAGTCCTCTAGCATTTATTCGACCAATCCCATCATAGTTACATAGTAGGTGAGGTTGAAAAAAGACACAAGTCCATCAAGTCCAACCTATGTGTGTGATTATAAGCCAGTATTACATTGTATATCCCTGTATGTTGTGGTCATTCAGGTGCTTATCCAATAGTTTCTTGAAACTATCGATGCTCTCTGCTGGGACCACTGCCTGTGGAAGGAAATTCTACATCCTTGCCACTCTTACAGTAAAGAACCCTCTACGTAGTTTAAGGTTAAACCTCTTTTCTTCTAATTTTAATGAGTGTCCATGAGTCTTGTTAAACTCTCTTCTGCGAAAAAGTTTTATTCCTATTGTGGGGTCATCAGTACGGTATTTGTATATTGAAATCATATCCCCCGGACCAGAGTCTTGTGGAGCAGGAGAATTATCGTTTTATCACTGGAGTTGATCCCCTTATTTAATGAATGCCAATATTCTGTTTGCTTTGTTAGCAGCAGCCTGGCATTGCATGCCATTGCTGAGCCTATCATCTACTAGGACCCCCAGGTCCTTTTCCATCCTAGATTCCCCCAGAGGTTCTCCCCCCAATATATAGATTGCATTCATATTTTTGCCACCCAAATGCATTATTTTACATTTTTCTACATTGAACCTCATTTGTCATGTAGTTGCCCACCCCATTAATTTGTTCAGATCTTTTTGCAAGGTTTTCCACATCCTGCGGAGAAGTTATTGCCCTGCTTAGCTTAGTATCATTGGCAAATACAGAGATTGAACTGTTTACCCCATCCTCCAGGTTGTTTATGAACAAATTAAATAGGATTGGTCCCAGCACAGAACCACTACCCATCATCGAATCTGAGGGAGTAAAAACTCAACTCATTCAGTGACCGCGATGCTTCCTGATGACGTCATCACGACGAAACGTATGTTGAGGCACATTCCAGTCACATTATCATTTCCGGCCACTTCCGGGTTTAGCTTTCCAGGCGCTGGAACGCACGCTGATCCACAACAAGCGCTAGCAAGTGAGGGCGGCTGCATCTCAACTCACCTGACATTGCTAAGCCTGTACCTTTAGTGCCGAGGAAAGGCACTTTTAAAGCAAGTGGCCATTTGGCCTGTTTTTATATTTTTCTTTTAAATGAACGGAATCACGCTATGGCATTGCCTTTTTTAATTTTTCTATGAAAATCATTGTGGCGGAGCTTCTCCTGGCTTATCCATTTGGTACCAGTATAGATCACAGATCATTATCATACAAAGCCCCACCTGACCTATCTTTTTAATTAAAGAGGTCATGGTGGTCTGGTAAGTAAAGACGCGTCTTGCCGTGTTCAAATGCCACGTTTAGTGGTGTTTTGGCACGTTTGCGTTTAGAAGCACTGTAGAAAAAAAAGTAGCCAAAAATGAAAAACACCTGTTAACGAAACACGGCTAAATGAGCGTTACTGTGTTTAGCCGTGTTCAGAAGCGTTTGGCGCTTGAAATGCCTCTAAACTCAGCTTCTGAACCCATTTTTTTGCATTCCAAAAAAAAGCCTCTAAACTCAACTGCCTAGAAACGACCCTGTGTACATGTATTGATAAGATAACAGAGGAGAGTTCAGGAGCAACTGAAAAAAATGCCCAACTACTCCTAATTGTCTGTTTAGCAGCAGCAGCGTACATGAGGCCTTACATGAGTTTACAAGCAGTTACAACCATTTGGCATTTCAAATGCCTCTGAACGTCCATCCTGAACCCATTTTTTTTTGCGTTCCAAAAAATGCTCCTAAACTCAACTTCCTAGAAACTAGTATAAACGACCCTGTGTACATGTACTGATAAATTAACAAAGGAGAGTTCAGGGGCAGCTGAAAAAAAATGCCCAACTGCTCTTAACTCCTTCAGATCCACGCTCTAGCCCAATAACGGCTACAGCGTGGATCTGCTTTGCCGGGAGTGCATCTATTGACGGCCTCCCCTTTGCAGGCTCGCCGCGCGCCCCCACGCTGTAATCACCCGAGTCAATGAGACTCGGGTGATCACAGATCTGAGTAAGAGGCCGATCCCGGCCCCTTACCACGTGACCAGCTGTCAGCCAATGAAGTGATGTAAACAGAGGATCGGTAATCGTTTTTTTTTTTCTTCTCACGCTGACAGCGCGAGGAGAAAAAAAGCTGATCACAGGCTTCTGTTTGCAGGGAAATCGGTCCCAAAGAGGGACAGTATGTTATGTGCCCACCAGTACCGCCTGCCAGTGCCAAAAATCAGTCCCATCTATCAGTGCCCACAAGTGCCACCTATCAATGCCAAGTGGTGCCACTCAGTGCTGCCTATCAGTGTCACCTAGCAGTGCCCATCACTGCCACCCATCCGTGCCACTTATCGGTGCCCATCAGTGCAGCCTTATCGGTGCCCATCAATGAAGGAGAAAAACTACCCGTTTGCAAAATTTAACAAAATATAAAACGTTTTTTTTTTAAAAATTCGGTCTTTAATTTTTTTTAAGCAAAAAATAAAAAACCCAGAGGCGATCAAATACCACCAAAACAAAGCTATATTTGTGGGGAAAAAAATTATAAAAATGTAATTTGGGTAAAGTTTGTACTTCAAGAGGAAAACCCTAACCCTAATGGGAAACCCTAACCCTAAACTTGTTCTTCAAGGAGAAAACCCTAACCATAACCCCCTAACCCTAATGGGAAACCCTAACCGGAAACCCTAAACTTGTTCTTCAAGGGGAAAACCCTAACCATAACCCCCTAACCCTAATGGGAAACCCTAACCCCTAACTTAACCCTAAAGGGAAACCATAACCCTTACCATAGCCCTAAACTTGTTCTTGTAACTTCTTAAAGGGGAAAACCCTAATCACTGTCTAAGCTACCTAGAATTTAGCATTAGGGAAAAATGCAATTAAAAAAAAACAGATGTTAAATTACATGCAACTATGTTTGATCAAGTCGGGGGTGAAGCTCAAATTCCAATTATACTTTGGCCAACAGCAATGCTAGTGGTGCATTGGATTGGATCATGGGCTCATTAGGCGTATATAAATGGTCTATGAACCATAGAAAGCAATTACAAGTTTTTAAAAAAAATTTAAAAAAATTCTTGCGGTTTTTCATCATTTGCTATAATTTTTAAGTTCTGTAATGTAAAAAAAAAAAAGGGCACCTTTAAAAAACGCTTCTAAACATAAAAGGCGGTACTGCGTTTGCTGTCTGAAATGTCGGAAACTTCAGCGTCTGAACTTATTTTTTTTTGCCTTCAAAGAAAAGCCTATAAAACGCAACTGCCTAAAAACGACATGAAATGAACCTGTGTACATGTACACATAATATAACATTGGATGAGTTCAGGGGCAGCTGAAAAAAGCAGCCAACTGCCTCTGAGGGTCCGTTTACCAGCAGCAGTGTACATGAGGACTAGGCTTCATGTACACGGGACGTTGTTTAACCTCTCCTGAATGATTTAACTTGACAGCTAGAAACCGGCATCTAAAAACGTCTGTTTAGCCGCGTTTGCATCTAGAAGCATTTGTAAAAAAAATATATATATATTTTTTTTTTTTGTTAAAATTAAAAACGACTGTAAACAAAACGCTGCTAAATGCGAGTAACCCCCTTTACATGCATTTGGCGTTTCAAATGCCTCTAAACATCCATCTGAACCCATTTTTTTGCGTTCCAAAAAAGGCTTCTAAATTCAACTGCCTAGAAATGACTATAAACAACCCTGTGTACATGTACTGATAAGATAACAGAGGAGAGTTCAGGGATAGTTGAAAAAACTGCCCAACTGCTCCTAAACGTCCATTTACATGAGGCCTTACAATTCAACACCGCCACAAATTTGTGGCAAGTTATCCTAGCTATCTGGGTGTAAGCTAATCTTTTTTTCTTGCTTAAGCAATGACGGGTTCTCTAAATATACGCAAATAATTTATGTTCATACCAATACTTAACACTACTTTTTAACCACATGAAAGTTCAAGCTGTAATTGATGTTCCCCTTGAGGCGTTGGCATAGAATTTTTTTCACTACAACTTTTTCTTTATACCAGCAGTGGCCCCCTTCCTAGGAAAGGTTAATTGCCTTTTAGGTCTTGCTGCATTACTTACCTGACTCTCCACTCCAGTGGGCCCCTCAATTCCTGGGACTGATCCACCACAGCCTGCCATATAAGCTGCTTCCAATTACACTGCAGTTTCCACCATGTACAATACATTGTTAACCACTTGCTCACTGGGCACTTATATCCCCCTCATGCACAGGCTCTCACACTTTGAATGACATTTGCATGGTCACTGCAACACTGTACCCATATAAAAAATGTTGAATTTTTTGCACACAAATAAAGCTTTTTTTTAGTGGTATTTAATCACCGCTGTTTTTTTTTATTTTTTGCTAAACAAGCAAGAAAAAAAAAAAGATCAAAAATTCTCAAAAAAACCCAAAATGTTTTTCATATTTTGTTATAAAATTTCTCCTTCACTGATGAGGTGGCACTGATAGGTGGCACTGATGGGCACCAAATAGCAGCACTGGTTGGCACTAAGGAGACCAATTACCCTCCAACCCTCCAGGGGCTGCGCTGTAGACAGAGCGCAGGGTTCAGGGGTTGCGCTGTGGACAGGAGGAGCCTGATTGTCTGACGTGTGGGAAGCAGGAAGTGATCTGGAGAGGAGGCAGAGGATAGATTGAACGCTGAGAAACCAGGGCTGCAGATCCGGGATTCAGGTGACCCTATCTCCCCCCCTCACCACCACAGCATTACAGCACTTTAGAAGCATTCTGTTACTATGTAAATGTGAGTTGTATGAACTTTGAGCGTTTAAGATGAAACATTTTTTAGACGGCATCACACTATTGTATGCCTCTATTATTCTTCCTATGTGGCATATGCGAGGAGGCTTATTGGAAGTTACCAGGAGAAAACTGGTATCCTCTTAAAGCAGGGATATTATCAGGAGCAGGAGGTGACCAGGGAGGAGTACCAGCACACAGCAGCCAGTATACTTATAGGAGATAGAAGGATTTTTTTAGCTTATTTTCTATGCCCTTAACCACTACGCATCCACGCTATGGCCGAATGACGGCCACAGTGCGGACCTTAATTCCCTTAATTCATATGACGGCCCTCCCTGTGCACGCTCCCTGCGCGCGCCGGGCGCGCTGTGATCACCGAGTCACTGAGACTCGGCTGATCACCGATCCGGTCCCGGCCCCTTACCATGTGATCAGCTGTCAGCCAATGACAGCTGATCACATGGTGTAAACAAAAGATCGGTAGTCGTCTTTTTCTTTTACTCAAGCTGACAGCGTGAGTAGAAAAAAAAGCCGATCACCAGCTGGGATGTGAGGGACATCGGTCCCCAAGTGGAAGAGGCACATCTGCCTCATCAGTGCCACCCAATAGTGCCACCTAACAGTGCCCACAGTGCCACCTAACAGTGCCCATCTGTAGTGACAATCAGTGCCACCTGCCAGTGCTGCCCATCACTGCCACCCATCAGTGCCCATCACTGCCACCTATCAGTGCCCATCACTGCCGCCTATCACCGTACATCAATGAAGGAGAAAAATGACCCGTTTAAAATTTTTTATAACAAAATATAAAAAAAAAAAACAAATTTTTAAAAAAAAAACAGTTTTTTACATTTTTTTTACAAAAAGTAAAAACTGCAGAGGTGATCAAATACCACCAAAAGAAAGCTCTATTTGTGGTGAAAAAATGATAAAAATTTTATTTGGGTACAGTGTTTTATGACCGAGCAATTGTCATTCAAAGTGCATCAGCGCTGAAAGCTGAAAATTGGTCTGGATAGGAGGGGGGTTTAAGTGCCCTGTAAGCAAGTGGTTAAGGTGAGGGTACAACTGAAGGGGGAGGAGTGCACATTGCATGAAGACACCTTATAACTTTATATGGACTGTGTTGATTATATTTATATCATTATGGACTGTGTGCGATTCACGGAGCACGAGCACTTTACATTATGATTGGATTATTATTTTACGAGCACTTTATATTATGATTGGATTATTTTGTATTTCACTGTTTTATATTACACATATCATCCAGATTACTTTACAGCTTAGGTTGTATTGATTGTTGGTTAGGAGTAGCGCGGCACATTTATATACATTTGTTTTTTCACATTGTGGGGAAGTGTGGGAAGTGCAGGCAGCTTTTTCAGTTTTTAGTTCACGGTAGTTTATAGTTTTTTGGCAGCTCACGAGGTCTCACCCATTTCTTGCGCTGTGGACAGAGTCCTGTAAGCTGCAATGTGGGGCATCCATGGATTGGACTTGTTTTTCTAGCACATCCCACAGATGCTCGATTGAATTGAGATCTGGAGAATTAGGAGGCAAGGCAACACCTTGCATTCCTTACTGTGTTCCTCAAACCATTCTTGCAGTTTGGCAGGATGCATTATCCTTCTGCCTTCAGGGTATACCGTTTCAATGAAGGGGTGTACATGGTCAGCAACAATGTTTATGTAGGTGGTACGTGTCAACATAACATCCACATGAATGGCAGAACCAAGGATTTCCAGCAGAACATTGCCCAAAGTTTCACCTCGGTATACCACATGATGAAAAAGAAAACGTGATTCATCAATCATGACATATGGTGACTGCATTTGTTTACTTTTTTTCTCTCTGTTTCCACCTGGTAGATGCAATAACAGGTTTAAATACACTAACAAATTGAAGCCAAAACTTCAGCTAATGCTTTATAAGCAGTTACAGTAGTTTTTTTAACCTTTTGGAATAAAGGTTTTACACAAATAAATAAATGCTGATAATTGTAAGCACCCCTGCTAATGGTAAATGGTTTGTCGCATTCCTGTAAACTGGTACATCTGGAGGGGAGCTTATACTTTTGAAAAACAACAGACTTACTGGCCGGATCCCCAGATGAAAATAAAGGAAAGAAAGCCTAAAAAGAAAACTAATGCAGCCATCACATATCTAAGAATTGGTAAGCTGCAATATAATAAAATGTTGGCTTTTGGGTTTAATACTGTTTTAAAGTGTTACTAAACCCAAAACAGTAAAATAGTTATATAGTTACATAGTAGGTGAGGTTGAAAAAAGACACAAGTCCATCAAGTCTGTATATGCAGTAAAGCATGTGTGTTATACTCACCGTGGAACCTAAAGGGTTAATCCTCTGCATTAAGTAAAAAGGTTGTTTGATCCTGTCTTCTCTGATCCTTTCCTGTTCCCACTGCCCCCAATCCATCTCCTGATAGAACAGAGCCTTGGAGGCACTCTGCACATGCTCAGTTTGGTGTGCATTGCTAGAGAGTTTTTTTTGTTTTTTTTGGGGAGAGTGCATGTAATCGTCACAGGACCAATCAGCACTGTCCAGATAGAGGGTCGGGGATTCTGCAGCCTCATAGGACAATCAGGGGATAATGAAAACTCCTCCTACACGCTTTAACCAGACACTGATAGAAGTCACAAGACTGCTATATACGGCTGATGAGAAAAAGGTATTTAGCAGTTTATATTTACTAAAATAATTGCATTTCCATGTACTGTGGGAGACCAGATATAGTGAATTCAGGGTCCTGGGTTTACTAACACTTTAAGGCTGAGTTCACACTGATGCAATTGCAGGCATCGCAAGTGATTTGCACCACATTCCTGTGCACAGCACATGCGATGTCTCTGCGGTGTGATTTTCAGCCATACAGTTTGTATGGCTGAAATTGCATCGTATTCACACCAAAATGGTGCAGGACTTTTTTTTTTTTTTGTCAGTGCTTGAATTGGATCGCTTGGGTGTAAAGGCTCATGCGATCTGATTCCATAGTTGGCATTGCGAAACCGATTTGGGGATGTCTATAACTTTATATTGATACCTGCAGCGGTTTGCAGAGTGCAGTGTGAACTGCCTGCGATTCTGATGCAGTGCAGGAACCCACACGGGAATTGCTGTGTTCCTCGCACCGCATCAGTGTGAACCCAGCCTGAAGGATAAAGTCCACCTTTGTGAACATGTTCCATACATTTTTAGGGTGGAACATGGAACATGTTCCCAGTGTTGCAGCTGCTGGCCCGATCCCCCTCCTTCCCTGTGACAGCAGTACATGGAGAAGTTCCCCGTACTAGCTGTCACTTTTTAAAACCAGCTATGCTCACACGGCCACGTAATTTAGTCACACAGCTCTGTGTGTGAATGAACTACAAGCCCCAACATACTTAGTGGCTGACTATCTTGGTGCTGTGAAGCGTCATGGTAGTGCATTGATTCTTCCTGTCAGTGTATCTGCTTTCCCATATGGGATGTACAGGTATACAGATACACTGACAGATCTGCAGGAGACCTGCAAGGCAAAAGCAAATCACTTTAGCAATGCTTTACAGACTCCAAAAAAAATACAAATGCACATGTTTTTACCTGCAAAAAAATGTGCATTTATTTTTAAAAGTGAAGGTCTCCTTTAACCTGTCAATGGTCGTAAAGTTGTGGCTAATAGGTGAATACACACACCTCACCTGAAGCAGAGAGAGGTTTAGCTTCCAGCTAAGTGTCTTGCAGTGCCCAGGCTTTGAATAGGAAACAAATGTGCCGCGCAGCCGCCTCTGGGAGGAGGTGATAGAGGAGCAGCTCCCCCTAGAGGAGATAAAAGTGTCTCCACTATGTATGGAGATTTCAAGGCATTCGCCATTTTTCCGAAGACCAATCTATTTACTCTATCCCACAAATGATTCAGAATAAAAACTTGTTTTGTCATCATTTGAACGCTTCCAGTGTTTTCTGTAAACTATTTGCACAAATACCCGTATAAAAGTGCTTAATGAGATAACCAGCCTTAGGCCAGTCAGCAAGTCTCGCGATGCCGCTCGGGATTTGGGTTTTGTGCCCCGGAAGTAAAGAGTCCTCATTCATTTCTTCCGGGGTTTAGTTGTTTTCATTTGTTAGTGGTTGTGTACACAACTATGGGCAAGAAACACAAGAAGCATAGGTCGGAATGGAGGTCCTACGACGCCGGTGAGCTCGGATCTCCCGGAGAGCAGTCTCAGTGTGTGTATCGATCGGGGCAGATGGGGGGGATGGGGGCATTGAAGTGCTTACTATTATCCTGCTGCATCCAATCCAAAGTCATTGAATTGTAATCTTTTTTTGCTGAAATAACTTATCTGGCAATGTTTGTAGGTTTTTATTTGTTTCTTGGTGTATGCTTTGTATCAAATACAATACCACATTACAAATGGATTGCAGCTTACCAATCCATAAGGCTGCGTTCACACATACGGTGGTGATCGGCGTTTTACCGCACTGGATGCACACAGGTCACCGTAAGGATGACCAGAAACCGATTGTTTTCTATGTATCCTGTCCGCACTGCAATACAGCCTAGAGGTGTGGTGGGGTGAGCTGCGACAAAATGCAGACATGTTACATTTCATCGCAGTGCATATGAAGGAACCGCACAGAAGCGCAATGCATTAAGCTGCTGTCATGAATGAAGTGTTACTCTGTAGACTTCAAATAAAGTTGCCACAAAAAAAAGGGGGGGAACCGTGTGATGTGCAGTGCACCGCCCCCTACCGTTGGATGGCTGCAGCCGTAACTGAGGGCTTCCCACACAGTAAACTGCTGCAGTATAGTGTGTGGTCTTTGTGAACTGGCCCTAAATGTGGTGGCTGGATTTGTTTTTTGGCTTTTACTCCTTTTTATTTTCACCTGGTGATCTGGCCAGTAGCATATTTCCTGTCTCATGCCGCGTACACATGGTCAGAATTTCCAACAACAAATGTTCAATGTGAGCTTGTTGTCGGAAAATCCGACCATGTGTAGGCTCCATCGGACATTTGCTGTCTGAATTTCTGACAATTGTTTGAGAGCTGGTTCTCAAATTTTCCGACAACAAAACTTGTCGGAAATTTCGAGCGTGTGCACACAATTCCGACGCACAAAATTCCACGCATGCTCAGGATCAAGCAGAAGAGCCACACTGGCTATTGAACTTCATTATTCTTGGCTCTTCATACGTCACCGCGTTCTTGATGTTTGGAATTTCCGACATTTGTGTGTATGCAAGACAAGTTTGAGCCAGCATCTCTCAGGATAAAAATCCACGGTTTTGTTGTCGGAATGTCCGATCGTGTGTACAGGGCATTAGGGTGTCTCCTCGCTTGATGGAGGAGCAGTGCAAACACCTTTGGACAGCAGCATTGTCAGTCTGGAAAGAGGGTAGTGTAGACACACTAGCAGATTTTGGTGGTCTTGACTGACAAATTAAAGAAGTCCAGCCTAAGCTTGTTTGGCTGTACTTCTCCTATGGATCACAGGAGTGCAGTTAGTTTTGAACTCCTGTGACCCGTTTTCAGCAGAGAGCGGACTGATTTCACCAATGTCAGTTCAGGCACCGCGTCATCCCTACAATGGGAGTCTGGATCTGCCAGGTGCCTGGACTGACACCTGTCTCAGCCTTTCAGGGAGCCGCTGAGATCCTGAGACGGCCACTCCGCCCCCTCCACAGCTCAGCACTCCGAGGAGCAAGAAGAGCAGAGAGCTGTGACTGACAGTCTGCAGCTCTCTGCTCACAGAGCTGTGAAAATCGAGCGATCGGCGATGTTCGATGCTGCATCCACCTAGGGAAGAATAAATATGCAAAATTTGTCCTTTACTTCTCTTTTAAAGGACAAGTGGGGACAAATACAGCCCCTCTGAAGGCAACCTACTTTTATGTGCACAACTAGACTCTGTATTATGCAAATGTGCTAAAAAGAAGTCATTTCCTGACATTATCCTTTCAGGAAATTTCTTCTCGAGAATATAGAACCATATTTTTTATTTAATTTTTTTTGGACATCTCGGTTACAGTGTAAACAGGGATCCAAAAGCCAAGATACTGGCAAGAAATTGGCCTTTAAACAAGGCAAAGCCTATAAGGGAGTCTTTTTATTTCTAGATTACACCAAAAACCGTAAATGACACCAGGGTCAACTTTGGGTGATTGACTCTCCCTTTCTTGTCATGAATGGGGAAGCATTTTGGTAATCCCACTTGTATTATAGATGTTAAGAGACGGGTATTGTCTGGAACAGTGGTCTCAAAACTGTGGCCCATGGGCCGAGTGCGGCACTTTGCTAGCTTTTGTCTGGCCCTCAGGGCACTATTCCTCCCACTGACACAAACTGTGGGGAACCATTGCTCCCATTAATACCAACAATAGGTCATTTTCCCTTTCACTGATACCAATGCTGAGGCACTATTCCTCCCACCGACAACAGCAATGGGGCATAGTTCTTTCCACTGATATTAACAATTAGGGGGAGATTTACTAAAACTGTAGAGTGCAGAATCTGGTGCAGCTGTGCATAGAAATCAATCGGCTTCCAGGTTTTGTTGTTAAAGCTTAACTCCTTTTTTGTTGAGAAAAAAACATTCCCCTCTGGGTGATCTATGTACACTGCAAGGATTTTAACAAACTTTGTTACAGCTTCCTACCTTTTTGTTATTCTGAAGAAATCCCCCGTGTGTTTGTCTGTGTCCTATTGGGAAAGTGAGTCTAATGAGAGTGGTTTTATAATTATCAACCAGCTGCTGCAGGGCACTAATAAGAAAAGCTGCTGGGCCTGCATCCCTTTAGACGAGAATTCCTATTGGGAATATCTCACCAAAATGACATTTTTGTTGCAGGAGATGCCTGAAATCTGACTTGTATCTTAGTGCAGACTTCTGGAAAAATGAGTTAGCCAATCACACGAGCAGGAAATTCTGTTTCGGGGTGGGGGTGGGGGTTCTGTACACATTCTATATACAGTACACCTCCAGGTAGCCATATTGCATTGCATTTTCAGAAGATTACAGAGCTGCAGATTAAAAAGGAAAGGTAATTTTTTTATAACATTAAATTACAATATGACTCGTGTTGTAATTGTATACGCTATATGTTTTTTTTATTTGCTATTTTTTTTCCCATGAAAATGGGGTTACCCTTTATTTAAACAAGCTGAAGTTAGAAGCTGCCTACCATGCAAAGCTGCACCAGATTCCGAGTGCTTCAGTTTTAGTAAATCTCCCACTTGGGCACCATTTTTCCAACTAATACCAATGATGGGGCACGATTACTCCTTCTACTGACTATGGGTGCTACATATTTTTTTACACCCGCAGGCCACAATCTGTCCCCCCTAAAGTCTGAAGGACGGTAAACCGACCCTTTGTTTAGAAAGTTTGGAGACTCCTGGTCTAGAACTTCCTGCTTCTTCGCAAAAGTATTTTTTTTTTTTTTTTAACCAGACCACCAAGAGACAAGAAGAAAGTAGAGGCTCTAGGGTTGCACCAATACCGTTTTTTTTTTTTTTTTTTTAAACTGGCAAGTATGAGTACCAATAGTTTTAGTCAAGTACTCTCTGATACCCAGTACTAATACCTTTGTGGTGCAATTTTAGCCCCTTACAAAATGAATAGGCTCAAAGCGCACTGCAAAAAATCAAATGGGTACGTCGGCAGAGCGGCTCTCCTGCACTGGATTATGTATCTAGTACGTGATCCAGCACTTTTGGGTATGGGCCACGGCCACTGCACTGGCTGTGTTGTGATTAGTCACAGCGCAAGCCGATCAGCGGGTCCTGGCCAATGATTGACCGCTGGCACCCGCTGATCGGCGAAGAGGGGGATAGGACAGAGATCTGTGAATGTAAACAATTCAGCGCATTGCAATGTTAGTGGAGATGCGCCGGATTCTGCAAAGTGGGGAATAAAAACCTGCACATCCCTTAGTAAAAACAGCACATAGTGAATGCACCAAGCACTGTTATGCACACGTTTAACACTTTGATCTCCCTAGATGTTAACCCCTTCCCAGCCAGTGTCATTAGTTCATTGACCATGTATACTTTTAGCACTGATCACTGTATTGGTGTCACTGGTTCCCACAAAGTGTCAGACTGCCCGCCATAGTATGTAGTATCACAGTCCCACTATGAGTCTCTGACCACCATTACTTGTATTAAAAAAAAAAAAAAAAATTGCAGTATATATGCCATAGTTTTTGTAGCCGCTATAACGTTCACGCAAACCAGTCAACATACGCTTATTGGGATTTTATTTACCAAAAATATGTAGCAGAGTACATATTGGCCTAAATTTATGAAGAAATTTAGATTTTTTGTTTTGTTTTTCAAAATTTTTGGTGTTTTTACAATATAGAGCACAAAAAAAAACAGTGGTGATCAAATACCACCAAAAGAAAGCTCTATTTGTGTGAAAAAATATATAAATGTTATTGGGGTACAGTGTTGCAAGACCACGCAACTGTCAGTTAAAGTAACTCAGTTCCACACAGCAAAAAATGGCCTGGTCATGAAGAGGGGTAAATCTTCCGGAAGTGGTTAAGGATCTAACCGACAAACAATTTCCTGTTTTGATCTACTTGTTCTTTCTCTCGATCGCTGGTTAGGCTTTTCCTGGTGTATAAAAAAAAAATAATATTTACAATACACTCATAGTATTTGTTTGAATACTAATTCAATAAAATTCTAAAGGACCATTGTCCGGCTCCTAGCTCCCTCCTTGACCTTTTTTCCTTCTGACCAAGCTCAAGGCAAGCTCCCTATTTACTGTCCTCATTAGAATATTAAACACAGGTAAAACTGAATTAATACATCTCTTCTATACCAATAACTTGGTCCACCCTAATAAATCACTTTCTTTAAAGTAGCTGTTCTCATGGTCTTCATTTTTATATTGCCCTTAGACACAATTTTCCTGTCACAAACTGCTGCTCCTAGGTGATAACTTTGGAAGAGTGTTTGTTCTTAAATCATAATTTACATGGGAGCTGAATATTGCATCAACATAAAAGTAATGCGTGCTCCCAGGGTGGTACTTTTTCAAACTTCAGTTCATAGAAGAAATAAAACTGATTGTTTACGTCTGAAAGAGATTGTCCTGTCTTCCCTGGACTTGGTTAGGGCTCACAAGATCTACTTGAACGCTACGGCTTCTATTCAGGAGTCAGATTCCTTGTTTGTTGTATCAGATGTTTCCATGTAAGGGTTCTGCATTGTGTTCTGCAGTTATTTCCAGATGGATCTCTCAAACAATATTTCAGGCTTGCTCACCAAAGCAACAGAATTCACCTCCACCTGTCACTGCACATTCTACTGTGGCAGAGGGCATCTTGAATGTTTTGTTATTAAATGTTTGTGTTTTTTAGGTTTGATGTCATGATCTTCCATGTACACATTTAAAACATTTTGCATAATGGATGTGGCTGCCCTGGCAGAAAAGGGCTTTCATAGTGGGAGATTTACTAAAACTGGAGCACTCAGAATCTAGTGCTGCTGTACATGGTAGCCAATTGGCTTCTAACTTTAGCTTGTTCAATTAGGCTTTGACAATAACATTTGGAAGTTGATTGGTTACTATGCACAGCTGCATCAGATTCTTTGTGCTCCAGTTTTAGTATATCTCCCCCATAGGGTTTTGCAGGCCACCATGTTGGATATTTGTTAGGCGTCATGTACACTGGACGTTTTTTACAACCTCTCCTGAATTTAACTTGGCAGATAGTAACCCACGTTTAAAACGTCCGTTTTGCCAAGTTTACATGTCGCGTTTAGAGGTGTTATGCCACTTTGCTTTTAAAAATTATTTTTATTTATATATATATATATATATATATATATATGTATGTGTGTGTGTGTGTGTGTATATATATATATGTGTGTATATATATATATATATATATATATATATATATATATATATATATATATATATATATATATATATATATATATATATATATATATATATATATATATATATATATATATTATTTTTTTTTTTTTTTTTTTTTAATAGCCAAAAATAAACACCTGTAAACGAAATGCGGCTAAATGTGAGTTACCGCATTTAGCCACGTTTGGCGCTTGAAATGCCTGTAATCTCGGCCTCCGAACCCATTTTTTGCATTCCAAAAAAAGCCTCTAAACTCAACTGCCTAGAACCGACTGTAAACGACCCTGTATACATGTACTGATAAGATAACATATAGGAGAGTTCAGGAACAGTTGAAAAAAATTGCCCAACTGCTCCTAAGCGCCCGTTTTACCAGCAGCAGCGTACATGAGGCCTTATGGGATGTGACATTGTTTACTTTAAGCTTAGTCAACACTGCTAGTTTTTTCTTTTTGTTTTTTTGTTTTTATTTTTTCGTTCAACCCAGCGGGCTGAACGAAAAAAAAATTGCTCAGGTCAGATCCGCTGTACTAACAATCTGCTGTTAGTACAGTTATCTTCTCTGCTTTTCTAACAGGGGGACGGTTCCCCCTCCACCAGAAAACTCTGGTCAGTAATTGGCCGATCAGGAGCCAGTTGGCAGACCTTTTTCAGTCATGCACCTTCCACAGCATCCGGCTTCTGTCGGACTGGCTGCAATACACACGGGCCAATTGTCTGCCGGTTTCCATTGAACTGGCCGATGCCACCCGACAATCAGCTGGTGTGTACAGGGCTTTAGTCTTTGGTTGTGGTGTGGTATACTTGCCTAGACATTATTTGGGACTGCTTTTGGACAAACCAATGGTCTATCTACAATGCCGTTCTCCTCAATGAACTTGGTGAGTATAAAACATGCTATGTTTTACACATATCAAAACTGATAAAACACTTTGAATAGTATATTCAACAGACCAAAAGGAAGCAAATAAGGAGTTTATTGTTGGGATTTATTGTACATACCCATCAGTTCATATATTTGAAACATTTGCTGTCAGCTAGTAGTTACAACTATAAATAGATAAGATAATTATTGAATTCACCACAATTAAATATATTTCTCTTTGTTTAGATTATGTAGATAAACCATCTGAAAAAACTTTAAAACTGGTTCTTAAAGTTGGAGGTAGTGAAGTGACTGAACTGTCAGGATCTGGACATGATTCTAGTTATTATGAAGATCGGTCAGATTATGAACAGCGAGAGCGACACAAAGAAAAAAAGAAAAAAAAGAAAAAGAAGGCAGAGAAAGAGAAAGAGAAGCATGTGGATGAAGAAGAAAGAAGACGAAGGAAGGTATGTCACCTGTAGTATAAACAGAAGATACTTGATTATAAATATTTTAAAGCGTTTGTTAAACCAAAGAGTTGAGTGTCTTCTGCAAGCTCTGCCCCAGATCTCGTAGCTGTAAACGCAAAAAAGAACAAGTAATTATGTGACTTCAGCAAAAAGCAGTGTGAAGAGGGTTCTCCATCTCTATTATCTCTATCTCTTCTTACTCTAATTAACGTAGACTAAATGTTCTTAATGGAGCCTAGCGTCACTGTGTGCTTTGTCCATCGATTTGTATTCACATACACCTTTTAAGTTCCTCACTTATTAGGGGCCTCCTCTTACTGCCTATAGTGTCTTCTAGACAGCAAGTGAAGGAAAATTTCCCCAACAAAATGCAAACAGCAAAAAATAACAAGGGGTTAATACTTTTACTGCCACCACTGTAGAAACTACTGCTGGCCAGCCACACACACACACACACACACACACACACGCGCCTGACAGTAGACACAGTACCAGCATGGCAGGTGCCACCAGGTGGAGAGGAGGGAGATCCATTGGCTGATTTCCTCCTCCTGTTACTGACCCTGAAGCAATGTGAAAAATAGGACTTCCGCATTCTGGTGTCACTGTGTGATCTGTACTCTAGTCGATTCTTTGAAGAGCAGGTGAGACATCGGGGGCTTTTGGACCCCTGATGTCTCAATAAAGAGAACCAAAAATGCAGTTTAGTGTAAAAAAATTAGTTACATTAAAGCTCATAAAAAAAAAAATAAAAAAAAATTTGAAGCCCACTCCCACATACATGCACGTACAAACGTAAATGCACGTGTTGTTGAGGGCACCTGCACACAAAAATGTCAACTGCGCTACAGATGTTACACATCTTCACGCAAGCCTAGTCAATCATTCTAGGCCCATTATTCAGTTAACTCTAAACTGATAACATCAGTGTGTTTTTAGGTAGGAAAAAAAAAGTAAAATGCACACGCTTCTAGGATGTATTATGGATACAAACAACAAATAACATGCACATATGTGGTATCACTGTGATCGTCAAAAGCAGAATTTTATTTTGGGTAGATCTTTGGTGGTAGGTCATGGTAGTAACAAGAAATATATACAGCTAAATTTAAAAAAAATATTTTTTTTTTCTATTTTGGGCCAGTTTTACTTTGATAATCTAAAAAAAATCAGGAGCTATCCATAACTATTTACTACCAAATGAAAGCCCAATATGTCCTGAAAAAAACGTGGTATAATCCACCTGGATGCACAGAGTAGTGATCTGTACGGTTTTACTAACACATGTCAAAATTGTGCTTAGGCATTTAGATTTGTTTTATCCTTAGGTGCAAAGAGGTTGAGGCTGAATATGTTGGGTATCTATTTACTCAGGGCAACCTCCTCTTTTATATTTTGCCAAAAAGAGGGTAAAATATTGCTTTTTTTTTTTTTTTTTTATATACCCTAAAATGAATTTGAGGGTATTGACTGACATTTTGAGTTTCCTAAACCATTGAGATAGTATCGTGTGACATAATATTGCAACTACCACTTTTTTATTCTGTAGGGTGTCTGCTTTCAGAATATAATATTCAATATTTCTGAGTTTTACATAATTTTCAGGCCTAAAATTATTTTTTAACATGTGTGCAAAAATAAAAAAAACTCATCTCATGAGAGATAAATGGACTCATTGCTGAACTCCCCTTAAAAAAATAGCTTGTGCTCTGGCTATAATTTTGATGTGTGTATGTGTATATATGTATGTGTGTGTGTGTGTGTGTGTGTGTGTGTGTGTATATATATATATATATATATATATATATATATATATATATATATATATATATATATATATATATATATATATATATATATATATATATATATATATATATATATATACACACACACAGCACTTCTACTGCCCTCCTGTTTCTTGGGTCTAACCGAAAAGTACTGAAGTCCGACACAGCCAGATATCTGGGATTTTCAGAAGGCTTTTAAAGTGGTTGTAAGGGCAGAAGGTTTTTTTTATCTGAATGGCCACACAGAGCTGTGGCTCAGCTCAGGTGCCAGCATAGCATAGCCCCCATAGCAAGCTGCTTGCTGTGGGGGCACTCAACAGGAGGGAGGGGCCAGAAAAACCCAAGAGGGACCCAAGTAGAGGAGGATCTAGGCTGCTCTGTGCAAAACCACTTCACGGGGCAGGTAACTATGACATGTTCAAGTCTTTGAAGATTACCCCTGCAACCTACTTGTACTTTTGTGTTTTTTACATTGATGCAAGTGTTGAAATACCATATACACACAGAGCAGCAGTCCAAAAAAAAAATAAACATGTCATACCTGCTCTGTGCAATGGTTTTGCGCTTCTGGACCCTCCCTCCTGCTGCTTGCCCCCCATAGCTAGCAGCTTGTGTCCATTCACACACACACAGAGCACAGCTTACCCCCCGCCAGTGGTTCCCGCTGCTGTCTCAGCCAATGAGGAGGAAGATACCCGGGCGAGCTGCCACTCTCCTGCACATCGCTGGATCAAGATGGAGCTCGGGTAAATATTGGGGGCGGGGGCAGAAGATTTCTTAAGGTATAAAAACTTATTCCCTTTTTTTTTTTAAATTTTTTTTAGATAATAGGTTTTATTAGATTCTTCATAAACCATATAAAACGCTCCTCGTAAAAGGAAAAAAGACATAAAGAAAAAAAGTGGGATCAAACAGGTCAAGCATGTACATTTTAGATCATACAAGGACCCTACATTTGGATTACAAACTCTGTTAGTATACATATTCAAAGATTCCAATTGCACAGCTTAAACCTTTACTCCCACTTAAGAATGGCAATTATATTTAGATCTACAGATTTTCAACACTGTCAAAACATTGAGGTTTATCCCATATAGCGAACCATGAATTGTTCTCTATACTTTTCATGTACTGAACTCCTCTAGAAAACTGATGTTGCTTGTGTGATTTGGTGTACTGCTTTTCCAGATGTCTACATGGAGTTGGATGTCAATGAACAGTTTTCTATGCAACTGGAGTTGCATTTTTTTTTCTGAGATACTTTCAAAGACTCTTGCTAGCTAAAAGAATGTAGATTGTGCTGCATTTTTTGCATTACAAGAGATTGTTTAGATGGTAACAATGAAGGGCAAGATAAAATTGTTGTAATGTGTATAGTTTTTTTAGATGGCAAACTGTCAGTACATACCTTCTTTTGCTGAATCAGCTAGCTAGCAGCTAGAGAGCTCCTTGAAAGCAGAAGAGGCTCATTCACACCAAACGCTGCAATGCAGCAGCTGGTGTGAAGTGCAGACCGGCTTGACCAGCGCACTGTTGATGCACCGGTACTGGCACATCACACTGTGTTTATTTTTTAATGAACTTTATTGAAATATCACACAGTGACATTTCCTAGAGTTCTTCCAGCCATTGTGTGGTGACCCACTCTGCACTGGAAAAAGGTGCTGCACTCAGTGCACACTGCCCACACACCACAAAGCAGCGACACCGGAAACCAGAAACCAGAAACAAAAACTGCAGCTGCTGACTTTTAATATATGGACACTTACCTGTCCAGGGAGCCCGCGATGTCGGCAGCTGAAGCTGATCCGTCCTTCGGCTCTCGGCTGCTGCCGCCGCCATCCTCGGTAAGGGAATAAGGAAGTGAAGCCGTGCGGCTTCACTTCCTGGTTCCCTACTGCCCATGCGCGAGTCGCACTGCATGTCCTCTCAGGTCCCTGCTGTGTTCTGTGTCTCACAGAATACAGCGGGGGAGGACGGGTAGGCGCTGGAAGTGGCATAGGTCACCGCAAGCGCCGCGGTGATCTATGCTAGGAAGTGGGAGCAAATACCTGTATTTAGACGGGTATCTGCTCCCTCCTCCCCCCTGAAAGGTGCCAAATGTGACACCGGAGGGGGGGGGGGATCCAAAAAGTGCAAGTTCCATTTTTGGGTGGAACTCAACTTTAAATCACACTTGTTTAATAATAAAATGGTAAACAGAGTAAGCGTGGTCAGAACAAGCCAGAGTTCAGTAACAGGATCGGGTAGTCAGCCAAGCCAATATCAGAGAGCCAGAGATGAACGTAGTAGTACAGCAAGCAGGATCAGGAGCCAGAAGGGACGTCAGCTGAGCAAGTCTTCAACAGGAACACAGGAGACAGTCTCTGTGATGTTGACAAAGGCGAAGGCAGAGATCATGTGAGCTGGACGGCTTTAAGTAGGCACGACTGATGAGCAGAATCAACAACAGCTGGGTAACTGTGGAGAGAGATGGGAGCTGGCAATTAGCCGACAGCTGGGCGGCCAGTTCAGAGAAGGAAGGGCTGAGCCCAGCCCTGACAATGGGACACAGAATAATGCTGTGTACACACGACCGGACTGGTCCGACGGAACGAATCCGTCGGACAATCCGACCGTGTGTGGGCTTCATTGGACCTTCAGCTGACTTTTTCTGTCGAAAATCAGACGGACTTTAGATCTGGAACATGTTTCAAATCTTTCAGACGGACTCGAGTCCGGTCGAAAAATACGTTCGTCTGTATGCTAGTCCGACGGACAAAAAAAGGACGAAAGGGCAGCTGTTGGCTACTGGCTATGAACTTCCTTATTCTAGTCCCTTCGTACATCATCACATTCAAACCAACGGACTTTCTAAAGTCCGTTCGTGTGTGAGCAAGTCCGGTCCTCCGAAAGTCTGTCGTAACTCCGTCAAAAGACCGTCGGACCTTTTTGATGCCGAAAAGTCTGCCCGTGTGAACGCGGCTTTAGGCTAATATTCATTACCTGCTGGGTTATACTTCATCTCCAGGTGAATTGACACTGGTAGACCAAAGGTCTTTAGACAGGAAGTGATCCCCTATATAACCCCTTCCATACAGTAAGTACTTCAGTTTTTTTACCCGTGTCTGCAGGGTGAATGGCACGGTTGTTTAAGCTCTCTGAGCTCCAGGTCTCTAGTCCCACAAACGGTTTTTAAATGAATCAAGGGATTGACCGATCAGATCCATTTGACACAGGCTTTATATGCTTAGATAAATTGTACCCGAGCCTTGCAAAGAAGACTCAAAATCCTGCAAGGTTTTGCCTGTAATGCGGCCTCTAGGTGCTGGACCCTGCGAAGTGGAATCCTGGACACTACATCGCTAAGGCATTCCTGCAGGGTGCTTTACAGGTCCAAGGGAGTGGACCCTAAACATGAAAAGGGTACCCAGTCCTTGAAGGTCCTCAAGTGACAGGAACCCGCTGTGGAGGGTGAAGATTGGGCTCTTAGTTTCTAAGCTGCCCTGCACCTAGACGGGTAAATGAAACCCCTTTTTATTTATTATTATTATTATTATTATTATTATGGGGTGTCCCAGTGATTGTAACAATCAGTCAAGCTATCTAGAGGACAGCTGTGTGCGGTGACCTTACGGGGGAATTTATGGGCTAGATGTGGGTGTCTGCAAAGTGTACCTTTTTTTTGCTTGTGTCTGGCTGTTCCTTTACCTGTATGATGGCGCACGACAGTGCGCCATGGCAAACGTGCGTTCGCAAAAGCGTCGCGGGGCTCTGCAGTTTGTTTAGCGGCCAATGGAGCACGCGGCTTAACCGCACATGCACCATAGCCTTTATCTGGGCGAAGATTTGCGTCATGTACGAAGATTCGCCTCATACACAAATACGGCCACGCCTGTATGCCAGGACCGTGCACGTGCCGGCGCACAGCCAGCTTATTTAAAGTGGAGTTCCAACCAAAAGTGGAACTTCCGCTCATTTGTCTCCTCTCCCCCTCCGGTGCCACAATTGGCACCTTTCAGGGGGGAGAGGGGACAGGATACCTGTCTTTGATAGGTATCCTGTTCCCACTTCGGGAGTCCGGGCCTTGGCCCGTGACATCACCGCAGGGCTTCCTCCTCCCTCCTCCCTCCTCTCTCCTTCCTCCTTCCTCCTTCCTCCTTCCTCCTCCTTCTCCTCCTTCTTCTCCTCTCCTCCCAGTAGGAGAGAGGAACAGGGCCTCGCGCATGCGCAGTAGGGATCCCGGCGTGAAGCCGTAAGGCTACACTGCCGGCTACCCTTACCCGCAGTGGCGGCGGCAGCATCCAACAGCTGATGGAAACACCAGCTGCGGTGCTGACATCGCTGGACTCTAGGACAGGTAAGTGTCCTATTGTTAAAAGCCAGCAGCTGCAGTATGTGTAGCTGCTGGCTTATAATATTTTTTTTTTTTTTTTGGGCGGAACGCGGCTTTAAGCAGTGTATGCCAAGCATGCAGTGCTTCCAGAAGGCAGCTGTGAGACAGAGCAGGCTCTGAACCAGGTACTTGCAGTGGTTCATTTCTCCTTACCCGGGTCACGTGAGTTACCAGGTGGTGCTTAGCAGAATTGTTGCATAGGGGTTTGGTGAGCCCTATTAAAGGGTCTCCCTTCTGAGGGGTGTTAATGCTACACCCAGGTACTCCCTTTTTGTGGCTAGTAAATGTCTTCAAAAAAGAGAAGTGGGACTAACATTATAGGGAAGGGCACACCTATGTCATCAGTAGTTGTATCCCCTGAAGGACCAGAGGCTTCCGGGCAATCTGAGCCACTGCGCTTATCTGCGATTGTGCCTACAGTCAACGCTGCTGCTTCCCCAGTTATCACTAAGGATGAACTGTCCTCAGCCCTAGCCGGGTTAGAGCACAGGATTGCTGGCATGATTGCCTCCATCCCGCAGGGTGACAAGAAGCGTGACCGATCCCCCTCCCCGGAGCCTCCCAGTCTGGAGCAGGAATGGGTTGAGAATGGGGAAGAGCTTAAATCTCAGAATTCTGTGCATGACCTATCGGATGAGTCTGCTTCCAAGTAATCAGGATAAGAAGATATCCAGTTGGTATCTGCCTCTCAATCACAGGGGCATTTGATCCTGACTCTTACGGAAATGGCTCATCCTGCCTTTAAGTTGCCTCTTGCAGAAGTTGCTGAGCCTCCCTGGTCCTCTTTTGGGATCCCTGAGGACTCTTCAGGCCACACAGGCTTTCCATTTACACCCTCTGTCTGAACAGACAGTGTATGTTTATTGGGAACATCCTGACAGGATTTTTGTTCCTCCTCAAAGGTTTTCCCTTTTATATCCCATGGATGAAAAGTTCATTAAGAAGTGGAGCATGCCGGCCATAGATGCAGCAGTCTCTTCCTTAAATAAGAACTTAACTTGTCCGGGAGATAACGCACAGGGTTTGAAAGACCCTGTTGACATGAAATTGGAGTCATTATTAAAGGCTTCCTTTTCTTTGGCCAGTTCAACTATTCAGCCAGCTGTTGCAGCAATTGGTATCTGCCAGTCCTGTAAAAGATCAGATCAGACGGCCTGACAGGCCTAACAAGGAGGATGATCTGCCTGAAAATAAGGCAGATATTCCTCGAGCGCTGTGTTTTGCTGTTGACCCCTTAAAGGATTCAATACAGCAGGTTTCTCGTTTGGCTCTCTTGTCTGTACATACGCGCAGACTTTTGTGGCTTAAGAACTGGTCAGCCGAGCTTCCTTGTAAGAAGTTATTGGCAGGTTTCCATTTTCATGGGGAACATTTTATTTGGTGATCATTTGGACGAATATATCCAAAAGATTTCCGGAGGGAAGAGTTGTTTACTTCCTGTGAAGAAAAGCACCAGGTGTCCCTCGTTTAAAACCTCAGGGACTGCTTCCTCAAATGTCTCAGCGCCAAGGCAGTTCCACTGCCAACAGGGCGCTAGGGCCAGGGGCAAGCCGCAAGGCCAGGGCCAGAAAAAAGCCTTGGGTCCAAAATTCTTCTAAACCCAGCACCAAGCCCTCCTTTTGAGGGGACGCCCCAATCCATCGGGTGGGGGGGGCTACTGCACTTTGCGCGGTTACAAGCTGGAGTTGCGGGGGGCTCCCCCTCAAAGGTTTTTAAGATCCGGCATTCCCTCGGATCCTCCAAAAAGAGACTTGTTGCTTCAAGAATTACATAATTTAGTGCATCAAGGAGTGATTGTAGAGGTTCCTGTACCCGAAAGGAGTGCTGGGTTTTACTCAAACCTGCTTACAGTTCAAAAACCATGCGGGGACACAAGGCCTATTTTGGACCCAAGATCCCTGAACCAGTATCTACTAATCCAGTCCTTTCAAATGAAGTCTGTCCGCTCAGTAGTAGCCTCATTCCAGATGGGAGACTTCCTAGCCTCCATCGATTATAAAGGATGCGTATTTACACATACCTATCTTTGAGCCTCATCAGAGGTTCCTGCGATTTGCAGTAGAGCAACGTCATTTTCAGTTTGTGGCTCTACCCTTTGATCTTGCTACAGCTCCCCGGTGTTTACAAAGGTCCTAGCACCAGTACTGGTTCTTTTAAGGGCCCAAGGGATCCTGGTGCACAGGTATCTGGACGACCTTCTGCTCAGAGATCACTCACTACAGGCTCTAGAACAGAGCATAACATGCACAGTGCGGTATTTGGAAAGCTTAGGCTGGATCATAAATACTGAAAACTCCTCAACCTTGAGACCAGCTCAAAGTCTAAAGTATTTAGGTCTGATCCTAGATACGTTTCAAGCAAGAGTATTCCTGCCACCTTCAAGGATCTGTGCCCTGAAGGATCGGGTGCGTCAGATAAGGGACACCAGACAGCCCTCCATTCGGTTCTGTACAAGTCGTCTAGGGAGGATGGTATCCTCCTTCGAGGCGGTGCCCAGTTCCATTCCAGGCCTCTACAACAAGACATCTTGTTGGCTTGGAACAGGAGAGGACAAGCCCTGGATTATCCAATGTTTTCCTATCTCCTCGGGCACGCTTAAGCCTGAACTAGTGGTTGCAGGATCAGAACCTGAGACAGGGAAGATTCTTCCTGCCGCTAACTTGGCCTGTACTGACTACAGATGCCAGTCTCTCAGGCTGGGGAGCGACCCTAGACGGGCTCACAGCTCAGGGGAAATGGTCAAGGACAGAACAGATCCTGCCCCTTAATGTGCTGGAATTATGGGCAGTACGTCCAGCACTACGGTCCGGGTTGTTGGAGCTTCAGGACTGCTTTATTGGGGTTCAGTCCAACAATGCCACTGCAGTGGCCTATATGAACCACCAAGGCGGTACCAGGAGTCGTTTAGCTCTGAAGGAGGTGAACCACATACTAGCTTGGACAGAGGGACATGTGCCAATGATATCGGCAGTCCATATATCGGGAGTAGAGAACTGGAAGGCAGATTTTCTCAGCTGCCAGCAGATCTGCCCGGGGGAATGGTCCCTACACCCAGGGGTGTTCCAGGAAATTTGCCAATGTTGGGAATGGCAAGAGGTCGACCTACTGGCATCCAGGTTCAACAACTAGCTACAGCAGTTTGTGTCCCGAACAAGAGATCTTCTGGCAATCGAAGCAGATGCTTTGGTAGTTCCATGGAGCCAGTACTCCTTGGTTTATGCTTTCCCTCTGATACCTCTTCCTTCCACATTTGTTGCGCAGGATTCGGAGAGAGGGAGTTCCAGTCATTCTGGTGGCACCAGCCTGGCCCAGAAGGCCCTGGTTCCCGGAGATTGTGAGACTGAAAAAGACGGACCATAGACGCTTCCACGTCGCCCGATCTACTGTCTCAAGGTCCTATATTCCTCCCCAATTTACAGTCTCTAAATTTGATGGCATGGCTATTGGAGCCAGGGTGTTAAAGGACCGTGGCATCTCGAGACCGGTGGTGTCTACCCTAAAGAATACTAGAAACGCTGTCACTAGGAAGATCTGTCATAAGGTCTGGAAGACTTATATTGCTTGGTGTGAAGCCAAAAAATGGCATCCTCGGAAATACGTGATTGGGAGAATTCTTTTTTTTTTTTTTTTTTTTTCTCTTCAGTCTGCTGTGGAAATCAAATTGGCCTTGAGTACAATCAGAGGTCAAGTTTTGGCCCTAACAGTATTCTTCCAAAGGCCTTTAGCCTCCCATTCACTAATCTGAACCTTTATACAGGGGGCAACTCACTTGCTCCCCCCCCCCCCCCCATTAGGTCACCTATGTGTCCTTGGGACTTGAAATTTGTGCTGTCTGTGTTAGAGATACAGCCATTTGCGCCGATCAAGGAAATTCCATTAGACTTGCTGTCACACAAGCTAGCCTTCCTGATGGCCATGACCTCGGCTAGAAGGGTGTCAGAGTTGCCGGCCCTTTTGTGCAGGGAACCATACTTGATCATTCACCACAACAGGGTCGTGTTACGACCTGTTCCATCTTTTTTGGCAAAAGTAGTGTCGGCCTTTCATTTAAATCGGGACATTATTTTGCCTTCTTTTTTTCTCTCAGCCTCGTTTGGCGGAAGAGAGACGACTGCATTTTTTTGGACATTATCGGGGCAGTCAAGGTTTATTTGTCTAGATCTGTGGAGATCCGAGGATCAGACTTTTTTTTTTTTTTTTGTGTTTTTTGTTTTTTTTGTTTTACCAAAAGGACCCAAGAAGGGGCAGGCAGCTTCCAAAGCTTCCATTGCCAATTGGGTCCGTCAATTGGCCATTCAGGCCTATGGTCTGAAATGTAAAGCTTCTCCCTTTTTAGAGTCAGAACTCATTCTACCAGGGGTGTAGGAACCTCCTGGGCCTTTCGCCATCAGGTATCTGTGGCTTCTGTGCATACGTTCACAAAATTTTATCAGGTGGATGTTCGAGCAGCCGAGGATTCAGCTTTCGGCCGCAGTGTACTGCAGGCTGCTGTATAAGGTCTGATGGTTCTTGTTTGGCAGGGTGTCTCCCTCCCCTCCAAGGCTATTGCTCTGGGACGTCCCAGTAGATAATGAATATTATCCTAACTCTGTGTCCCATAATGTATGGAAAAAAAAAATAGGATTTTTTTTTTTGTCATGCTTACCTGTAAAATCCTTTTTCTTTTTGAGTACATCGTGGGACCCAGAGGTCCCTCCCCTCCTTTTTGAGGATTCAGTGCTTGCTACAAAACTGAAGTACTTCCTGTATAACCCAGCAGGTAATGAATATTAGCCTAACTCTTTGTCCCATGATGTACTCAAAGAAAAGGATTTTACAGGTAAGTATGATGAAAAAATCCTATTTCTTTATCGTACATCATGGGACACAGAGCCTTAAGTAATAATTTAATGGGTTATAGGCCACCTTCAGGTGATGGACACTGGTATACCCAATCTAGGAAGTTCACTCCCTATATAACCCCTTTTCTTTCCAGGAGCACATCAGTTTTTTCGCCAGTGTCAAAGATGTTGGTCACGAGTGAAAATGTGCTCTGAGGAGCTCCAGGAGGGATCCATGCTGGGTTTAAATGGCCTCCATAGCCAGATCCATCCAAAGTGCCATTAAGGCCAAAGTGGATGGTGCCTGGGCCTTGTATCCGAAGCAAGAGGTTTAGCTGTAACGCCTCTCTTTGTAGGGCTGGACCCCAGGACCCAGGGCTTTGGTCATGCCACATTACCTAAAGCTTTCCTAGTGGGGTGCTTTTACAGGTCCAAAGGAGTGGAAACCCGATATAAAGGGACCCGGTCCTTGAAGGCTTGCTAAACGCAGCCTGCCGTGAAGGTTGGATTGTCTGTTAATTCAGCAAATCCTGCGGCGGGGATAAGGTAAGGGAAGAAACTTAGGAACTAAAAAGTCCACCTATGTGTTCTTCTTTAAGGGAAAAAATTTTGTCATGCCTTAATTCTCCACTAGAGGAAGTCTATGCACATACCTTAATCTGTTGTCTTCACTGTAAAGCTCAGTCTGTGTGGCCACAGCAGCTTGTGCAGGGGGATTTTCTCAGGTAAAGAAATCTCCCAAATGCTTTCTTTTCTCCCCCCTGAAGGTACCGGAGGGTTAGGAGAACATCAGTGGTGTACCACCCTTACATTACACCCCCCCGGCGGGGTGCGGAGGTCCCGTGGCTACTGCTACTGTTGCTATTACTGTTGTTTACTGTTGTTGTTGAAAAGCAGCATTTCCAGTTTGTAGTTCTGCCCTTCGGGCTAGCTATAGCACCCCGGGTATTCACAAAAATGCTGGCCCCACCTCTAGCCAGGTTAAGGGCACAGGGCATAAAAGTCTCTTGGCAAACCTAGACGATCTATTGTTAATAGACCAGTTGTTTGGAGTAAAGCCTACGCATTACAACCAGTTACCTGGAAAGTTTGGGTTGG
Organism: Lithobates clamitans; assembly: GCA_037952925.1. Taxonomy (NCBI): domain Eukaryota; kingdom Metazoa; phylum Chordata; class Amphibia; order Anura; family Ranidae; genus Lithobates; species Lithobates clamitans. Next base: position 2,344,485 of record JBBGZY010000388.1, on the reverse strand, counting down.
ATTCTCAGCCTAAAGAAATCTTCCTTAATACCACTAAAAAAGCTGGAGTACTTGGGTCTGATCATAGACACAGCCCAGGAAAAGGTGTTCTTGCCTCAGGGCATAAGAGAGCTGGTGCGGATGGTCAGGTCAAAAGGCAATCCCTCCATTCGCCTTTGCATGAGGTTGCTAGGAAACATGGTGGCTTCATTCGAAGCGCTTCCCTATGCCCAGTTCCATTCAAGACTGTTGCAAAACAGTATCCTGTCTACTTGGAACAAAACAATTCAAGCTTTAGAATTGCCAATGCGCCTGTCCCCAAGAGTGTCCCAAAGCCACACTTGGTGGTTACTAACCCAGAATCTGCTGAAAGAAAAATCCTTCAGACCAGTTATCTGGAAAGTGGTAACGACAGATGCCAGCCTTTCAGGCTGGGGAGCAGTACTAGAAAATACAACTGTCCAAGAACAGTGGTCAAGAGCCGAAAGAACCTTGCCTATCAATATCCTAGAGATTCACGCAGTGCGTGGACTTCCAGGTTACTGGATTGTCTTGTCAGGATCCAATCCTTCAATGCTAAAGCTGTGGTCTATATCAATCACCAAGGGGGCACCAAGAGTCTCTCAGCGCAGAGAGGTGAACCATATTCTAACTTGGGCAGAAAGGAATGTTCCATGTCTATCGGCTGTCCTCATTCCAGGAGTAGAGAATTAGCAGGCGGACTACTTCAGTCGCCAGCAGTTATTCCCAGGGCAATGGTCTCTTCACCCCGACATATTTCGGGCTGTTTGCTAAAGATGGGGGACTCCGGACGTAGAACTTCTAGCGTCCAGGTTCAACATGCAGTTAGTCAACTTTGTGGCCACAGTAAGGGATCCACTCGCATTCGGAACGGATGCGTTGGTGACCCTATGGAATCAGTTCTCACTGATGTATGCATTCTCCCCTATTCAGTTGCTGCCATGACTTCTTTTGCAGGATCAAGCTGGAAAGAAAGCCAGTAATTCTGGTAGCACCAGCATGGCCCAGAAAGTCATGGTATGCAGAAATCATAAAGATGGCAGTGGAGGGTCCATGGTCCCTCCTACTATGGCCAGATCTGCTCTCACAGGGACTGATATTCCATCCTACCTTACAGTCTCTAAATTTAACGGCTTGGCTATTGAAACCCACATTCTGAAGAAACATGGGCTTTCCTGGTCAGTTATCTCTACCCTGATTAATGTAAGGAAGCCAGCTTCCAGAACTGTATATTATAGGGTCTGGAGGGCTTATGTTTCCTGGTGTGAATCCAAGGGTTGGCACCCTCAGAGATATGTCATAGGCATAATTCTTGCCTTTTTACAATTAGGGGTAGAAATTAAATTGGCCTTCAGTACTATAAAAGGCCAAGTCTCAGCTTTATCGGTCTTATTTCAAAAACCGCTTGCTACACATTCTTTAGTCTGGGGTTTTATGCAAGGGGTGATGTGGCTTAATCCGCCAGTCAAACCACCCTTGGGACTTGAACTTTAGTTTTGTCTGTGTTACAAAACCAGCCATTTGAACCAATACAACATATTCCTTTTCTCTTTCTTGTAAAGAACCATATTTGATTATTCATGAGGACAGGGTGGTGTTACTCCCTCGTCCAGACTTGTTTTGTGGTGGGACTATACTGGAATAGTCACCCAACGCAATCCCACTGCACCTGCTGTGAATGGAACCTTTGAGTTGTCTTGCAAACAGGCTAGACTTTTCATCATGGTGGTTTGATTGAACAGTAAAAACACTAAGTGCAAACAAGCCCTTTATCGGAGTTCTAAAGAAAAGAAAAAAAAATTGAAAAGTACGTTTTTGTAAAGCCGTAATGGACAGTTTGCCCTAGTTGACTTTGTAAACTTTGACATGTAATCTGAGAATAGTATTTATTTGTTTATAGGAAGAGAAAAAGAGAAAACGAGAAAAGGAACAGTGTGACTCTGATGGTGAAACCGAGTATTTTGAGCCAACGAAAAAAGTGGAGGTTGAAACTGCAACAGATCGTCCTGTTAGAGCTTGTAGAACACATCCAGGTGAAATCATTAATTTGGCATTTGTATTTTTTCTTTTCTAATATGGGGCATTTGATTACATTTTTGCTTTGGCTTTGCAGCAGAAAATGAAAGCACACCAATACAACAACTTCTGGAATACTTCCTCCGTCAACTGCAACGGTAAGATGAGGATGAGGCTTAGGGCTTGTTTACACCACAATCTGTGCTTTCATTGTGTGGTTCTGCGTCCACTTTTGCGTGTGTGTGTGTGTGTGTGTGTGTGTGTGTGTGTGTGTGTGTGTGTGTGTGTGTGTGTGTGTGGTTTTTTTTTTGTTTTGCTTTCTTGGTGCACTTATTCATGTGCATTTGTGGTGTGTTTGTGCATGTTTACATTTATTTTCAGTGCATCCCGGTGTGGAAAAATGCAGAATACTGTACTTTTTTTAAACGTACAGTGCATCCGGAAAGTATTCACAACGCTTCACTTTTTCCACATTTTGATATGTTACAGCCTTATTCCAAAATGGATTAAATTAATTATTTTCCTCATAATTCTGCAAAATCATATGTACATAAGTATTCACAGCCTTTGTGGAAGCACCTTTGGCAACAATTACAGCCTCAAGTCTTTTTGAGTATGATGCTACAAGCTTTTTGCACTTATTTTTTTGGCAGTTTCTCCCATTCTTCCTTGCAGGACCTCTCAAGCTCCATCAGGTTGGTTGGGGAGCGTTGGCGCACAGCCATTTTCAGATCTCTCCAGAGGTGTTCAATCGGGTTCAAGTCTGGGCTCTGGCAAGGCCACTCAAGGACATTTACAGATCTGTACCGTAGCCACTCCTTTGTTATCTTGGCTGTGTGCTTAGGGTCATTGTCCTGGTGAAGATGGACCTTCACCCCCGCCTGAGGTCCAGAGTACTCTGGAGCAGGTTTTCATCAAGGATGTCTATGCACATTGCTGCATTCATCTTTCCCTCAAACCTGACTAGGATCCCAGTTCCTGCCGCTAAAAAACATCCCCAAAGCATGATGCTGCCACCACCATACTTCACTGTAGGGATGATATTGACCAGATGATGAGCAGTGCCTTGTTTCCCCCAGACATGCAACTTGCCATTCAGACTAAAGAGTTCAATCTTTGTTTCATCAGACCAGAGGATTTTGTTTCTCATGGCTAAGAGTCAGGTGTCTTTTGGCAAAATCCAGATGGGCTGCTTTGTGCCTTTTTCTGAGGAGTGGCTTCTGTCTGGCTACTCTACGATATAGGCCTTATTGGTGGAGTGCTGCAGAGATGGTTTTCTCCTGGAAGGTTCTCCTCTCTCCACAGAGAAACGCTGGAGCTCTCTGAGTGACCATTGGGGTTATTGGGTCACCTCCCGACTAAGGCCCTTCTGCCCCGATTGCTCAGTTTGGCCGTGCGGCCCGCTCTAGGAACAGTCCTGGTGGTTCCAAACTTCATTTATTAATAAGGGAAGCCACTGTGCTCATTGGGGCCTTCACTGCTGCAGACATTTTTCTGTACCCTTCTCCAGAATTGTGCCTTAAAGTATAATCCTGTCTCAGAGGTCTATAGACTATTTCTTGAACCTCATGCTCCGACATGCACCGTTAACTTATATAGACAGGTGTGCCTTTCCAAATCATGTCCAATCAACTGAATTTACCACAAGTGGACTCCAATCAAGTTGTAGAAACCTCAAGGATGATCAGTGGAAACATGATGCATCTGAGCTCATTTGTAAGTGCCATAGGCTGTGAATACTTATTTAACTGTGATTTTTTTTTTTTTTTTCTTAAATTTGCACATATTTCAGAAAATCTTCTTTCATGTTGTCATTATGGGGTATTGTTTGTAGAATTTTGAGGAAAATAATTAATTTAATCCATTTTGGAATAAGGCTGTAGCATAAAATGTGTAAAAAGTGAAGCACTGTGAATACTCTCTGGATGCACTGTACATGAATGCAATGCAGTGGTGTAAACTAAACTAGGCTCATTGGAATACATTCATTTTTCTTGCCTATGTATTGCTACTGCGTTAGTGCTGCTGGTGTAAATGAGCCCTTAAAACGTCCCATAGGATATCTGAATTTAGAAAAATGAAAATGGCAATTATGCAGTATCTTTGAGTCGCTTCTCTCTTCTGACCATACAGCAATGTAAATGCAGACTTTAATTTAGCAGAAGCAACACTGTATTCTTTATCAGAAACACCAGCATATGTTAAAGTACACAAGCAAGCATCCAGGTGCAGTGATAACGTAGGTAATGGTTCACTTCTGCTCGGGAATTTAGCTCTGATAAAGTAATCTGGCTCTGCCTTTTGAAGAGAAAAGGTTGCCCAGTGGCAGAATGGAACACTGGAAAAGAGCAGAGTGTAAGAATGTTGTGAGAGAGAGTGGTAAAAATTAGAGGTCGACCGATATATCGGCCGGCCGATATATCGGCCGATATTTGGTGTTTTTTTCTTAATCGGCATCGGCCGATTGTGCTGATAAAAAAGGCCGATATAACTCAGCGCGACTTGTAAATGACTTCTGAAGTCAATACAAGTTGCCTGTAGTCTTCTCTGAAGCGACTTCTCCCCCTCTCTGGGCAGCCTGCCAAATCTGATAAAAAGAACCTGCATTGATACAATGTTTACACTTCTGAATGAACTGAGCTCCGTGGAGAATTTCTCAGTTTAACCATTTAAAGACTAAATCTTTTCTGACACTTGTTGCTTACAAGTAAAAATCCTGTATTTTCTGCTAGAAAATCACTTAGAACCCCCAAACATTATATATTTTTTTTTAGCAGAGACCCTAGGGAATAAAATAGCAGTTGTTGCAATATTTTATGTCACACGGTATTTGCGCAGCGGTCTTTCAAACGCAATTTAAAAAAAAAAAAAATACACTAATAAATTTTAAAAAAACTAAGCAGTAAAGTTAGCCCATTTTTTTCGTCCAAAAGTTTCATTACCTGTTTTTGTGTATTTATTTTTAAGATATAGTTTTTTTTTTATATATATTTTTTTTATCTAAATTCTACATACAAGTGAACTGATTGGAGGTTTGTTTTGTTTAATAAATGTTTAAGGCCCCTTTCACACGGGACGGATCCGTGTTGATCCGCCCCGTGAACATCCGCTGCTCAGCGGGGATCGCTCTGTTTTCCCCAGCTGAGCCGGCGGATGACAGGGCGGGACCCGCACACTGTGCAGGGACCGCCCTGTCAGACCTCCGCTCTCCCCTATGGGGGATCGGAGGAACATGGACCGTCTGTCCGTGTTCATCCGATCCGCTCTGCAGACGGATAGAAAAATAGGATTTTCTTCCGTCTACAGAATCGGACGAGAGCGGAGCCGGATGACATTGGGTGTTAGCGGATGTACATCCGCTGACACCCGCTATCCCATAGGGATGCATGTATGTCCGTATTTCATCCGAAAACGGATGGATGAAATACGGACATACGGTCCGCATGTGTGAAAGGGGCCTAAATGTAAAAAAATTTCTGTATCACTTTAGGTTGCTTTCACACTGCAGCGGGCATGCGTTGACGGTAAAACGCTGCTAGTTTTAGCTGCGCTTTACCATCATTTTAGCGGCGCTATTCGGCTGCTAGCGGGGAGCTTATAACCCAGCTAGCAGCCGAGGAAGGGGTTGAATGCGCCCCTGAAGCGCCGCTGCCGAAACGCTTTGCAGGCGATTCGGCAGCGGTGCGCATTCATTTCAATGGGCAGGAGTGGTGGAGCAGCAGTATACACCGCTCCAAAGATGCTGCTTGCAGGACTTTTTTTTAACATCCTGCCAGCGCATCGCCTCAGTGTGAAAGCACTCGGGATATCACACTGAGACTGCAGGGGAGCCGTTTTACAGGCACTTTACAGGCGCTATTTTTAGCCCAAAAGCGCCTGAAAAACGCCCCAGTGTGAAAGGGGTCTAACTGTTAAATTTTATGAGATGAAGGAAAAAAAAAAAAAACGGCCTAATATATCGGCCCAAAAAAATCGGCATTACATATCGGCCATCGGCCACCGAGATTTCTAAATATCGGCATCGGCATCGGCCAGAGAAAAACCCATATCGGTCGACCTCTAGTAAAAATTCACCCATGGAAGTATGGTGACAGAGCAGGGCACTAAAGGGACAGAAAAAGGTAGAGAAGGCATACAGGCAGAAGGAGCCGTGGATGAGTGTAGTACCATGTAACATTACAGGGGATAGAAGGGGCAACACAAAAGCAGGATTTATTTTTTTACCAAGAATTTACATTTTTAATACTTGTTTGTTTATCCTTACAGTAAAGACCCCCATGGATTTTTTGCCTTTCCAGTGACAGATCAGATTGCTCCAGGTTATTTTATGATAATAAAGCATCCTATGGATTTTAGTACGATGAAGGAAAAAATTTCTGCAAATGAGTACAAATCAATCACAGAGTTTAAGGTATGTTGCATGTTAAAGGTGTTTCAGTCGTCTGTCAATTTTTTCTGTGATCTATTTAAATTTGCTTATATTGAAATGTAAATTATCTTTAGGTAAGTGATTTTTTATTTTTTTTTTCAAAATGTTTGGCCGCCTTTTTTCTTTTTTGTATATTAAAAAAAAAGTGGTTATTACATACCACCAAAAGGAAGAGCTAAAAATTAATTTGGGTCCAATGTTGCATGACGATAATTGTCAGTCAAACTATCACATCACATCACTGAAACAGAACAATGGTTTGGTAATGAATAGGTATATACAGGCTAGTAGGGCTGAAACAACTAATCGATTAATCGACAACTAATCGATTATGAAATTAATCGATTAATCGGCCAGTAACATAATGGGGTTAAAAAAAACTAAAATAAGCCCTTTATAGTACAAAAAAGAGCAAATAATCGTTACTGTAAATATTACTTTCACAGTTCTACAGTAAAAAAAATTAACCCCTTTACAGTAGTGATTATCTGTTTTGTTTTTTTTTGTACTATAAAGGGCTAATTTTAGTTTTTTTTTAACCCCATTATGTTACTAAACGTCTTAGACCTGGTTTTGCAGAAACGCACTACAGTCCATTTATATGGTTTCCTATGGGACACGTTCACATCTATGCTTTTTTCAGCCGCTGCGTATTTGGAAAGGGTCAGGGACTTTTTTTTAATGCAAAACCGTGCTTTTTTTGGTTCAATATACTTCAATGGAAAAGCTGCAGAAAAGCATGTAATTATTGCAGCAGTCTTTGTTTTTTTAATCTTCCCAACAACAAATTGGCCAAAAATAAATGCAAAAACGCAAATGGCAGCACAATCACATGCGCAAAAGTCAAATCGCACAACAAAAAGCACTGCAGAAACAGATCAAAAGCAAACTGCATAGGTGTGTACCGAGCCTTATGCTGGTCACACCGATCAATTTTCAGGCAAAATATTCAGACGAAAAATCTTTGTACATTCACTGAATGAAAGAATGTTGTTTGAAATTTTCACTTGGTTTTTAACATTCTGTTTTTAAAATGAATGTAATTTCTGAACGAAAACTACATACACTGTCTGAAAATTCCTTTGACCAAGAAGTTTGCTATTATTTCAAAATTTTCCCATCACTGTTGTTGAAAATGAACTTCAATTTGACCCCACTAACGATTAGAAAATCGAACGACATTAACATTTTTTTTTTTTTTGAAGGAAGACACCGTTTGTTAAATAAAAAAATTTGATCTCGGAGTCTGATGATATTTACCAGATTCACATTTTAATATATTATTTAATAATATATTTAATATATAGTATATACAGTATATATCCTCTAATAGTATATACAGTATATCTCTTCTGTCTGTTATTCTCAGAGTGGATTAGATATTTTGCTCCCTAACCATATAGTTGGTTATTTATATTTACCACTGCATAGAGATATACAAGAATAAATTGCCTTTTTTTAAAACTTTACATATTAACTAAATTATACACCACACTTCCTTTTAAGATTATTAAACGATTAATCGAAACAATAATCGGCCAACTAATCGATTATGATAATAATCGTTAGTTACAGCCCTACAGGCTAGTACACAAGTGGTTAAGCAAGCAAGTAGTAGTAGCAGCATGCAGTACTATTCCTTAATGCTAGTAAAATATAGCAATCTAAAAAATTTAAAATGCCAATTCCAAGTAAATAGAAGTTTCAAGGGGGCAAAATGTTTCTGAATGGCAATATTATTTCACGGAATATACTTGAATAATGCCCCTTCCACATGGGTTGCTCAGCAGGGGGATCTGTCAACTGATCCCACAGTAAGCAGGCGGATGGCTGGTCCGTGTCCGCTCCGCTGATGCAGAGTAGACACAGCCTGCTGTCCTTCTATGGGTGGTCCGATGTAAATGGACAACCTGTCCATTTTACACCTGATTGTCATCAGATCGGGTTTTGGCAGACCGGATCGGATGTCGGCAGGTGTCTTTGGAGACTGGAGGGTCCAATCAGGTCCGCCTATAAAACTGACAGGTAGACCTGATCAGTCCACCTGTGTGAAAGGGCCCTTATTTGTACAGAGAAATCTTGCTTGTTGCATGTTGATTTATGTATTATTTGGATCAATATGTTTTTAACTGAAATATTAGTGATTTAATTTGGTGATTTTTTTTTTTTTTTTTTTTTTTTTTTTTTTTTTAGGTGCTGTCTGTTTTACATCTGGTAGATTTTGTGCAATCCATTACCTTCATTTTAGGCTGGGTTCACTTCCGGTTGCGGTTTGCAGTCCGGAGTCTTGTGCGGTTTGGTACATGTACGGTACATGTGCAAATTTTTAGTTGAATTCGCACTTACACCGGACCCAAAATCACACAGGACCCCTCTTTTAGGGGCCGCGGGCTCCCCGGACATATGTGAACCGACTCCATTGAAAGCTGGTCTGATTCACATGTAATGTGAATCGGATGCAGTTAAAAAGGCATCAGATACGCGTATATGTGAACCGAGCCTTAGAGTATTGTTGGTGAAGTGTGGTGTTCTTAGTAAATCATCCAAATTTTGTATATTCTACAGGCAGACTTCAAACTTATGTGTGATAATGCAATGACATACAACCGACCAGAGACTGTGTACTACAAGTTGGCAAAGAAGCTACTTCATACAGGCTTCAAGATGATGAGTAAAGTATGATCGAAATTGAAATACTAGTGCATGCCTCCATTTTTATGTTTTTTCATCTGCCATATACTTTGGTTATAGGAATATTGAACATTTTTAGCAGTGGGGACTAATATAATTATAATGTTTTGTTATTGAGTAATTATATAATTTGCTAAAGGTTATACAAATATAGGCAAAAATGATTTGCTAAGTATATCTATACATACTGTATGTTTAGTATAATGTGTACATTTACCAGTCAAGTTAACAATATTTTTCATATACTGTGTGTGTGTGTGTGTGTGTGTGTGTGTGTGTGTGTGTGTGTGTGTGTGTGTGTATTAAGGATGGGCTCGGGCATGTTCACACACTCCACGTGCAGAGCCCGTCAGGAAGTCGGCACAGCGCTGCGCTAATCACAGGCAGTGAGACATTTTCCCGATGTGCGGCTGCAGAGATCAGGAAATGTCTCGCTGCCTCTGATCAGCGACGCACCGACTTCCTGGCGGGCTCTGCACGTGGAGTGTGTGAACACACCCGAGCCCATCCTTAGTGTGTGTGTATATATATATATATATGTATGTATGTGTGTGTGTGTATATATATAATATTTATTTTGACATCAATGATATCATTTTGCTGTGCACTTTATTTTCTTTGCTTTCTGATTTTGAACATTTTATTTCTGTTTTTGCACGGCTATTTTTTGGAAAGAATTACCCAACCCTGCGCATAAGCATTAAAATCTAGCATTGTAAGGCTAAGGTAATATTGTTCCCATCCCATCCATTCATCATAGCACCTTTTTGCTATGAAAGTAAATATAAAGTTCCTGCTGCTCTGTCCTTTTTGATTCTAGGAACGGCTTTTAGCTTTGAAGCGCAGTATGTCGTTTATGCAGGACATGGATTTTTCTCAGCAGGCTGCTATATTGGGGGATGAGGACACTACAGTGGAAGACCCTACTCCAGAAGTCCCAATCCCAGCTCCAGTTGAGATGACAAAGAAATCTAAAAAGCCAAGCAAGGAGGTTATTAGGTAAAAATGCAAGCCTTTTTGGTGGTTGGATATGCAAGATCTATGGAGAGATGTATAAAATGTTGACAAATGAATAGCAAAGATATACTGAATATATGTTTTGAGTTCCATATATTTACACAACTCCAGAGTTTTCTCTTTGTAGATAAACACTAGCTGCTATTGTATGATAAATCAATTTCAGGCAACAACTAAAACTAGTCTGTGAAAAAAAAATGCTAGTACAGTTGCAATATTCCCTGGTTAACATTAAAATAACTTGATTGCCCTTATAGAGCAATTTATTAAAATGTTATATGTATATTTTTTGTATTGTTTATGCACTGCCGACACCAAACTAAACGGTATTTATCACGTTTACTTTAATTCCCTGTTGAATCACTGTGAGCATGAAAGGGTCATGTTGTGTGACCTCACATGATTGCATTCAGTCATTCTGCCTGGTGAATTGTGCTGTGACATCCATATTGAGTCAGGAAACCACAGTCATCTGTATATAGCCAGAAAGACCTACAAGTGCTGTTATTTGCTGTGCTGCTCAACCCAATGCATGTACAGTAGTGGCCGCTTGTCAGAGGATGAAGTCCTTGGCTTGTGATGTTGCGGTGGATGTACTGCTTCTTGTAGATGTACAGTATCTTCTAGGTCTAAGAGGAGCAGGCTACTGTGTAGATACAGTGGGTACGGAAAGTATTCAGACCCCCTTAATTTTTTCACTGTTTGGTATATTGCAGCCATTTGCTAAAATCATTTAAGTTCATTTTTCCCTCATTAATGTACACACAGCACCCCATATTGACAGAAAAACACAGAATTGTTGACATTTTTGCAGATTTATTAAACAAGAAAAACTGAAATATCACATGGTCCTAAGTATTCAGACCCTTTGCTCAGTATTTAGTACAAGCACCCTTTTGATCTAATAGAGCCATGAGTCTTTTTGGGAAAGATGCAACAAGTTTTCCACACCTGGATTTGGGAATCCTCTGCCATTCCTCCTTGCAGATCCTCTCCAGTTCTGTCAGGTTGGATGGACAGCCATTTTTAGGTCTCTCCAGAGATGCTCAATTGGGTTTAAGTCAGGGCTCTGGCTGGGCCATTCAGGAACAGTCAGAGTTGTTGTGAAGCCACTCCTTCGTTATTTTGGCTGTGTGCTTAGGGTCATTGTCTTGTTGGAATGTAAACCTTCGGCCCAGTCTGAGGTCCTGAGCACTCTGGAGAAGGTTTTCGTCCAGGATATCCCTGTACTTTGCCGCATTCATCTTTCCCTCGATTGCAGCTGAAAAACACCCCCACAGCATGATGCTGCCAACACCATGCTTCACTGTTGGGACTGTATTGGACAGGTGATGTGCAATGCCTGGTTTTCTCCACACATACCGCTTAGAATTAAGGCCAAAGTGTTCTATCTTGGTCTCATCAGACCAAAGAATCTTATTTCTCACCATCTTTGAGTCCTCTTCAGGCAGTTCCTTTGACCTCATGATTCTCATTTGCTCTGACATGCACTGTGAGCTGTAAGGTCTTATATAGACAGGTGTGTGGCTTTCCTAATCAAGTCCAATCAGTATAATCAAACACAGCTGGACTCAAATGAAGGTGTAGAACCATCTCAAGGATGATCAGAAAAAATGGACAGCACCTGAGTTAAATATATGAGTGTCACAGCAAAGGGTCTGAATACTTAGGACCATGTGATATTTCAGTTTTGTTTTTTAATGAATCTGCTAAAATGTCAACAATTCTGTGGTTTTCTGTCAATATGCGGTGCTGTGTACATTAATGAGGAAAAAAAAATGAACTTAAATGATTTTAGCAAATGGCTGCAATTATAACAGAGTGAAAAATTTAAGGGGGTCTGAATACTTTCCGTCCCCACTGTATGTGTGCTGCTTCTTTATAATCTACATTGAGCCGTTAATCTATTTTTAATGTTTCATACTGTATACAAACCCAATTTCCAAAAAATTGTAAGTGTAAATTCTAGTTAAAAACAGAATGCAATGTTTTGCAAATCTCATGAACCCATATTTTATTCACAATAGAAAACATATCAAATGTTGAAAATTTAAAAAAAGGCAATTTTGAAATTGATGGCCGCAACAAATCTCAAAGTTTGAACAGGGCAACAAAAAGCAGGCAAAGTAAGTGGTACTAAGGAAGAGCCGGAGGAACATTTTGCAACAAATTGGGTTAAAGTGGAGTTCCAGTTTTTGTGTTTATTAAAAGTCAGCAGCTACAAAAAGTGTATTTGTTAATTTTTAATAAACACACACTCCCCTGTCCCACGATCCAGCGATGCGGCCGTCCGCTTCTCTCCTTCACCTCTCCCCAGCGCCGGCATCACAAGTGTGGGCACCCAGCTGTGACAGCTTGTTGCTTCACAGCCGGGTGTGCACTGCGCATGTGCTAGTCGCGCTGTGCCTTGTCAATGGCCGGGCAATCTTCTGGGATATGCGATGTGTTCCAAAAGATGGCAGGGAGGGGTAGAGGAGAACTTGCACTCGGGCCACCTAGGCAACTCGAGCGAAAGTGGGGGCTGGGTACCTGTCAAAACTAGGTAACTAACTAACTAAAGCTCTATTGTGTAAAGAAGAAGCTATATCTGAACATGATCCAGAAACGCTGCGATCTTCTCTGGGCCAAAGCTCTTTTATAATGGTCTGTTGTAAAGTGAAGAACTGTACTCTGGTCGGGCGAATCAAAATTTGACGTTCTTTTTGGCAAGGTGGGTGGCAGATCCTCCGGATTAAAGAGAAGAGTGACCTTCCAGCTTGTTATCGGTGCTCAGTTCAAAAGCCTGCATCTCTCATAGTATGGGGATGAAAGACACCATTAGTGCAGATAGATAGATAGATAGATAGATAGATAGATAGATAGATAGATGGATGTATAGATATTAGGGCTGCAACTAACGATTATTTTCATAATCAATTAATCGGCCGATTATTTTTTCGATTAATCGGATAAAATCATAAAAAAAAATCGTAATGTGCCATTTTTTTCTGTTCCTCCCGGAACACCAATGGGGCACTATCCCCCCCCCTCCCAGGAACACCAATGGGGCACTATTCCCCCCCCTCCCAGGAACACCAATGGGGCACTATGTCTATTCCCCTCCCTCCCAGGAACACCAATGATGGGGCATTCCCCCCCCCCCTCCCTCCCCAGTAATACTGTTAGGATGGTGCCCGGTCATAAAAATGTGCTGTTTTTACTGTGTTATTAGCTGCTACCTTTCACTATGAATGTGCAGCTCGGCTCTCCTCGCTTCTTGCCATCGCCTCTCTGTTCCCTCGAGGCAGCGGGCAGGGCTGAGATCAGTGGGGATGACGTCTGCAAAGAGGAGGAGGGGGAGAGGTGCGCCACGGACGTGCCTGGTCACAAACGGCGGCGCCGAGGACACAGGAGGGAGGATTTTTTCTCTGTTCCCTCGAGGCAGCGGGCGGGGCTGAGAAGATCAGGGGGGGTGATGTCAGCAAGGAGGAGGAGAGGCGCGCCGTGGACGTGCGGCGGCGCAGACGTGCCTGGTCACAAATGGCGGCGCCGAGGACACAGGGAGGGAGGATTTAAAACGGACAGAAGGAAGGTGCGGACCAACTAATCGATAATGAAAATCGTTGACAACGATTTTCATTATCGATTATTATCGATAATATCGATTAATCGTCTCAGCCCTAATAGATAGATAGATAGATAGATAGATATTTTCTCTATATCTGTGTTTAACAGCAGCATATGCTCCCATCCAGATTACATCTTTTTAATGGAAGTCCTTGCATATTTCAGTAGGACAGGGCTTAAACTGCATCTATGACAACAGCATGGCGTGGTAGCAGAAGATTCTGGGTGCTTAACTGGCCTGTCTGTAGTCCAGACCTTTCGTCAAATATATTTTCAGTTGGTGAATCTTGAAACAAAAAATATGAGAAAGACGACCCAGGACTATTGAGCAGTTAGAATCCTATATTGTTTACTTGGAAAGAGAAGGAGTTATAATATCTAGGGGTTAAAATCACAACGCATATAGATACGCTGTATCAAGCAAACTTCCTGCCAATACTAAATGAAGTTAAGAGATTTAAGGAAGATAGCGTCAAGGCATGTGTCTTGGCTGGGGAGAATTAATATTTTTAAAATGAGTCTTTTACCAAAGATTATGTACCAATTCCAGATGCTGCTGATCCCTCTCCCACAAGTTTACTTTAAAACATGTAAAACATTGTTTCTCGGGTATATTTGGAAGGAGATTTAGAGGTAATTGGGTTTTGCTTGGCTTTTTGTTATGTTATGAAACTTTTACAAAATGCTGCATATGATGTAAAGTTTGAATTAAAACAATAAAAGATATTAAAAAAAAAAAAAAAAAAATCCTATATTGGGCAAGAATGGAGCATTCCTCTACCTAAACTCCAGCAACTTGTCTCCTCAATTCAAACATTTACAGAGTGTTGCTAAAAGAAAAGGGAATGCTGCACCGTGGTAAACGTGGCCCTGTCCCAACTTTTTTTGAGACTTGTTACTGCAATCAATTTCAAAATTACCTTATTTTTTTTATTTAAAATGGTACGTTTTCTTACTTTAAACATTTTGATATGTTTTCTATTGTGAATAAAATATGGGTTATGTGATTTGCAGATGAGTGCATTCGGTGTGTTTTTTTTTTTTTTTTTTTTGTAGATGTTACACAGCGTCCCAATTTTTTTGGAATTGGGGTTGTATACAGTATTTTCATATGAAACTCCTGCCACTAGCAACAATAAATAGGTTAATGGCTCAAATGTAGATTATAAAGAAGCAGCAGGCATATATATACACAGTAGCCCGCTCCTAGATCTGGCTAGGTTCACATTCAAGCGGATCTGTGTGCCATGCTTGCATGGACACAGCAACCCATTAATTTGAATGGGCTGCTTTGCCTGCGTTTCCTGCAGGAAAGCTGTCCCTGGAATAAGCTTTGGCACTGGGCAAATCCCCAGTTCCTTTAACCACTTCCTGCCCGCCCCATTGCGGATTGACATCTGCAATGTGGCTCCATTATCCTGACTGGACGTCATATGACGTCCAGCAGGGTAAGCTGTTTGTGCGGGCCCCCGGGGGTGCTGTGTCACTCTGACACACCGCATCTCTGATCATGGTAAAGAGCCTATATAGCTTATGATGTAGTCTCTTTACCACGTGATCAGCTGTGACTAATCACAGCGGTAACCATGAAGTGAGGGTAAATCGGCTTTCCTCGGTTCACGCTGACAGGGAGAGCCAATCGGGGGGTGGTGGGTGCTCTGATAATCAGCGTATTGATTATCAGCGCCCATTTAGTGCAGCCTCATCAGTGCCCGTAAGTGAAGGAGAAAACAAAATTTTATAACCGAAACAAAGAAAAACAATTTTTTTGAAGAAAAAAAAAATTGGTCTTTTTTAGTTTAGCAAAAAATAAAAACCCCAGTGGTGATCAAATACTACCAAAAGAAAGCTCTATTTGTGGGAAGAAAATGATAAAAAAATGTCATATGGATACAGTGTTGCATGGCAGCAATTGTCATTCAAAAGTGTGACAGCACTGAAAGATGACAATTGTCCTGGGCAGGAATGAGTAGGGGAGGGGGATTTGGGGAGTGGCCGGTATTGAAGTTATTAAATAACCTGCCGGAGATGCTCTAAACTTGCCTGTGAAGTCATGTATCTCCTATGATATATACAACCTGCTACAGCAACAATAACATAAAAATGTTTGTAAATGATGGTTCCATGCCAGCTTGTTTTTATATATTTGTCTGGTTTTGGGGGTCCCAATGCAGGTTAAAAAAAAGAAACGGCATCTAAATGTAAAACTCCTTCCTCCTTGTCTTTAGCTTTGGTATGGATTTTGCTGGGAAACCCCACGCAAACAAAAAACAATTCCTGCAGTGTGAAGTCAGTGGTTTCTGAGGACATAGCGGACACAGCTGCTTCCTTAGCAACCTTTGACTGCAGGAAGCAGTCATGCTCGTCCATGCCAAATGCGGTAAACATTCTTGGCTCATCCCTTGTTCTAACGCTGTTGTATTTTCTAGAAGGGGAAAAAAAGTGTTTTGTTGCATTATTTGTCATCACTAGAGAAAAATGCACCTTCACTTTTTGTCCCAACATAGGTTCTCTCTCTTCACCACTCTGATATATATATATATATATATATATATATATATATTAATATATATATATTAATATATATATATTAATATATATATTAATATTAGTTTAGAGTCGGTCTTTAAAGCCCAATTCCAGGATGAATGTTACCCCACCCCCCTCTTTTTTTTTTTTTTTTTTTTTTCTGGGTTGACAAAAAAAATACTTAACCCCATTTTCACATATCTGAACCCATTGTCACATGATCATTCATTGCCAAGTCCTTATCTTGTTCTTCACTGTTTACTTCCCCAATGGGTCTTTTTTCCGGGGGGTCCACATCACTGCCTGTGTGATGTGGACAATTCCCATTGGTTTGCCAAAGGAGGGGTCCTGTTAGGATCCTAAGAGATGACATCGGATCCATGGAAAGGAAGGGAACCAGCCTTACAAGTGATGCTGGATTAGCACTCCCTGCAGGAGGAAATAACGTCAATGAGGGACTTGGACTGGAGGACTCGGGTGAGTATAACTGACTTCACCAGGTAAGGAAAACTTTACTCTGGAAAGGATGGGTTAGAAAGGTGTTGGTAAAAATTTATTTTTTTTTTTCTTTTGGAAGAAAATGGGATTATAAGAAAAAAGAAATGCCAATCATATTTGCCTACATGGCTGCAGCACCAATCCCACCTGCAGCTGTCCCACGCCCCCTCTAAGACCAAGAACTGAGCGATCAAACACCGCTGACCTCTTTGGTCTGCAGAGAGCTGTCAATGTCACTTTCTACTCTGCCCCTCCAGCACTCACTGGGGCGCTGGGCTATGCAGGAGGTGGGAGCAGCTGGCTCAGGCTCTCAGCTACCTAACAGAGGCTGAGCCAGCTGCCGGTCTAGGCTTCTGGGCATATCCCAACCATATGGTCGGGACGTTTTCGGAGCCTGCACTAGGCTTGTGGCATCAGCTCTCTTTCGGCAGAAAACGGGACACAGGAGTGCAGAACTAACTACCATTTTTGTGGCAAGTGGTTAGTAATTGTTTAGGCAAAACCCTCTCAAAACAGGAATATTAAAAAAAAAAAAAAAGAGTTCAAAATGCATACTAATGAGTACATGAGTAATGAGCTTTGAATAAAGGGAAGTAGAATGAAAATAAATAAGCAGTTTCTATACAGTATGCATGACGGCCGTGAAATGCTGCAGAAGGTGTTTTGGTGATAATTTGCTTATTAACCATCATGTACTTTTCATTTTGCCATTAGTGCTGTAAGCATTTGACAAGCTGATAAAATATTGCCAGCTACCATCTTCTGTGCATATTCAGTCTAAGGACTTGATCACACGAGATACAGCTTCATGCATTTTGCTAAATTTTCCAGAGCACATAAAATGCTTGACTACAACCTTTACTAGAGGCTGTTCACAAAAATGGATTGTGGTTGTATTACTAAAACTGGAGTGCAAAATCTGGTGCAGCTCTGCTTGGAAATCAGGTCAGCTTCCAGTGGTTGTTGTGTTTTTTTTTTTTTTGGTTTTTTTTGTCAAAGCTTAATTGAATAAGCTGAAATAATGCACAGCTGCACCCTATTTTGCACACTCCAGTTTGAGTAAATCAACCCTATTGTGTTGCAGTGTGTCAAAGAATGTTTTTGTTCAAGAGCTAGACTTCCTGTGAGATCATGTGAACCATTAAAGAATAAGGGTCCATTCACACTATTGTGTAGGGATGTGCTGGGCAATGTTGCCCCATGCACTCCCAAGGCAAAGGCAAGGCAATTTGCCTTTTTCCCTATGTTGTCAGTTCACATCACTGCGTTTCGGTGGTGTGAGCTGAAAAAAATAAATACTGTATGCAGTTTTTTAATACAGTTATAAGAAAAACAAACCGTGAGATGAGCAGCAAACAGCACTTCGGCACTGTGGGCTTAATTTGCTAAAACCGGACAGAAATCAGCTTCCATGTTTTGTTTTTTTGTTTTGTTTTTTATATCAAAGCTTAATTGAACAAGCAGAAGTTAGAAGCTGGCTACCATGCACAACTGCACCAGATTTTTGCACTCCAGTTTTAGTAAATTAACCTGTGTCCTCCCATCCCAGTGCACTCCATGGGCTGTGCATTCAGCATGGGTGCTGCTGTGAATGGATTGTAAAAAGCAAGAACAATTTTATTAATGCCTACAGCATACATTTTCCTTTGTTATACTGTTTCTAATGTTTTATGTAGTATACAATGTAGTATGGAAGACGCATAAGTAATTAATTGTCTTCATTATTCTTGTGAAATATCTGAACATTTTTTTTTTTTTTCTCAATTTTTGCAGGGTGATTGAGGATGATCAGAGGTATGTTATGTCTTTTTTGCTGTTTGTGATTATTGCTTTCATATTTGTTATGAGTTTATATCTGGCTATATTACCTAAGCAAGCAAACCTCCTTTCTCTATAAACCGTCACACTTTAGCTTTAGTTGTTTCCAATGCCTTGTGCACACTGAACTTTTCACTGCAGTTTTCCCCTGACTTTGTTTTTGTGGCTTTTCCAACTATGAATGCGCTAAATCAGCAGGCTTTGCAAGACAGAAGACTTAAAAAATAAAAAAAAGGAAATCTGTCTTTGGGGAGCTGATAGAGGCTGCCGCTGGTGACTTTACTTTATGAAAATGCTGATATGGACCCTTTTTGCTTTATGTGGCTGATCTAGAATGAGTATGTACTAAAGCTGGTCATACATGTATTGAAATTTGGCCGGTTCAGTAGGGACTGACCAAATTTCAATCAAAGTGTAGGTGTCACTGTTCGTCAGGAGTTCTTTTAGATTGAATTCCTAGTCTGTTAGACTGATGGTCTGTTATATTGAACTGTTAGGTTGACTTCTGATCAATAAGAAAACTTTTGCAGATCAGCAACTAGAGAGTCCTGCTGTCAGAATCCAATGTCATTGGGAGGGGGGGGGTGAAATTCCTTCATCTATCTCACTTGTGTAGATGGAGGAATCCATTTCTATGGCCACCTTCAAGTGGTTGTGAACTTTAGACATGAAAAATGCACAAGGCATATCCTACTATAGTGTGTACTAGCCTGAATCCAAAGCACCAAGCATGGCATCCCTCTGATCTCTCCTCTCTAGCTGCATGAATCACTTCTGACTGTGTTTCCTCACACAACAGCCTCCTGCAAGACGGCCTGCCCTCCCTCCAGAACCACAGCAGGTGACTCCTAGCCTTAGCTCTGTATTTTTCTATGACCCTGTGTAGAGGGGGATATGTCTCTTTTCTCCAATCAGCTGTCCGATACCAAGGAGCTCCGTGATCTGCAGTGTGTTTTTATATGATGTCAGATCCCTGCCCACTGCTACTAGAGCTGAGAAAAATCCTTAGATCTGTGTGTTTTTTGAATGATCTATAGAAGAGATGTCTGCAAATAGGTACAACTTGTGCAGGAGGATTTGTTTCATATCTGTGTATCACCTGAGGCTAGGCTAGTCACTTCAGTGGGTATATGTAAGGGTTTACAACCACTTTTAAGATTTCCTATCCTAAAGTTGCACTAATATAGGACAGGATAACCTACTTGATGTGGGTGAGAAGAAGGGGAACTGCAGTTAAAATTTACCTTTCAGTGAATTTTGACTGGTCTCATGAGCATGTAAAACTGATACCAGAAGCGAAAGCCGAGGGTCCATTACCACAGGCCTTTATTACTTCAGTTCATAAGCTCTCTTTTTTTTTTTTTTTTTTCTCTTTTTTAACCTTACATCCGCTCTACAGATTTTCTTTGCACCTTCTGTGCATTTATTCCTGGCAAATGTAGTATAAGCTAACATGGAAATTAACTGCAGTTAAAAATTCATTGTATGTTGACCAGCACGTTAGAACCGCTTTAAGATCTGGTTTACACCTGTGCTTTTTGGAGCCTGATAATGTTATGTTTCACCCTAAATACAGGTTCACACCTATATGTTTTTTAGTGCTTTTTGCAGTTTGCAGAAACGCACTACAGTCTATTTAACATGGTTTCCTTTGGTACACATTCACATCTATGTGTTTTGCGCCCAGTGCGTTCTTGGAAAGGATCAGGGACTTTTTTTCCCACGTTTTGCGTGTAATAGACTTCAATGGAATCGCACCAGAAATGCGTAGTGTTTGTGATGCGATTTTTGATGTTTTTGCGTTTTATTTTTATTTTTCTGTTTAACTGTTTCCGGACCAGCCGCCGCAGTTTTACTGCAGAAAGTTTGCTCCCCAGCACAAAACCACGTTACTGTATGTGGACTCGCGGGGTCCGGATAGCAGGGGCGCTCGCGCTACACAGCGTGGGTGCCGATGCTCGTGGCCGACGATCGCAATGACCACCGGCCACGAGCGATCCTGACCAGGAGACACAGAAAAGGCAGGAGTGTAAACACTTCCCTGTTCTGTTCTGACAGGAGTGACAGATCGTGTGTTCCTATTAGCTAGGAACCACGATCTGTCACTTCCTGTAGTTAGTCCCCCTTCAGTTAGAATCACCTCCCAGGGAACACAGTTAACCCCTTCACCGCCCCCTAGTGTTAACCCCTTCACTTCCAGTGATATTTTTACAGTAATCAATGCATTTTTAATCGCACCGATCGCTGTATTAATGCCAATGGTTCCAAAAATGTGTCAAAATTGTCCAATGTGTCCACCATAATTTTGCAGTCACGATAAAAATCGCTTATTGCGTTTTTTGGGGGGTTTTTTACCAAAAATATGTAGAAGAATACATATCGGCCTAAACTGAGGGAAAAAAAAAATTATATACATTTTTAGGGGATATTTATTATAGCAAAAAGTAAAAAATAATGCTTTTTTTTTTTTTTTTTTTTCAAAATTATCACTCTTTTTTTGGTTTATAGTGCAAACGACCGCACAATTGTCAGTTAAACCGACGCAGTGCTGAATCGCAAAAAGTGCTCTGGTCAGGAAGGGGGTAAATTCTTCTGGGGCTGAAGTGGTTAAACACTGTATATCTCTGGTAGCTAAGGAGGGGGCTTGGGAAGCTTGCCACCGCATCCTTAACAACCGATGAGCCATCAGCGGGGTACCCCGCTGAATGTAAAAAAAAAATATATATATATTGCCGGTGTTCTGTTGAGGTGCCCCCCCATCGAATAGTGCTCGTGCATGCGCAGGACGGAGCCGCACTTCAGCTGATTTTCCGATCAGCTGGAGTGACGTGACCAGGGCGCAAGCGCACATCGTAGGAGGCATATCTCGATGGGAGATACCATTTGACGGCCACAATTGAAACCTATACAAACAGCGGGGGTGAGCGGAGAAGAGGCCGGAGAGAGCGAAGAAGTCGGAAGAGACCCCCCCAAGTCGGAAGACACCCCCCAAGCTGCCTAATAAATTAATTACTTTAAAAACCAGTCTAGTGTTTATTTTATTGACACTTTTTCCCCCAGGTGAATGAATAGAGGTACAATGTACCCCATACTCATTCACATAGGGTGGGGGGGCCGGGATCTGGGGGCCCCCTTATTAAAGGGGGCTCCCGGATTCTGATAACCCCCCCGCCCGCAGACCCTGACAACCAACTGCCAGGGTTGTCTGGAAGAGGCCCTTGTCCTCATCAACATGGGGACAAGGTGCCTTGGGGTGGGGGGGCCGCAGGGCGCCCGCCTGACCCAAAGAGCACCCACCCCCCCATGTTGAGGGAATGCGGCCTGGTACGGTTCGGGGGGGGGGGGCGCTAGCTCGTCCCCACCCCTTTTCCTGACCGGCCGGGCTGCGTGCTCAGATAAGGGTCTGGTATGGATTTTGGGGGGACCCCCACGCCGTTTTTTTCGCCGTAGGGGGTTCCCCTTAAAATCCATACCAGACCGAAGGGCCTGGTATGCTCTTGGAGGGGGAACCCATGCCGGTTTTTTATTTAAAATTTGGCGTGGAGTTCCCCTTCAAGATCATCAGAGCACAAGTTGCATGCCAAAGTCGGATCATGCAAGATGGCGATCCGACTTCAATTATAGTCAGTGGGCTGAAGTAGGATTCAAAGTCGGACCAAAGTAGTACAGGGAGCATTTTCAAAGTCGGACCGACTTGTGTCGGACCAGTTAAGACGGCTCCCATAGGGTAACATTGATTTTCACACGTCATGCGACATGAACTCCCAATTTCGGAGCGTTTGTCGCACCGGTGTGAACCCAGCCTTAGTTTAGTTTGTGTTCTCTTTCAGTTGCATTTTTGAACCAGAGGGCAATGCATGTAGTTTAACAGACAGCACAGCAGAAGAACACGTATTGGCTCTGGTAGAGCATGCTGCAGATGAAGCAAGAGACAAAGTCAACAGATATTTCTCTAACTGCAAGGTATGTTTTTCCTAATACAAAACGTGGCACAGTAGCAGGCAGAGATTTTTATTGGCATATCATTTAATTCTAAAATGGCGACTTTTACTTCCAGATTGGTTACCTTAAGAAGAATACAGATGGCACTTTAATTTATACTGTAGTCAACTCTGATCCAGATGCAGAGGGTAAGTAGTATAAATGTGTTTAAAAGTGCACCTTGTCTAACAGTAAACATTGTATTGCAAAGGGGACAATAGAGTATGTGTTGTGTTAGATTCTTGCAGTAGTGTGGGTTTTGGTGTACTTTTTTAAAGAATGCATTTTGCTGGAAACAACACCAAAGATGTAAGCAGGGGTTTTCTTTAACCTCCCTGGCGGTATGATTGTAGGCCTGTAATTCTTCACAATAACACACTTAAATCTGTCCAAACAAGAGTCTAGTAGACATCCCAGCTATGATGAAGTTGGAAACACAAAACCATAAATTATAATATAATAAATAAATATAAATAATTTAAAAAAATATTAATATAATAATAATAATAAAATTTTCCCCACGATTCACTATCGCTCAATTCTGCAAGTGTTCCAATTTATTATCGCTGTTTTCTAGCTAGTCTAAAGCCACTTTTGACATAAAGGGACACTTTTTGGTTGCTATGGACAATCTCCAGTTTCCAGGCAGAAAGTAAAGTATATATAACATAAAACTGGGCCAAAGCACTGGGGACAAAAGGGATGTGAAATAATTTCATACAGTACTGTAATCTGTAAGATTACAGTACTGTATGTGTTATGGTTTGTACATTTTTTTGAGTTTACCGCCAGGCTCCGCCCCCGTGCGTTACGACGCTCGCAGGGAACAGAGCCTGGCTTCGGAGGAGACAGAGCCCGCAGACACAGCGGGGGACATCGTAGGATCCTGGGGACAAGGTAAGTAATGCCGCACCAGGATCCTGCAATGTAATCCCGACTGTGGCTCGGGGTTACCGCTAATGGTACTGAAATTTAACCCCGAGCCACACTCGGGATTACCGTCAGGGAGGTTAAAACAACCCTACTAATACAATAGGTGTGAATGTACTCTAAATATTTAAAGTAAGCTTGAGCTCAAACTTAATTCACATTTACTTCTCCAACAACCTAACCTCTTAGAGCTATCCTAGTACTGAGCAAACACAACAGAGATTGGGAATTGAAAGTAAACCTATGCTTTGACAATGCAGAGTTAAGTAAGTGTTTCATTTATTTGCAGCCCACCCCAGCTGTGCATACTGTACTTGCCTGCCTTTTACTCCTCCGCCACTCCCTTTTGATGCCAGGAATTGAGTTAGAAAGTCCTTTTAACCTCCCTAAACTTTCTAAGGGCTGTGGATCCTTTCCCTGTCATAGGTGAATCACCACAAACCCATGCTGTTTACATGGGAGGAAGGGGAAGCAAATCTTCTGGTCTCCATACCTAAAAGTACCAGGTATTTCGTTTTACTCCTGGTTGCCAAGGAGAGCATAGGTATATGAGAGCAAACGGTAGATGAACAAATACAGCTAGGTAAGGCGGCAGTTAAATAACCCTGTTGCTTGCCCCCATGTGGACAAAACACAGCTTCACTTTAAAGTCAACATATTTTAAAATACACTAAAACCCTCATAACTGAAACCACAATGGAACTCTGTATCTTTTGTTACAATATACCTTGCAGCATACTGTTTGTTATAAAATGTTTGATGCCCTTTTTTTGGAATCGTAATTGGGTAGTAGGATGTACTGAATCATCGAGCAGACTTGGGCACTGCAGAAATCCCCTTTTTTTTTTTTTTAGCCCAAGCTGTTATTGCTGACTAAAAATAAATATAAATATAAAAAAAAAAATCACATGCAGTGTTGTGCCTTTATAGGACTAAAGAGCTTTTAGGTAATTAGCTACAGTATGTTCAGACGTTGACACGATTCCCAAAGAAAAAGTAGACAGTTTTTTTTTCTTTTGATTGTTATGATTTTTTTTTTTTTTTTTTCTTTTTTTTTTTCTTTTTTTTTTTCTTTCTTTTTTTTTTTTTTCAACACTTGCTCCATTTTACACTATGCAGTCAACTTAGCCCAGTATTTTTGCCCACTCCAGCAGCACATCATAATCAGTCTGTGTTTGCCTAGCAGGATATTGTAGATTTTGCACAGTAATCTAATTCTTTTAGGTGTAAACTGGCAGTAACAAAAAATACAATTCATCTATCAACACATTTAGACACAAGCGATCTTGCTTTAAATACACCCACACCATTTTAAGCAAATGTGGATATAAACTGCACTTATATACTCTAAAAATGTGGGTAATCTATATTTATATTTCTTTATCCTACATCATGGAACACAGAGCCTAAGTAATAACTTAATGGGTATATAGGCACCTTCAGGTGATGGACACTGGTATACCCAATACAGGAAGTTCACTCCACTATATAACCCCTCCTCCTTCCAGCAGTACATCCGTTTTTTTCACCAGTGTCTAAGGTGTTGGTCACGAGTGAAGATGTGCTCCGAGGAGCTCCAGGAGGGTTCCTTGCTGCATTTAAATAGCCTTCATAGACCGGATCCATCCAAAGTGCCCCTGAGGCCCAAGTGGATGGTCCCCCGGCCTCGTATACGAAGCACGAGGTTTTGCCTCTAACACCTCTCTTTGAAGGCTGGACCCCGGGACCCAGGGCTTTGGTCATGCTACATTACCTAAAAGCTTTTCCTGGCGGAGTGCTTTTACAGGTCCAAGGGAGTGGAACCCCGATAAAAAGGGACCCGGTCCTTGAAGGTTTGCTAAACGCAGCCCGCCGTGATGGGTGAAGGTTGGATTGACTGTTAAATCGGCAAATCCTGCGGCGGGGATAAGGTAAGGGAAGAAACTTAGGAACTAAAAAGTCCACCTAGGGAGTATATGCACATACCTTAATCTGTTGTCTTCACTTTAACTCAGTGTCAGTCTGTGTGTGGCCGCAGCAGCTTGTGCAGGGGTATTCCTCTCAAGGTAAGAGATCTGCCAATGCTTTTCTCCCCCCTGAAAGGACAAGAAGGGTTAGGGAACCAGCAGTGGGGGGGGGGGGGGTGCCTTTTTTTGCTTCAGTGGTTGTTTTCCTCTGCCTGCTGTGTCATGGGCTCTGCCTCCTCCCCCCCCCCCCCCTCGTGTTGGGTCTGCGGACCCGTAAGCCGCCCGTGCAGGAATAATTTTCAAACAGAGAAGGAGGGGGAGGGTGACTAGGCGCTGCGCCATGTAACATCCACGAGGACACACGGCACAAGCAGCATTAAGGATCAGCTGGAGCAGTCTCTCCTCGGCTTTTAGTGAGGAGGAAGCAAGCAGGCTACACACGGGACACAGGAGCGGTGGGGCACGTAAAGGGCTGCAAGTGGCATTCCTAATACAGGAAGGACATTTTTCCCAGCACTAGGCTGAAATTAATAGTGGCATCATTCTGTCATGACTATGTTCAGCAATTGGTGCATTTTAATAGTGCCTCTGCTTTTGTGCTTAGGACTATGCGTACCAAAAAAGACACCACAAAGACCAAAAAGGTTTCACCCCCAGGCGCTAGGAACTCCAGTCGTACCTCCACACTGTCATCCTCGCCTGAAATGCCAATTATGGCAAGCCAGGGTGAGCCATTGGAACAAATTGGTGGTGCAGCTGCTTCTCACATCTCAGCCCCTGTATACCTGACTGAAGAGGTCTTTTCCCTTAACGTCTTTCAGGACAGCACTTGAGAGAGAGAGAGTGACTCCTCCCCTTGCAAACAGTAAACACCTCTTCCACCAAACTTTAAAAGGAGGCTCCTTTCCACACATTGTCAGTTTTTGTGTTTCCTCCGGAGGAAACACTTCGTGGGCAAGTCAGGGCTCTCAGGTGCTGTCCTGGGAGCTCAGGTTTCCTGTGTTTTCACCAAATGCTTTTTTCACCTCATGAGAGCTGTTCCTCCCATTCCACAGCTGATGTTGGGTGCTGCTGGCTGGGCTCCCTCTCCCTCTTCATCTGGGCTCAGGGTGAGTCTGACTGTCGTGGGCATCACTCCTAGGCGGCGGCAAGGCAGGCGGTGGCCGTTTACTGTGTTTTTTTTCTTTGGTCCACCACCTGTTGCTTATTTCGCCGCTGCCATCTGGGGGATGGCAGCGGGGCTCCATCCGCCGGAAGTGAGGCATCCGGGAAGGCGCCCACGGAACAGGTGTACGGCATCATTCCTGCCGGAAATTGCAGAGGGAAAGGGGTGGAACGGGGCTGGTGCTTATTTAGCGGTTCCGGTCCGGCGCACTGGCGCTATTGGAGTCTGGAACCGGCGTTTTAGCCACATAACACACACAGCAAGCGCTCCTCGATAGAATCGGCGGCAGTGAGTTGGACAGGCACCAGCAAGGCCCAGGTAAGGGGCAGTTGTATACTGTCCTCTTTGTACTGTGGGGTCTCTCTCTCTTTCTCCCCCCCCCCCCCCCAGGGGCCTGTCTGGGCACATGAGGCAGCTTTAGTTCTTACTGTGCACCTGTGGTGAGCATCCTTGAAAAAAGGACAGGTTGTCTCATTGGGATGCTTTCTTCTTTTTGTCTCATGGCAGGCCAAGAGCTCTGATCCAGTGGCAAAAAGGAAATGCCCTTCATGTAAATCTAAACTACCTGAAGGATGGAAGAAGATTTTATGTCAAGCCTGTATTGATTCGCTAGTTAAAGAAGAAGCTTCTCCCGCTTGCATTGACTTGATTGCATCTGTTAAAAAAGAACTTCATGCGACTATTCAATCATTTCGCTCTTCTCTAGCAAACCCATCCCTGAGTCAGCCAACTACCTCACAGTCCTCTCAAGGCTCACTTATATTCCCGACGGTGGAGACTGAAGCATCTCCTACCCCAGAGGGACATTCCCCCTCTCAATCTGCAGAGGAGTCTGATGAGGGGGAGGAAGGAGAAAATTTACCTTCAAAATTTAAATTGTCCTTAGAACAGGTAAATGGTCTGTTAAAAGCAATCTATACCACACTGGGTCTGGAAGAGGAAAGTAAAGAGTTATCTCTGCATGACAAAATGTATGCAGGGCTCAGCGAACACAAAAATCGCAATTTCCCAGTACACTCAGTTATTTCTGAGACTATTAAACAGTGGACACAGCCAGAGAGAAAACCTTTCTTTCCCAAAGCCTTAAAAAGGCGTTTCCCTTTTGATGAAGATCCAGCGGCGGTTTGGAACAAAACCCCCAAACTAGATGCCGCGTTTTCCCAAGTCTCGAGGTCAGTAGATTTGGCATTCGAGGACATGGGGGTGTTAAGAGATCTCATGGACAAAAGTATGGACCAGCTACTAAACACGCAGCTCCCGAATTTTTTCTCCCTTCAGAGAGACAATTGCTCTCAGGGGATAGATGCTCTGGCACATCCGTGGGATTTTCACCTAGGATATGCTTTTCCTCCATTCCGGTTAATCCCACTAGTGTTGAGAAAAATACTCAAAGAGAGAGTATCAATAATTTTTGATTACTCCATATTGGCCAAAGAGAGCTTGGTTTGCCACAATTCTTTAGTTGGCAATCAAACCATGTTGGCATCTTCCGCTCAGTCAGGATCTGTTGATTCAGGTTCCAGTGCATCATCCAGATGTAGGCAGGTTAAAACTCACTGCCTGGTATCTGAGGAGCAATAATGAGAAGCAAAGGCTTTTCAGAGCATTTAACTACTACATTGCTTTCCAGTAGCAAAAAGGTAACCAGGGATATTTACGCCAAAATATGGAAAGTCTATGTTTCTTTCTGTCATTCAAAACATAGGGATGTTAAAGACCTAGTTTCAGTGCTGGAGTTTTTGGAAAAAGGTGCAGACAAGGATCTTGCGGTCAGCACTCTTAAAGTGCAGGTGGCCGCTATGGGAGTTTATCTGGAGAGATCCTTATCTTCAGAAACTCTGATCATGAGATTTTTCAAAGCACTTTCCAAGTCTAGACCAGTCCCGCTGAGGCATTTCCCAAATTGGGATCTTTCGGTGGTTCTGCAAGCTCTGGCAAAAGAACCATTTGAGCCATAGGACAGGCCATATCCCTAAAGAATTTAACTTTGAAAACTATTTTTCTGGTCGCAATTACTTCAGCAAGAAGGATTAGTGAACTGCACGCCCTACCAGTAAAATAACCTTTTTTGTCAGTTTTTCCTGATAGGGCTGTCCTTAAAGTAGATCCAGGGTTTTTGCCAAAAGTGGCAAGCTTTAGTAACAGGTCTCAGGAGATTACTCTCCCAACCTTTTGTGCTAACCCTTCGGGTAAAAAGGAAGAGCAGTTTCACAGCTTGGACGTAAGACGTATCCTATTACATTATTTGGAAGTAACAGGAGGGTTTAGAGCTTCAGAGTCATTATTTGTTCTTTTTTCTGGAAACAAAAAAGGCCACCAATCATCAAAAGGATCATTGGCTAGATGGCTTAAGACAGCTATTTCTGTAGCCTATTCTCAAATGGGTTTATCTTCCCTGCTGGGAATTAGGGCTCATTCAACGAGGGCCCAGGCCACTACATGGGCAGAAAGAGCTGGTGCCACCCCAGATCAGATTTGTAAGGCGGCTACGTGGTCAAGCTACTTAACGTTTGTCCGTCATTACAGACTGGATTTCCTGTCAGCAGGGGATCAGGCTTTTGGCAGAAAGGTTCTGCAGGCTGTGGTCCCTCCCTAGGGGGGTAAGTCTCTCTATTATCCTCTCAAGTGCTGTCCTCAAAGACGTTAAGGGAAAATTCAAGTTAGACTTACCTAGAATATATATATATGTATATGTCACAGTATATTTTAACCACTTGCCGACCGCCTCACACCTATATACGTGAGCAGAGCGGCACGGGCAGGCAAAAACTGAAACGTGATTGCCTTCCCGCGGGTGGGGGGTCCGATCGGACACCCCCCCGGTGCCAGCTGCGGTCGGCATTTGGCTGGGAGCATTGAGAGACGAGGGGGAGGCCATCCGATCGTGGCCCCCCCCTCGCGATTGCTCCCAGCCAATGAGAAACATCCCCTGCCTCTGTATAGTACACAGAGGCAGAGGATGTGATGTCATCTCTCCTCGGCTGGCCAGTTTCCGTTCCAGCGCAGAGGAGAGATGACATGTAAGTGCACCAAACACACACACACACAGTAGAACATGCCAGGCATACATTACACCCCCGATCCCCCCCCCCCCTGTCACAAACTGACACCAAGCAGGTTTTTTTTTTCCTGATTACTGCATAGTGGTAGGACAGTGAGTGTTACCCCCCTGTAGGTCTAGGGTACCCCCCTTACCCCCCCTAATAAAGTTTTAACCCCTTGATCACCCCCCCTCACCAGTGTCGCTAAGCGATCATTTTTCTGATCGCTGTATTAGTGTCACTGGTGACGCTAGTTAGGGACGTAAATATTTAGGTTCGCCGTCAGTGTTTTATAGCGACAGGGACCCCCATATACTATCTAATAAATGTTTTAACCCCTTGATTGCCCCCTAGTTAACCCTTTCACCACTGATCACCATATAACCGTTACGGGTGACGCTGGTTAGTTCGTTTATTTTTTATAGTGTCAGGGCACCCGCCGTTTTTTACCGAATACAGGTTTAGCCCCCTGTAGGTCTGGGGTACCCCCCTTACCCCCCCTA
The DNA here is from genome assembly GCA_037952925.1 of Lithobates clamitans. NCBI lineage: Eukaryota > Metazoa > Chordata > Amphibia > Anura > Ranidae > Lithobates > Lithobates clamitans. The sequence continues at coordinate 2,314,315 of JBBGZY010000388.1, read as the reverse complement.
ATAAAGTTTTAACCCCTTGATCACCCCCTGTCGCCAGTGTCGCTAAGCGATCATTTTTCTGATCGCTGTATTAGTGTCGCTGGTGACGCTAGTTAGGGACGTAAATATTTAGGTTCGCCGTCAGTGTTTTATAGCGACAGGGACCCCCATATACTATCTAATAAATGTTTTAACCCCTTGATGGCCCCCTAGTTAACCCTTTCACCACTGATCACCGTATAACCGTTACGGGTGACGCTGGTTAGTTCGTTTATTTTTTATAGTGTCAGGGCACCCGCCGTTTATTACCGAAAAAAGGTTTAGCCCCCTGATTGCCCGGCGGTGATATGCGTCGCCCTAGGCAGCGTCAGATTAGCGCCAGTACCGCGAACACCCACGCACGCACCGTACACGCACCGTACACCTCCCTTAGTGGTATAGTATCTGAACGCATCAATATCTGATCCGATCAGATCTATACTAGCGTCCCCAGCAGTTTAGGGTTCCCAAAAACGCAGTGTTAGCGGGATCAGCCCAGATACCTGCTAGCACCTGCGTTTTGCCCCTCCGCCCGGCCCAGCCCAGTCCAGCCCACCCAAGTGCAGTATCAATCGATCACTGTCACTTTTTTTTGTAGCGTTTTGGTGAACTGGCAAGCACCAGCGCCCTAGTACACCCCGGTCGTAGTCAAACCAGCACTGCAGTAACACTTGGTGACTTGGCGAGTCCCATAAGTGCAGTTCAAGCTGGTGAGGTGGCAAGCACAAGTAGTGTCCCGCTGCCACCAAAAAGACAAACACAGGCCCGTCGTGCCCATAGTGCCCTTCCTGCTGCATTCGCCAATCCTAATTGGGAACCCACCGCTTCTGCAGCGCCCGTACTTCCCCCATTCACATCCCCAACCAAATGCAGTCGGCTGCATGAGAGGCATTTATATATCCTCCCAAGTACCCCTACCCAACGAACCCCCCCAAAAAAGATGTGTCTGCAGCAAGCGCGGATATAGACGTGACACCCACTATTATTGTCCCTCCTGTCCTGACAATCCTGGTCTTTGCATTGGTGAATGTTTTGAACGCTACCATTCACTAGTTGAGTATTAGCGTAGGGTACAGCATTGCACAGACTAGGCACACTTTCACAGAGTCTCCCAAGATGCCATCGCATTTTGAGAGACCCGAACCTGGAACCGGTTACAGTTATAAAAGTTACAGTTACAAAAAAAAGTGTAAAAAAAAAAAAACACAAACAAAAATAAAAAAAAATAGTTGTCGTTTTATTGTTCTCTCTCTATTCTCTCTCTATTGTTCTGCTCTTTTTTACTGTATTCTATTCTGCAATGTTTTATTGTTATTATTTTTTATCATGTTTTGCTTTTCAGGTATGCAATTTTTTATACTTTACCGTTTACTGTGCTTTATTGTTAACCATTTTTTTGTCTTCAGGTACGCCATTCACGACTTTGAGTGGTTATACCAGAATGATGCCTGCAGGTTTAGGTATCATCTTGGTATCATTCTTTTTAGCCAGCGGTCGGCTTTCATGTAAAAGCAATCCTAGCGGCTAATTAGCCTCTAGACTGCTTTTACAAGCAGTGGGAGGGAATGCCCCCCCCCCCACCGTCTTCCGTGTTTTTCTCTGTTTTTCCTGTCTCAACAGGGAACCTGAGAATGCAGCCGGTGATTCAGCCAGCTGACCATAGAGCTGATCAGAGACCAGAGTGGCTCCAAACATCTCTATGGCCTAAGAAACCGGAAGCTACGAGCATTTTATGACTTAGATTTCGCCGGATGTAAACAGCGCCATTGGGAAATTGGGGAAGCATTTTATCACACCGATCTTGGTGTGGTCAGATGCTTTGAGGGCAGAGGAGAGATCTAGGGTCTAATAGACCCCAATTTTTTCAAAAAAGAGTACCTGTCACTACCTATTGCTATCATAGGGGATATTTACATTCCCTGAGATAACAATAAAAATGATTTAAAAAAAAAAAATGAAAGGAACAGTTTAAAAATAAGATAAAAAAGCAAAAAAATAATAAAGAAAAAAAATAAATAAATAAAAAGCACCCCTGTCCCCCCTGCTCTCGCGCTAAGGCGAACGCAAGCGTCGGTCTGGCGTCAAATGTAAACAGCAATTGCACCGTGCATGTGAGGTACCACCGCGAAGGTCAGATCGAGGGCAGTAATTTTAGCAGTAGACCTCCTCTGTAAATCTAAAGTGGTAACCTGTAAAGGCTTTTAAAGGCTTTTAAAAATGTATTAATTTTGTTGCCACTGCACGTTTGTGCGCAATTTTAAAGCATGTCATGTTTGGTATCCATGTACTCGGCCTAAGATCATCTTTTTTATTTCATCAAACATTTGGGCAATATAGTGTGTTTTAGTGCATTAAAATTTAAAAAAGTGTGTTTTTTCCCCAAAAAATGCATTTGAAAATCGCTGCGCAAATACTGTGTGAAAAAAAAAAATGAAACACCCACCATTTTAATCTGTAGGGCATTTGCTTTAAAATAATATATAATGTTTGGGGGTTCAAAGTAATTTTCTTGCAAAAAAAAATAATTTTTTCATGTAATCAAAAAGTGTCAGAAAGGGCTTTGTCTTCAAGTGGTTAGAAGAGTGGGTGATGTGTGACATAAGCTTCTAAATGTTGTGCATAAAATGCCAGGACAGTTCAAACCCCCCCCCAAATGACCCAATTTTGGAAAGTAGACACCCCAAGCTATTTGCTGAGAGGCATGTCGAGTCCATGGAATATTTTATATTGTGACACAAGTAGCGGGAAAGAGACAAATTTTTTTTTTTTTTTTTTTTTTTTGCACAAAGTTGTCACTAAATGTTATATTGCTCAAACATGCCATGGGAATATGTGAAATTACACCCCAAAATAAATTCTGTTGCTTCTCCTGAGTACGGGGATACCACATGTGTGGGACTTTTTGGGAGCCTAGCCGCGCACGGGACCCCGAAAACCAAGCACCGCCTTCAGGCTTTCTAAGGCCGTAAATTTTTGATTTCACTCTTCACTGCCTATCACAGTTTCGGAGGCCATGGAATGCCCAGGTGGCACAAACCCCCCCCAAATGACCCCATTTTGGAAAGTATACACCCCAAGCTATTTGCTGAGAGGTATAGTGAGTATTTTGCAGACCTCACTTTTTGTCACAAAGTTTTGAAAATTGAAAAAAGAAAAAAAAAAATTTTTTTTCTGGTCTTTCTTCATTTTCAAAAACAAATGAGAGCTGCAAAATACTCACCATGCCTCTCAGCAAATAGCTTGGGGTGTCTACTTTCCAAAATGGGGTCATTTGGGGGGGGGTTTGTGCCATCTTGGCATTTTATGGCCTTCAAAACTGTGATAGGTAGTGAGGAGTAAAATCAAAAATGTATGCCCTTAGAAATCCTGAAGGTGGTGCTGGGTTTTCGGGGCTGTGTAAATTCCAGAAAATGTACCCTAGTTTGTAGACGCTATAACTTTTGCGCAAACCAATAAATATACGCTTATTGACATTTTTTTTACCAAAGACATGTGGCCGAATACATTTTGGCCTAAATGTATGACTAAAATTTAGTTTATTGGATTTTTTTTTATAACAAAAAGTAGAAAATATCATTTTTTTTCAAAATTTTCAGTCTTTTTCCGTTTATAGCGCAAAAAATAAAAACCGCAGAGGTGATCAAATACCATCAAAAGAAAGCTCTATTTGTGGGAAGAAAAGGACGCAAATTTCGTTTGGGTAGAGCATTGCATGACCGCGCAATTAGCAGTTAAAGCGACGCAGTGCCGAATTGTAAAAAGTGCTCTGGTCAGGAAGGGGGTAAATCCTTCCGGGGCTGAAGTGGTTAATATACTGTGACTAATCGTATCTAGCTTGAATTTTCCTCCACCCTGCAGGGTCTGGAAGATTAGCGGCTTTAATCGCATCTTCCATCCAACAGGATAGGAAGCGTGTCGGATCCCCCTCCCCCATTTTAAACCCTTTATCAAGGGAACAATGGGTACAGGTTGAGGTGTTACCCTCAGGCGATCAGGAGGAAAGACAAACCGATGATTCCGCTGCAGAGGAAACAACGGTAGATGAACCTTTTTCAGCCTCACAATCTGAGAAGTTGCTGATACAATCTTGCTGAGATGGTTCGTTCTACTTTCATGCTGCCTTTAACAGACTGTGCTGAAAGTTCAGTTTCTTCCTTGGGTTCCTTTAAAACCCTCACAGCCTTTGCATGGGTTTCCCGTCCATGCATTACTAGAAAAGCTTATCTATGCTGATGGGGATCACCCGGATAAGCATTTTCTTCCTCCTAAGAGATTCTCAGTTCTGCAAAAAATGGAAAGTACCAGCAGTTGACGCTGCGATTTCCAGTGTGAACAAAAGTTTTTAACTTGCCCAGTAGACAATGCACAAATGCTTAGGGATCCAACAGATAAAAGGTTGGAATTCCTGTTAAAGTCCTCTTTTTCTTTGGCAGGTGCTGTTACTCGGCCTGCAGTTGCTGCAATAGGCATCTGTCAATCCCTAAAGGACCAATTTAGACAGGCCCTTAAAGAGGTTCCTGCACAACAGGCCCGGGATTTAGCTGAGCTACCAAGAGCATTATGTTTTGCCATAGACTCCTTTAGAGATTTCATTCACCAGGCGTCTCGCCTTGCACTTGTACTAGTACACATGCGTAAAGTCCTGTGGTTGAAAAGTTGGTCAGCCGAAACGCCATGCGAAAAACTCCTGACTGGGTTCCCTTTTTCACGGGGATTGGCTATTTGGGGTTGATTTGGACAAATACATTCAAATGATTTCCAGTGGGAAAAGTACTCTTTTACCAGTCAAAAGAAAATATAAACACCCTTCATTTAAACGGGCTCTTTCTCCTATGCCAGGGGCATTGCCTCTAGGCAGTGGTGAGGGCCTCCACCGTCAGACTATAGAGGAAAACCTCAGGGTCAGGCCCAGGCTCAAAAGAAGTCCTGGGGCCGGAAACCTTCAAAACAGAATTCTAAGGACTCATTATGAAGAGGTGACCCCCCCCCCCCCCGCCCACCCCCCTTGCCTTGCCAAGGTGGGGGGAAGACTTCTGCAGTTCACAAGTCTGGCAAGAGGAAATTCAGGACAGATGGGTCATCTCCACAGTATCTCTAAGGTACAAACTGGAATTTCGGGACTTTTCACTGTCTTGTTTTCTGAGGTCAAACGTTCCAAAAGATTCAGAGAAAAGACAATCTGTTTCGGGCGCTAGACCGATTAATATCTCAGGGGGTCGTCATACAGATTCCCACAGAAGAGCACTGTTTGGGGTTTTATTCAACCCTCTTTATGGTACCAAAACCAAACAGAGATGTCAGACCCATTGTAGATCTAAAAAAATCTAAATCCGTTTCTGAACATCCGCTCCTTTCGCATGGAGTCGATCAGGTCAGTGGTTTCTATCCTACAGGGAGGAGAACTTCTGGCATCTATCGACATCAGGGATGCATGTCCATATATTTCCCACTCACCAAAGGTTTCTGGGGTTTGAGGTAGAACAGCAGCATTTCCCGTTCGTAGCCTTGCCCTTCGGGCTAGCTACAGCGCCCCGAGTGTTTACAAAAGTCCTGGCCCCACCTCTAGCCAGGTTAAGGGCACAGGGCATAACAGTCTTGGCATACCTAGACGATCTATTGCTAATAGACCAGTCGGTGGCTCGTTTGGAGCAAGGTGTATGCATTACAACCATTTACCTGAAAAGTCTAGGCTGGATTCTCAACCTAGAGAAGTCTTCCTTAAAACCGCTAAAAAAGCTGGAGTATTTGGGTCTGAAAAGGTGTTCTTACCTCTGGCAAAGATCAACTCCATAAGAGAGCTGTTGCAGATGGTCAGGTCAAAAGGAGATCCCTCCATTCGCCTTTGCATGAGGTTGTTAGGAAAGATGGCGGCTTCATTCGAAGCAGGTCCCTATGCTCAATTCCATTCGAGACTGTTGCAAAACAGTATCCTGTCTGCTTGGAACAAAACAATTCAAGCTTTAGACTTGCCAATGCGGCTGTCCCCAAGGGTGTCCCAAATCTTCAGTTGGTGGTTACTAACCCAGAATCTGCTAAAAGGAAAATCCTTAAGACCAGTTATCTGGAAGGTGGTAATGACAGATGCCAGCCTTTCAGGCTGGGGAGCAGTACTAGAGAAGACAACTGTCCAAGGACAGTGGTCAAGAACTGAGAAAGCCTTGCCCATCTACATCCTAAAGATTCGGGCAGTGCGTCTGGCTCTAAAGGCCTGGACTTTCAAGCTACGAGATTGTCCTATCAGGATTTAATCTGACAATGCCACAGCTGTGGCCTATATCCGTCACCAAGGGGGCACCAAGAGTCTCGCAGCCCAGACAGATGTGAACCATATTCTAACTTGGGCAGAAAGGAATGTTCCATGCCTATCGGCAGTCTTCATTCCGGGAGTAGAAAATTGGCAGGCGGACTACCTGAATCACCAGCAGTTATTCCCAGGGGAATGGTCTCTTCACTCCGACATTTTTTGGGCTATTCGCCAAAGATGAGGGACTCCGGACGTAGATCTTCTAGCGTCCAGATGCAACATGAAGTTAGTCAACTTTGTGTCCAGGACACGGGATCCACTTGCAAGCGCATCAGATGCGTTAGTGACCCCATGGGATCAGTTCTCACTGATTTATGCATTCCCCCCTATTCAGTTGCTGCCACGACTCCTTTGCAGGATCAAGCTGGAAAGAATGTCGTTAATTCTGGTAGCCCCAGCAATTTCACAGGGGCCGATATTCCGTCCTACCTTGCGATCTCTAAATTTAACGGCTTGGCTATTGAAACCCACATTCTGAAGAAACATGGGCTGATTAATGCAAGGAAGCCAGCTTCCAGAACTATATATTATAGGGACTGGAGGGCTTATGTTTCCTGGTGTGAATCCAAGGGGTGGCACCCTCGGAGATATATCATAGGCAGAATTCTTGCCTTTCTACAATTAGGGGTAGAGATGAAATTGGCCTTGAGTACTATTAAGGGCCAAGTCTCAGCTTTATCGGTCTTATTCCAGAGACTGCTTGCTTCACATTCTTTAGTCTGGGATTTTATGCAAGGGGTGATGCGGCTTAATCCGCCAGTCAAACCTCCTTTGAACCCTTGGGACTTGAACTTAGTTTTGTCAGTGTTACAAAAACAGCTGTTTAAACCAATACAACATATTCCCTTAGTCCTTCTGACAAGTAGGTTGGTATTTTTGGTTGCTATATCCTCAGCAAGGAGGTTTTTCAGAATTGGCTGCTCTTTCTTGTAAAGAGCCATATTTGATTATTCATGAGGACAGAGTGGTGTTATGTCCTCATCCAGTGTTTTTGCCAAAAGTGGTTTCAGGTTTTCACCTGAACCAAGATATTGTCCTGCCATCATTTTTTTCTAAAACCATGTTCCAGGGAAGAAAAGTCACTACATTGTCTTGATGTGGTGAGAGCAGTGAAAGTCTATTTAAAGACAACTGCTCAAATTCGGAAGACTGATGTCTTATTTATTCTGCCAGAGGGTCCTAAGAAAGGACAGGCAGCGTCAAAATCCACTGTCGCTAAGTGGATTCGGCAAGTTATAATTCAGACTTATAATTTAAGGGGTAAGATTCCCCCTTTTCAAGTCAAGGCGCACTCTACTAGGGCAGTTAGTTCTTCTTGGCCAGTGCGTCACCAGGCCTCCAGGGCTCAAATCTGTAAGGCCGCAACTTGGTCTTCAGTACATACATTCACCAAGTTTTATCAAGTGGATGTAAGGAGGTAGGAGGATATCGCCTTTGGGTGCAGTGTGCTGCAGGCAGCAGTATAGGTCCTCAAGTCTGGGGGTACCCTACGGGTTGTGTCTCCCTCCCCTCAAATAGCATTGCTATGGGACGTCCCATTAAGTTATTACTCAGGCTCTGTGTCCCATGATGTACCATAAAGAAAATAGGATTTTTATAACAGCTTACCTGTAAAATCCTTTTCTTGGAGTACATTATGGGACACAGAGGTCCCTCCCCTCTTTTGGGGTGTAAGTATATTGCTTTACTACAAAAACTGAGGTACTCCTGGAAGCAGTGTCAATTTCATCAACGAAAACGTTTTCGTCATAATTTGCATGAGAGGCTTTTTTACAGTGACAAAAACGAAACTAAAAGCACAGTACATTTTCGTCAACTGATGAAAACTATGACGAAAATAGAATTTTCCGTTAAGGAACGAAAATGGGACGTTAATGGCAAGGAGGGATGTTTAGTTTTGTCAATGATCCCTACTGGCCAATGGGACAAAAGGCCTTAAAAACAGTGAAATATATAAGCGTGCCTAGAAAAGTCGCATGGGTTGGAGTATGAATGGATGTGATGGCTACAATTAGCATATATGTTGATCCAACAATTGATTGATGTCAATATAAATATGATTATAAACAATACATGTAAATTGATCCAAAGGTGATAAATATAAGTGAAACCAATTCAATATTTGCTAAAATTATTCAATCCAATAGTACAATATATAAAAAGTGCTCGTGCTCTTGTGCCTTAGATGAAAATAAAGTAAATAATCCAAACTAATACATATGCTAAAGTGCAAAATGAAGCAATATTATTACATAAAAATCAATGTATCAAGTGCACTAAACAGAAAAAGAGGCATGGTCGCCTAATCCTGGTGTTGAGACCAGTGCAAAAGTGCAAAACGCAGTTAAGGTGATCACGTGAATAAATAAATAAATAATTAATCCAAAAGTTGCTGGTGTCCTACAGAAAAACAATTAATAAGTAATCAGGTGTCCAAAGAAAGTCCGTGCAGTCTAAGACAAGATTAATGGTGCACAGCGGGACAGTGCGCAAACACAGCAGGATGAATGACAGTGGGGTGGTGATATGCAAATGAACCACTCTGTGTCCTCTTCATGCAGCATGCACTAGTGTGGGTAATGGCCCCTTACCTAGCGGTGCTAGGTCAACCGCATATAGGATGTTAAATCTCGGGGTCCTGCGTCTCTGTATCCAAGTTAGCTGGCTCTGCAGGATCCTATTGGGGGCTGGGTGTATCTAGTTGTGGTCCTAATTGAAGTCCTGGGGCAGTGCGACTCATAGCTCCTCCTCCATATCACATCTCAAGTGTATGTAAAATATAGGACAAAGTACCCAAATAGTGAAGTATGTTTTTCTTAGGGTCACTTTATTCACATATACAGTGCACAAAGTACTCACATTCCTCACATTAAGTAGTTATTTCTACAGCGTTGTATCCTACGAGCGACGAACTCGCAAAGACATTCAGCAGAGAAAGGGAAAACAGAAAACAAGCCTATTCCGTCCCTACGCGTGACGTCACGACCACGTGACTTCTTCAGGGGATGAACAAAATAGGCTAATGTTGGTCTTAAGTAGTCTCTCCTATAGGAATCAATTGGCGGCCATTTTCTTGTAGACGCGCCGGCCATTGCTTAGTTTCCGATGTGCGCGGCCATTTTGTTAGCAAAAAAGTATACTAGATGTATTCAATGGGAAGAGGCCAGATTGCTTGTATGCATCTTTGGTGATGGGACAAACAGACCTCACCGCAGTCTATTATCTTTCAGGGACAGTGATTTCTACAGCAGCAGACTCGGCAAGAAATTTATACCTGCTGCCATATAGTGAGCTGATCGTGGATTACTGTTATATGCAGCATAAAAAATATATATATATGTGAAAATTAAAAGATATATAAGTATATAAACTTAATTGAATTACAAAATCTTTATTATTATGAATGCTAAAACATACTAAAAGAATACGCTAAAAAAATATTTAAAAGGAAAAAAGAAGAAAACCCATTTGTTCTCTGTATAAGAACTTCTATACACTTCAGGGTATATCGATAAATAAAGGGGGCTTGTTTGTTCTCACTAATGGGTTATCTAAATATGAAATCCAAAAGTGGGAAAAAAATGGGAAAAATACAGTTGATAATGTTAGGTAGGTTGGCTACTTCACAGGGAGGTGGTGGAATAGGCTTATTTCCTTTATCCCATAAATAACATCCCTGAGTAGGTGGGGGGGGGGGGGGGGAGAGGGAGGGGGAAGGAAATAGAAAAAACAGGGGGGGGGGATGTGGGTGAGGAGAGGAGAAGGGAGGCCTCCAAGAGGGGCAGGTATCAACATATGAATGTATGGACTAAAACGTGGGAAGAGATTGTCGTGCACACTACTCAATAGAAATCATAAAAAAGTCGCATCAGGGGTTGCTTAAAAAGAGTCGCCTTAAAAATCGCTTAAAAAACAGTTCAAATCGAACTCCATGTTCAAACCTCTAGGGGCAAAGGTGTCTAAGGTGTATATCCATTTGGATTCAAGCTGGCTGAGGGTTCTTACTTTGTGACTTCCTCGCCAGTGCCTCACATATGGTTCAATCCCCCAAAATTTTAATTGTGTGGGGTCTTTATTGTGACACAATAGGAAATGTTTGGATACACTGTGTTTGTCATACCCCTTCAGGATGTTATTTACGTGTTCCTTAATCCTGACTTTGAGGGGTCTTTTTGTGCGGCCTATGTATTGAGGGAGCAGTATACGCCCTAGAATGTAGTTGCGGCCTACAATACATAGGCCGCACAAAAAGACCCCTCAAAGTCAGGATTAAGGAACACGTAAATAACATCCTGAAGGGGTATGACAAACACAGTGTATCCAAACATTTCCTATTGTGTCACAATAAAGACCCCACACAATTAAAATTTTGGGGGATTGAACCATATGTGAGGCACTGGCGAGGAAGTCACAAAGTAAGAACCCTCAGCCAGCTTGAATCCAAATGGATATACACCTTAGACACCTTTGCCCCTAGAGGTTTGAACATGAAGTTCGATTTGAACTGTTTTTTAAGCGATTTTTAAGGCGACTCTTTTTAAGCAACCCCTGATGCGACTTTTTTATGATTTCTATTGAGTAGTGTGCACGACAATCTCTTCCCACGTTTTAGTCCATACATTCATATGTTGATACCTGCCCCTCTTGGAGGCCTCCCTTCTCCTCTCCTCACCCACATCCCCCCCCCCTGTTTTTTCTATTTCCTTCCCCCTCCCTCTCCCCCCCCCCCCCCCCACCTACTCAGGGATGTTATTTATGGGATAAAGGAAATAAGCCTATTCCACCACCTCCCTGTGAAGTAGCCAACCTACCTAACATTATCAACTGTATTTTTCCCATTTTTTTCCCACTTTTGGATTTCATATTTAGATAACCCATTAGTGAGAACAAACAAGCCCCCTTTATTTATCGATATACCCTGAAGTGTATAGAAGTTCTTATACAGAGAACAAATGGGTTTTCTTCTTTTTTCCTTTTAAATATTTTTTTAGCGTATTCTTTTAGTATGTTTTAGCATTCATAATAATAAAGATTTTGTAATTCAATTAATTTTATATACTTATATATCTTTTAATTTTCACATATATATATTTTTTATGCTGCATATAACAGTAATCCACGATCAGCTCACTATATGGCAGCAGGTATAAATTTCTTGCCGAGTCTGCTGCTGTAGAAATCACTGTCCCTGAAAGATAATAGACTGCGGTGAGGTCTGTTTGTCCCATCACCATAGATGCATACAAGCAATCTGGCCTCTTCCCATTGAATACATCTAGTATACTTTTTGCTAACCAACAAAATGGCCGCGCACATCGGAAACTAAGCAATGGCCGGCGCGTCTACAAGAAAATGGCCGCCAATTGATTCCTATAGGAGAGACTACTTAAGACCAACATTAGCCTATTTTGTTCATCCCCTGAAGAAGTCACGTGGTCGTGACGTCACGCGTAGGGACGGAATAGGCTTGTTTTCTGTTTTCCCTTTCTCTGCTGAATGTCTTTGCGAGTTCGTCGCTCGTAGGATACAACGCTGTAGAAATAACTACTTAATGTGAGGAATGTGAGTACTTTGTGCACTGTATATGTGAATAAAGTGACCCTAAGAAAAACATACTTCACTATTTGGGTACTTTGTCCTATATTTTACATACACTTGAGATGTGATATGGAGGAGGAGCTATGAGTCGCACTGCCCCAGGACTTCAATTAGGACCACAACTAGATACACCCAGCCCCCAATAGGATCCTGCAGAGCCAGCTAACTTGGATACAGAGACGCAGGAGAGACTCAGGACCCCGAGATTTAACATCCTATATGCGGTTGACCTAGCACCGCTAGGTAAGGGGCCATTACCCACACTAGTGCATGCTGCATGAAGAGGACTAAGGGTCTCCTGGGAATACAGGGGGGGGGGCTGTGTATTGTGGGGGTTTTGTATTGTGCAGAGGGTGGGGCTGTGCTGTGTATTGTGTATTGTGGGGGGCTTTGTATTGTGCATAGGGTGAGGGACTGTGTACTGTGGGGTTCTGTGTGCTGTGGGGGCTGTGTATACTGTGCACACTCCATTTTAGTTGACTAAAATGATTATATTAGACTAAAATGTACTGGAGATTTGAGTCGACTAAAATGAGATTTAAAACTAAAATGCCATTTTAGTCCTAAGACTAAAACTAAATCAAAAATTGCTGCCAAAATTAACACTGCCTGGAAGGAGGAGGGGGTTATATAGGGGAGTGAACTTCCTGTATTGGGTATACCAGTGTCCATCACCTGAAGGTGCCTATATACCCATTAAGTTATTACTTGGGCTCTGTGTCCCATGATGTACTCCAAGAAAAAGATTTCACAGGTAAGCTGTAAAAATCCTATTTTATTTTTTAGATGAAGAAACGCAACCAGTGGATTTAAGTTCTCTCTCAAGCAAACTGTTACCTAGCTTTACTTCACTGGGATTTAAAGATGACCGCAGGCATAAAGGTAAGAAAGAATAAATGCATTGAATTTTTGAGTTTTTCTGCAGTGTATACTAGTTGAAAAGCTTTTCTTTCTACTCATGAGATTGTGTATGATTTAGAATTGGTGTTTACCTCCTATGGTGATTTGTGTTTTGGAGTAAAGTGAACCATTTGTGGTATTCTACATTGGTAGTCTAATCCTTTCCAAACATTTTGGAAAGCAGAACCACTTTTCCAAGTCATCCTCCAGAACAGTCACATGAGAGATGGGCTCCTCCTCCTACAGGAAACACAAGCACAGAGAGAAATTAAAAGCTCTCCACCCACTACTGCCCCTCAGTTCTTGTTCTCTGCAGCCACATGCACAGCAACTTCTGTTTTGTTTTTACCCTTTCGTTCCAAGGAGATACCTGGGAATGCCCCAAGAATGGGGGAAAGTGTAAGGAAGGATGTTTGCAGGTCGCATCTGGTCCATCTGGGGATCTCCAGTGGGCAGGTGAGGTACTATTACAGGGGCACCTTAGCAAACACTGACAGTACAGGCAAAGGCACGCATGCCTACCAGGGTCCTTCCAGTTTGTTGGAGGAATGAACAGACGTCACTTCCATTGGTCCTCGGTGGTTCACGGGCAGTGACGTCGCTGTGGGTTGCCTTCCACTTCCTGGGGAGAGGATGTTGTGTGGCAGCCATTGTCTCATGACTGGCCATATCCCTCCAGGATGGGAGAACCCAGCTGAGGTGTAACTTTTCTGAAGCTAGGCACAAGCCTCTTTTTTCACGTATCTTCACATCCTGATAGTAGAAGGATTTAATAATAAGGCAGATTTCAAGTTATCACGCATAGCACATTGGACACGCATTTGGTTGTTTGTGAATGATTTTAGTTAATCACACACACACCTGACACACTCGGGTATAATTGCTATATACTTGAGGCGTGTGACTACCTGGTGGGATTTGGTGTAATATATTTTGATACACTTATATACTATGCATGTATGCAAGATGTGATGTCATTACCCACCTGTAGGATACAAATATATATATATATATATATAATCTCTATCATAGTGATTGTATTTGAGGTAGGGGTACACTTATTGTGTATGAGTGGGGTACACACAGCATCAGTGTAGCACTCAGGCCACCCTCAGATTCCCCACCTAGGTTATTGTTGATAGTATCGATATTAGTGCCATTTGTTTGCCAATAGGTAGCGCCACATTCCCCATTTTTCTGTTACTCATCAATTAGAGTTCCCTTAGGGGAGTCTCATTAGGGGAGGCAGCAGACCTACGCACACCTATCCTAAGCGCGGTCTTATTTACATTCTTGTCTGTTATAGTTTTGTGATTGGTAGCCATTGGAGGAACAGAACAAGAGGAAAGGTGGGTCCGGTAACAGAATTAATGTTGCTGTTCTTTTTCAATGGGAGATTTACAATAAACAAGCAAGAATAAGGGTGGGAGAATGCATTCTTATTTCAGTTGTGCGCTACAGAAGTAGTGAATGAATGAGAGATGTTTGTAAGTCAAACACACCAATCTGTATAACAGGAACAATCTGTGCTACCCCCACACAAATGAAAATATCCCAAATGATGAAGCTAGGTACCTTGCATATCAAAAATGCCGTGATAAAGGTGCTGCAACCTAAAAAAAACCTGAATATAAGGTTTATCAAAATGTGCAAAAAGGATTAGGTGCGCTACCTAGAGAAACACTGTGAAAAAACAGACCTAAGACTTATCTGTTGAACAAAGGGTGAATATCAAATGAATGGAAATTAAATGAACACAATAAAAAAAAATATATAATAAAATCAACACAAGTCCATATATAATTAAATGAATGTGAAATTAGTTCAATAAATGTGAAACCAAAAGAAAATTTTTCCAGAGGCTAAGTAGTGTCCTTATAAGATAGCATCCAACTGGGCAATTTTCTCACAGGGAAAAAAAAACAAAAAAACTTCAATCATAAGCCGGAGATGTGGTCTTCACAATTCACTATGCTCAGCAAAGGTAAAAGAAGGCTGCTTACCAGATATGTGGGACCCCTATTACAGAGATCATTGGAGCTCGAGTGTAATGGATCATCAGGCAGCAAACTGCTGATTCAGACTTCCGACAAACAAACAGCTGATTCACACTTCTGACAGGGCTCTCTCCTCATCAAGCAGGTCTGGACATCGTAGCGCTGGTACAGCAGGCTGTGATTTCCTTATCTCCTTTAGCCAGAAGGGACCACTCGTGGCATATAATGGGCAAGAAAAGAGGAAAGAAAGTGCTTCGTAGTGCAGCAAGTTTAAAAAACTTCCTTTATTTTCAATTCATAGAACAGCTGACATCCTTAGAAGCAGTATCCGAGCAACACATTTCAAACGAAAAACTCAGCCGCGACGGGGGCCAGCCAGCTGGTATGTGGTGACGTCCTGACAGCTTAGTTTTTTGTTTGAAATGTGTTGCTCGGATAATGCTTCTCAGGATGTCAGCTGTTCTATGAATTGAAAATAAAGGAAGTTTTTTAAACTTGCTGCACTATGAAGCACCTTCTTTCCTCTTTTCTTGCCTATTATATGCCACAAGTGGTCCCTTCTGGCTAAAGGAGATAAGGAAATCACAGCCTGCTGTACCAGCGCTACGATGTCCAGACCTGCTTGATGAGGAGAGAGCCCTGTCGGAAGTCTGAATCAGCAGTTTGCTGCCTGATGATCCATTACACTCGAGCTCCAATGATCTCTGTAATAGGGGTCCCACATATCTGGTAAGCAGCCTCCTTTTACCTTTGCTGAGCATAGTGAATTATGAAGACCACATCTCCGGCTTATAATTTGAAGGTTTTTTGTTTTTTTCCCTGTGAGAAAATTGCCCCGTTGGATGCTATCTTATAAGGACACTACTTGGCCTCTGGAAAAGTTTTCTTTTGGTTTCACATTTATTGAACACATTTATTGAACTCATTTCACATTCATTTAATTATGTATGGACTTGTGTTGATTTTATTATATATTTTTTTTATTGTGTTCAATTTCCATTCATTTGATATTCACCCTTTGTTCAACAGATAAGTCTTAGGTCTGTTTTTTCAGTGTTTCTCTAGGTAGCGCACCTAATCCTTTTTGCACAAACACACCAATCTAATTCATTTAAAAATTTTGGCTTTGCATGAGATTGCAAAAGGCTAAATCCTACCTCAAAGTAATACCATTGAAGACCTAGATTTACCCATTATAATCCAAGATTCATTTGGTCTGAGGTTATTTGCGCACCAGGGAAACCCCAGCAACAGCCAGGGCATCTCTCTGGAGAGCAAGGTGACAGTAAATATGGACCAAAGCCATGGCATCTGCAAGGTACTGTGAGGGTAATGGGGATACAGAGAATATGGCAGAGTGCAGGCAGCTGGAGGAATACACCACATCTTTTATGTTCAATTGTGGTTGATAGATTTACATACTGGTTCTAATCTATAGCAGTGGCGGAATCACCAGGATCGCCACAGTCGCACTTGCGACGGGGCCCTGGCATTCTGTCACTGGGGGGGCCCAGCGGGGTTGCTATTCACAGGGCTCTGAGTGGAGAGCTTGTCTCTCGGGTAACAGCAGCACAGACACCGGCATTGACAGTTTTATATCCCTCTCCGACGAAGACCGTCCGGTCTGTCCTCTCTCGCACGGGATGACAGAGGACACGCAGCTGATCTCTCCCTTCTCCCCCCTCCTCTCTGCTGTGCGCTCCGCGGGCAGTCTAGTGTGACGCTAAGGAGCTCACATTTCCAGCGGAGCTCACAGGGGAGGGGGGAGAAGGGAGAGATCAGCTGTATGTCCTGTATCATCCCGTGCGAGAGAGGACAGATCGGACGGTCTCCATCAGAGAGAGATTATAAAACTGTCAATGCCGGTGTCTCTGTGCTGCTGTTACCTGAGAGACACGCTCTCCGCTCAGCCGTGCTGTCCTGAGAAGACAGAGGACTCTAATGGGCACTGATAGAGGACACTTGTGGGCACTGATAGGCACTTATAGGGGACGCTGATACGGGAAATTGATGGGGGGCACTGATGGGGTTTACTGATGAACACTGAAGGGAGGCACTGATAGGGGGCATTGAGAAGGCACATGGGGGAGGCACTGATAGGGGGCACTGAGAAGGCACTAGGTGGCACTGAGACGGGCACCGATGGGAGGCACTGGTGGGCATTGATAGGCACTTATAGGTGGCACTGATGGGCATTGATGAGCACTAATACGCAGAACTCATAGGCTGCACTGATGGGCACTGAAGAACACTGATAGGCAGAACTCAGGCAGTATTGATGGGCAGCATTGAAGAGTACTGATAGGTGGCACGGGTGGACACTGTTAGGCAGCATTAATGAGCACTGCGAGGTAGTGCTGATGGGCAGATTTGATGGGTACTAATAGGCAGCATTAATGAGCACTGATAGGTAACACTTGTAGGCGGCATTGATGGTCACTGATAGGCGGCATTGATGGGCACTGAGAATTGGGGCACTGATTATCAGTGTAAACAATTTTCTGACATTCTTGACAGTTAATGGCAGTCCTTTCCTAACACAGACACAGCATGGGAGGAAAGGGCTACGGATAACCGGCATGTCTGTTTACATGTGACATGGTAAAGGGCCACTGTGATTACGCTGAATGCACGTCCCAGGGGGCATGCGGGAAGCACTGTTTTGGGACAATGTACATGGACACCCTCCCAAAATTGGAAGCCCGGGACTCAGATGGAAGGGGAGGGGGGCTCGTCATGGTTTCTTGCACCGGGGCCCTGAAGGTTCTAGTTACGCCACTGATCTATAGTAATGGTGATGATGGAAATGTAAGAGTTGCACACTTTTTTTTTTTTTTTTTTTATAGCAGTTGGTTTGTTTCCGATACTCATTTGAACTGAGTACTCCACTTAGATGAGTCGTAAAATGGCTTCAACATTACTGAACAAAAAAAAAAATCCTGTTGAGTGTGACGAATTACTACTAGCTATACTGATGTGAATGATATTGTGTAAAATAAGAACAGTATGTAAATAAAATAATCAAAAAATCTGTTATTTCTGTTTGCTCATTTATGGTTGTGCCTTGATATGTGATTTTATTTTTAACATAATTGGATACATTTAATAACATTTCTTTTCCTTCTAGTTACATTTCTCAACAGTACAAGCACAGCTCTTTCCTTACAAAACAACACACTGTTCACTGACCTTAAGCCTGATGAGATGGATTTAATGTATGCCGGTTATGGTGATGACACAGGAATACAGTGTGCACTAAGGTTAATGTCTCTTATTTCTGAATATAAGATGAATTAAATATTTACATAATAAAATGAAGACTCAGATTGTAGAATTATTAAACCCAAACCAAAAATTGTAATATATTGCAGCTTAACAATTATTAGATGTGGTGGCTGCATTCAGCTCCCCTCCCCCCTCTATGAAGGAAGGAAAATCGCTTGATTCTCCCATCAGCACAGTCAGTGTTGATGGGGGAATCCCTCCAACTGCACCATTGTATTCTGACAGCGGAAGGTTTCCCCACCATCAGAATACAATGATCACTACTGGCAGCTTTAGCCATGCTCAGCCATGTCTCCATTGTACTGGGAAAATGCAGACCGTGGAAAGACATGGACTTGGCTGGTCAGTGGTAAACATCGTGGCAGAAGGGTAGAGAAATTTTGTTCAAAACTTTCCTTGCACCTTAGGGTTTTACAATCACTTTCAGTATGTTGACTTAAATATTATTGGAATATTATCTGTGAGCAGATCTCAAACATGCAATGTGTGGAAGACAACCTCTATATACTTTAGACTTATCCACCAAGAAAGAGTGGTGCAGAAATTGAGAGAAAGTATGTTAACTAGCCATAAAAAATGTTCAGCAGGTGTGATTTTCTGTCAATGTGTGTGCCTGGCAGTGCCTTAAATTATGCACATACCTCAATTTACTTTTTTCCCAGTACCTTTTAAATTCTGCAAATAATATAACTGTGTATTAAAGGTCGTGGACACGTGTCCCCTGCATGAGGTTTGTGTACATTTTGTTTTGTTGAGAACATACCCAAAACATGTACTTTTTGTCCAGAGTGCCCTGAGTGTTCATAGATTTGCAGTCCTTTATGTGTGTATTTTCAGTATATGCTTATAGATATTTATATTCTTGTTACAGCCTGCAAGAGTTCGTAAAAGACTGTGGGGGATATGCAAAGAAACTTGTTAATGACCTCCTAGACCAGATAACTGAAGGGGACCATTCCAAAATTCTCTATCAGTTAAAACAGGTGCATATTTTAGAGTATGGCTCAACAGGTTTTTATTCTCAAAATAAAAAAAAATGGATAGCGACTTGTATACACTTGTGAGATGGATAGGGTGAGGTTTTATGTGTGCTCCATATATTTATATTTGTGTGTGCGTGTACAGTACCCAAACACCTGAATGTCTAAGCATGGGTGCAGTCCAGTAATCAGTCTACAAACCCATGTCTGTAATTAACCAGAGACAGTGTTGTAGCACTCCATTTTCTTTTTTTCCTCAGTAGCGACATTACATTACAAAGGGAAACTATTTCAGGCCTGTTCACTCGACCCTTCCTCAAGCTTTTAATCGCATCTCAACATTCTCATGAATTCAAATGCAAGTTACAGGATAAGTTCACCTTCTATAATATGTTACACCTGTATCCAGGGTGGAACACGTTACTGATGCAGCAGCCCCCGCACCCCATCCCCGAGCCCATGTTGTGACAGTGGGCCAGGGACCTTCTCCCCTGCACCCGCTGTCACAATTAAAAATAAAGAAGAAAAAAAAGGCTGCGGGGGGCTCCGCCCACCCAGCCGCATTATTAATTCAGAGTTCTGTGAATGGGGGAACTACAACTACCATCAACCATTACGGTTGACAGCATGTAGTTCTCAGTGAACTACCAGGGTGCTGATGAGAACTCTAGGTGGTTCATTGATGATTCTTGTCATTCAGTAACTCCCTGCTCATACAAGGTACAGGTAGACAGCTACAGGTAAAGTCTGCACGAGCCTGAGATTGCATCTGCTTTTAAATAATAATCTAACATAGAAGAGTGACAGCAGAAAAAAGACCAAGTGGTCCATCAAGTCTCCCCCATGACATGAACTGACTCTTAAAGGATAAGTTCACTTTTCATAACATGTTACACCCATGTTCATATATTTTGTAAAAAGGTGAAGTTATCCTTTTAAGTTGGACATAAATGGGTGATTTTTTTTTGATTTTTTTGCTCAGGCAGAGGGGGAATGAAAAAAAAGTTTGTGGATTCCTTCACACTGGTGAGGTGGCTGAAGGAAGCTTGCCAGTGAGACGTATTCTGACAACAGGACTCTCCACTGTCAGAATACACAAATTAGCTAATAGACAAATGTTTTCTAACATTCCCTTTCAACAAACGTCAATGTAACGATCGACTTATGTTGAACAAGGATGTTCACTCATGGATCTATATTTGGCCGGTCCCTGCTGAACCAACAGAATTTTGATCCATTTATGGCCAGCTTTATCCCTCATCTGCCCCCGGGTCTGTGTATGGCTAAAAAATTATTGTTCTTGCAATAGGGCCCCATGTCCTATGGGGAAGTTCAGACCAAAACAGTTGCTCTCCCCATACAAGCCTATTTAAATGCAAAAGCAGTTTGAAGCACGTCAAATGCACCGTTCAGTAAAGTCTGAATAATCTCAGAATCTTTTCAAAGTGATGTCAAAAGCATGTTGCACATGCAGCCAAAGACCATCAGCACCAGCCCCTAAAAAGTTGTCAACTTGTCAATCATTGTCCAGATCAGATAGTCCTCTGTGTGGGCAGAATAAATTGAGGTTATAGTACACTGCTAGTTGGTGGTTTTTCAGTTCTAGAGTAGAAAAATTCCAGTGAGACCTCCAGATGACCTTAAAGTAAGCGTGTTGGCAAAAGTTTGGGATGCAATAGTCTAAATTCAAGAAAACATGACATATACAGTGGGTATAGAAAAGAATTACTCCCCCCCCCCCCCAAAAAAAAATCACATTTTGTTGCTTTGCAGCCTGAAATGAAGACAGATTTTCTTTTATCCAGCTGTATTTACTCATTCAAAAATTCAAAGACAGAATCACCAAGTTGGAAAAAGGATCACCCCTTGTGTCAGTTTTTTTTTTGAACCACCTTTTGCTTTAATTAAAGCCTTTAGTCCAGGGGTCTCAAACTGGCGGCCCTCCAGCTGCAAAACTACAAGTCCCATGAGGCATTGCAAGGCTGACAGTTACAAGCATGGTTCCCACAGGCAGAGGCATGATGGGACTTGTAGTTTTGCAACAGCTGGAGGGCCGCCAGTTTGAGACCCCTGCTTTAGTCTGTTGGGATATGTCTCTACTAACTTTGCACATCTAGACTTTGCAATATTTGCCCACTCTTCTTTGCAGAACTGCTCAAGTTCAGTTAAATTTGATGGTTACCTTTTGTGGACTGCAGTCTTCAAATCATTCCACAGGTTTTCAGCAGGGTTTAAGTCTGGGCTCTGACTAGGCAATGAAAGGACATTCACCTTTTTTCTCCGTCAACCACTGTGTGGTCATTTTTGCTGTGTGCTTTGGGTCATTGTCATGTTGATAGATAAACCTCCCCATTGACAACTTTCTGACAGAGGGCAGCAGATTTTCTTCAAGAATTTGATGGTATTTTGCCCCTTCCATTTGTCCTTCTGTCCTGACAAGTACTCCAGTCCCTGCTGCAGAAGTGAGGTGTTGAGAAGGGCAGGGACCATTTAAAGTCATGCTAAAATAATGATTTATAAGGTAATAAGACTTTCAAAAGTTAAAATCTCATTTCATGAAAATTACACACCTACTTTTTTTTTTTTTTTTTCATTAACTGGACATATAGTATAAAACCACTTACTGCTTCCTTAACACAGGGTTCTTTCATTATTTATGTCAATAAATAAGACATTGATTAACCACTTATTGCCCGCACTATAGCTAAAAAACTGCTACAGAAAGTCTGATTCTTTCTGGGAGGTCGTCCATGCACTTCCTCCCAGAGCCATGCCCCCTGGGGTGCGCATCCGGCATGGTCTGATTGCTGTGTCATTCGGATGCAGCTGATTACAGATCGGGGTAAAGGGCCAATCACATCGGCCATTTACAATGTGATCAGCTGTGTCCAATCACAGATGATCACATGCAAACAAACTTGCCAGTTATCGGCATTCCTTTCCTCATGCGCTGTAACAGCGTGAGGAGAGCCGGTAACTGGCAAGTGTGGTGAGACATTTACACATAATCAGGGCACTGATCATCAGTGCAGCCTCATCAGCGCACATCAGTAAAGGATAAAAATTACTTATTTGCAACTTTTTATAACCAAAACCAAGAAAAATGTGTGTGTGTGTGTGTCTCTGTCTGTTAAAATTTTCTGTCTTTTTTCGTTTGTTTAGAAATAAATAAACCCAGTGGTGATTAAATGCCACAAAAAGAAAGCTCTATCGGTCAAAAAAAAATTCATATGGTTACAGTGTTGCAGGACCACATACAGTATCTCACAAAAGTGAGTACACCCCTCACATTTTTTTAAATATTTTATTATATCTATTCATGTGACAACAATAAAGAAATGACACTTTGCTACAATGTAAATTAGTGAGTGTACACCTTGTATAACAGTGTAAATTTGCTGTCCCCTCAAAATAACTCAACACACAGCCATTAATGTCTAAACCGCTGGCAACAAAAGTGAGTACATCCCTAAGTGAAAATGTCCAAATTGGGCCCAAAAAGTCATTATTTTGTGTGGCCACCATTACTTTCCAGCACTGCCTTAACCCTCTTGGGCATGGAGTTCACCAGAGCTTCACAGATTGCCACTGGAGTCCTTTTCCACTCCTCCATGACGACATCATGGCGCTGGTGGATGTTAGAAATCTTGTTTCTCCACCTTCCGTTTGAGGATGCCCCACAGATGCTCAACAGGGTTTAGGTCTGGAGACATACTTGGCCAATCCATCACCTTTACCCTCAGCTTCTTTAGCAAGAAACATGTTGGCATTCATGGTTCCCTCCATTGAGTTGTAGCTCCCCAGTACCCGTAGCACTCGTGCAGCCCCAGACCATGACACTCCCACCACCATGCTTGACTGTAGGCAAGACACACTTGTCTTTGTACTCTTCACCTGGTTGCCGCCACACACGCTTGACACCATTTGAACCAAATAAGTTTATCTTGGTCTCATCAAACCACGGGACATAGTTCCAGTATTCCATGTCTTTAGTCTGCTTGTCTTCAGCAAACTGTGGGCTTTCTTGTGCATCGTATTTAGAAGAGGCTTACTTCTGGGACAACAGCCATGCAGACCGATTTGATGCAGTGTGCAGCGTATGGTCTGAGCACTGACAGGCTGACCCCACCCCTTCAACCTCTGCAGCAATGCTGGCAGCACTCATGCGTCTATTTCCCAAAGACAACCTCTGCATATGACGCTGAGCACGTGCACTCAACTTCTTTGGTCGACCATGGCGAGGCCTGTTCTGAGTGGAACCTGTCCTGGAAAACCGCCGTATGGTCTTGGCCACCATGCTGCAGCTCAGTTTCAGGGTCTTGGCAATCTTATTGCCTAGGCCATCTTTATGTAGAGCAGCAGCTCTTTTTTTCAGATCCTCAGAGTTCTATGCCATGAGGTGCCATGTTGAACTTCCAGTGACCAGCGTGAGAGAGTGAGAGCAATAACACCAAATATAGGTGTGTTATATTTGGTGTTATCGCTCTCACTCTCTCCATTCACACTTGAGACCTTGTAACACTAAAGAGTCACATAACACAGGGGAGGGAAAATGGATAATTGGGCCCAATTTGGACATTTTCACTTAGGGGTGTACTCACTTTTGTTGCCAGTGGTTTAGACATTAATGGCTATGTGTTGAGTTATTTTGAGGGGCAGCAAATTTACACTGTTGTACAAGCTGTACACTCACTACTTTACATTGCAGCAAAGTGTCATTTCTTCAGTGTTGCCACATGAAAAGATATAATAGAATATATACAAGAGTCTGAGGGGTGTACTTATTTTTGTGAGATACTGTAATTGTCATTGAAAGTGAGACAGTGCTGAAAATTGGCCTGGGAAGGAAGGGATTGAAAGTATTGAAGTGGTTAAAAAAATAATTCTTAGTTGTACAGTACAGATCACAGGATATTTCATTTTTACCATGGGTTATATGCAGCTTCCTTCAGGTGATTTGGGTTATAGCAGTGGTGGAGCCGAAACAGGGAGCCCTCCCACCTTTTCTCTCCCACTGTGCTCACTATAGCGTATGCTGCTATACTTGTGAATCTTCAGTAAATATAAATTACAGAGATGGAAGTGAGGCCCTCCAGATCTTCTTTGATAACTACATGCACAGGTGTGCTAACTGGGCCGACACCCATTTTAAGTGTTTGTGAGGTGTATATGTGGATCGACCTTGAGCAGCGCCTAGAAGAGGGAATCTGATTGCCTAAAAGAGCCATTTTCTCTTGGATCAGGACGTAAAGAAGCAAGAACAATGTCCTAGTTAGATTGGAAGAAAGATCTTATGGGGGAAAGAGGCTTTAGGCCAGACCTGGGTAAATACCATGGGCCATATCCAGCCCTTTGCCTCTGCCTGTGTGGTCCTTGGTACCTCCAGTGTCAGCATGCCACTCTAAGCCTAAGAGGCTTAGAGAGGCATACTGACAACTGTCTGTGTACACACTATGTAAAGCAGGCAAATTTCATGAAGATAGTGGAAGATGCTGACTAACAGAGCAGGGAGGCTTGGCTCTCCTGCCACTCTGCGACTGGACGTACTGAGAGTACATCCAGCTTCCTTTTGTCTGTGCTGATCCTGTCAGCATTTCGATCGTACATCTGCATCCAGTGCAGCTGCATGTCTTTCACCCCAGGGCAGGGGAAGCAGTGTGGGGGAACATCCAGCCTTTGTCTGCTCTGTGACGATCCTACTGGCAGCGCTATACCAGCATGTAATAAAAATCTGCTACATGCCCGGTCATAGTGTGTGTTCTCCCAGGGCAGTGGTTATAAAAGCCTGGTACACACTGCTAGTGTGTGTGTGTGTGTGTGCATGTGTGGTGTGTTTTTTTTTTTTCTTTGTACAAGGCGGACTGAACGCAAAAGTAGCAATGTTGGTATGGTGATTTTCCCCACTGTGCAATTGTATTCTGAAAGGTGGACTCCACCCCTCCCCCCCTGCCAGAATACACTGATCAGCGCAAGCAGTCAATGCCTGCAAGCGCTGGTCACATGCTGGTTTTCCGGCATGTCCGTTTGACAAAAGCTGGTCGTCAGACTGGCTTCTGTCGGACAGACAGCTCTACACACTGCTCGAATTTTGGACGGTTCCTGCTGCACCATCCAATTTTCGGTCCATGTGTACCCAACTAAAGTCTGCCACATGCCGGTCATAGTTTGTTTCTCCTCCAGGGCAGCAGTGACCAAGTCTGCCACAGATGTCAGTCATCTACCTGACCCTCCTCCCCATTATAGCAGGCATCCAACACAATCTGTTTGCAATGGGTCTGGCCCTCCGCAAGAGTCCAAGCTTCTCATGAGGCCGCTTGGAAAACTTAATTGCGCACCCCTGCTTTAGGACAATTTTGTATTTGTGTAACACTAAGAGATTAAACAAAATGTTATGTTGTACAAAGGATAATGCAGCTGACTCAGAGACCCTCTGTGCAGGGGTAATCACAATAAGAAAGGCCACCTTTCAAGTAAGGTTAGATCAGGAAATATTCCTAAAAGGCTCAAGGGGTGGCTTCTGAAATGCCAAAAACACAAGTTATTTCTCTGGTAAAGACTAAAGAGCTTGTATCCCTTACTGTGATCATAGAAACGTATTTTAAGTCATAAATCCTATTTTTCTGTCATAAACCCCCTGGGTGGTGGGTCCTAACCATTTCCTCTATGCATACATGTCATCAGTGGAATGGTAAAGCTGCTGGCCCATGGAGTTTTATATTCACTGTTGTGTTTTTGTTTTTTGTTTTTTCTCATTTTCAGATTGGAGACTCTGATGGCAGCAATTCTGTTCTTGATTTTTTGTCCATGAAATCGTATTCTGATGTATCTCTTGAAATGTCAATTCTCAATTCTTTAGGTATGTTTACATAGATTCTCAAGGTCTTTATTTTCGTTTTTTGTGTTTTTAACCTAGAGTTTCTTTAAATATTAAAAGAAAACCTTTATGGGAGAAACTCATAAGCTTTTAAAAATGCTAGTGCCTGGAAAATCCTAATCTCTGATTTAAAAACTTGTTTTGGATTGGTGACTCAAAGTATTGACGTCTTTGGTTTTACATTGTTTTAACAAACCTCTGTACGTTATTAACTCTGGATTAAAAACAAGGATTCTTTATTGACACTTATTGCAGTACATGGTCACCGTTTTTAAAATTATGTATACTTTAAAGGAGAAGTACAGCCAAAGCTTGTTTGGCTGTACTTCTCCTGTGGATCACAGGAGTGCAGTTCGTTGTGCACGCCTGTGACCCTTTTTCAGCAGAGAACAGTCTAAAGTCCGCTCTCTACTGACGTCCGAGTCATTCTGATCAGATCTCTGGACCGGCACCCGGCTCAGCTTCTCAGAGAGCCGCTGAGAGTCTGAGCTGGCCGCTCTTGCCCCCTCCACAGCCCAGCACTTCAGTGAGCGAGGTGGGGGCAGAGCAGAGAGCTGCTGACTGACAGTCAGCAGCTCTCTGCTCACGGAGCTGTGAGAACCGAGCCATCAGCAGTGTTCGATCGATCGGTTCTCAGTGTTAAAGCAGGGGTGGCCAGATGCAGCATCGGACCAATGCTGCATCCACCTAGGTAAGTATCAATCTTAAAAAAAAAAAAAAAAAAATACCCATACTTCTCTTTTAAATAAATATGTAATGACAGGAAGGAAGACACTTACTGAACCTGTCACTTTTTTCAATTACATGTCCATTTAAAAGTATAACTTGACATGTATAAAATGTTATATTTGCCAGTAGAACATCCAGAAAGGGGGTCACTTTGATACGGTTGACCAGTTTAAGCATTATGTGTGAAATAGAACTCCTGTTAAAAGCAGAGTTCGTAACCAATATGTTTAGGTGTCTTTGCATAGAAGGTTAAAGCTTAACTCTGGGTAGATATGAAAGACACAAATTGATGCAGTTCTGTATTTATTAATACATATGTTTCTTAACACATTTTAATGTAAAAGTAAAGCTGTAAAGTATGCAGCTTAAGGCAAATGCAATTTTTTCATCTCTTAAACGCTGCTGGATTTCTAAACTGGCACTGACTTTGGGGAGAAAAGACCAGTCTTCTCACCAGTTTCACAGTGCAGCACGTTATGTCTGAGTCTTTCAATGCTCTAGTGCGGTCTATGGGGTAAAAAAAACCAAAAGAATCTATTATTTCCTTATAATTTTCTCATGACTCCATTGGCACTTAGGAGTTTACAGAATTCTGCTGGTAAGAGTATATACCTTTTGCTGCTTATTATGCACTTTATTTTTGCTGTATAGCTGTCTGTTTTCCAGCAGTAATGTATGTAAAAAAAATATACTCCGCTATAAGGTAAGAATAAAGGTGAGCTGCAACTAAAAAGTGTTATACGACACTGTACAAATATACAAAGATGAAAAGTCGCGCGGTGAAAAAAATCAGTTAATATATATTGCCCTAAAAAAATGTATTATGCGAGTGACACAAAATCAAGAAAAAAATGCAAAATTTAATGCATCAACTAAAAAATTATACATATTGGAGTGCATAAAAATCAATACAATCGAGTGTTGTCAAAAAAAGAAAAAAGTAAAAAATATTTTTTGCAAAATAAAATTGAAAATATCCACTGACTGAGGTGAAAATACAAAGAGAAAAAAAAAAAAAAAAAAAAAACAGAGTTAATCAATATAAATAATATAGAATGAATGCATATAGTGAAAACAAAAAAAGTCCAGTAAACATGTTGATCCAAGAAGTGAGGTTTAAGTGAAATTCCACTCTCAAGTGACTAAGTGAATAGGTATATCCTCCACCACAGAAACAAATGCCGCTTACTAGAAGGCGGTGGTCCCTTATTACAGGGGACCACACTGAGCGAGTGGCTGTAACCCCAGCCCGGGATCCCACTGGCAGGCACCAAACTTCTCAGCGTCAGCAGGGATGGTCAGCGGAGGTCAGTGGAAGGATCAGTGGAAGAATCGATGGATAGGCAGTATTGTCACCAAAAAAATATAAGGCTCCACATACTTTACATTTATTGTAATATAAAAAGACAAATGAACACTTACAGCATTAGAGATGTAAAAAGGCAGATAAACGACTAAGCCGGCCGGCTTGCAAACAGCCCGTAGCTTCCGGGACTGGACGTGCAGCAGTGACGTCAGGACGTGGCTCCTCCTCCCTTCCCCGTGACCACGTCTGCTAGTGACGAAACGACGTAGGGAGGAGCAGCCACGTCCTGACGTCACCGCTGCACGTCTAGTCCCGGAAGCTACGGGCTGTTTGGAAGCCGGCCGGCTTAGTCATTTATCTCCCTTTTTACATCTCTAATGCTGTAAGTGTTCATTTGTCTTTTTATATTACAATAAATGTAAAGTATTTACACTATGTGGAGCCTTATATTTTTTTTAGTGACAATACTGCCTATCCATCGATTCTTCCACTGATCCTTCCACTGACCATCTCTGCTGACGCTGAGGAGTTTGGTGCCTGCCAGTGGGATCCCAGGCTGGGGTTACAGCGACTCGCTCAGTGTGGTCCCCTGTAATAAGGGACCACCGCCTTCTGGTAAGCGGCAGCTGTTTCTGTGGTGGAGGATATACCTATTCACTTAGTCACTTGAGTGGAATTTCACCTAAACATCACTTCTTGGATCAACATGTTTACTGGACTTTTTTTGTTTTCACTCAATAGGGATTCATTCTATATTATTTATATTGATTAACTCTGGGGTTTTTTTTTTTATTTTTCTTTGTATTTTCACCTCAGTCGGTGGATATTTTCAATTTTATTTTGCAAAAAATATTTTTTCTTTTTTTGACTCGATTGTTTTGATTTTTATGCACTCCAATATGTATAATTTTTTTAGTTGATGCATTTAATTTTGCATTTTTTTTCTTGATTTTGTGTCACCCACATAATAATTTTTTTTTTTTTTTTTTTGCACTTAATTTGGGCAATATATATTAATTGATTTTTTTTCACCATTTAGCGCAACTTTTCATCTTTGTATGTTTTCCAAGTAGTGTCTTTGCTGGAAGATACCCCCCTCCCTGTTTGTCCTGTTGACCATTGTCATGGGGACAGAGGTGAGCTTAAATCCAACATTTGATTGTTGTCACCAGAATAGGAAGTGGGCATACATCTTCAATCTATGTATTTCTGAACAAGTAAAACTGTCTAAGGGGGGATTTCCCTTGATTTTTTTTTTTTTTTTTTGTATTTCTGTTAGGAATGTAGGAAAGTTTCCCCAATCGGACAGAGCAAAAAAAAAAAAAACTGATAGGGGTCTTTATCCACTCTCTAGACAATTAAAAAAAATGACTTTACATACAGGTAACATATTCTATTCTAAAAGATTTATTTTAACCACTAGGAAAAGTGAAGAAAGAGCTAGACCATGAGGATGGACATCTTAACTTGGATGATACAGCTAAGCTTTTGCATGACTTCCATGATGTACACAATGACAGAGTTGGATCTCGTCCATCTTCAAACATAAGTTCTTTATCCAACAACTCAGAAAGAGATCACCATCATCTTGGTGAGTCATGTGTTTTAATAGGGGTGAACAGTGATGTGCAAAGTGTTTAAAAAGTAATTTCAGGTAACAGTTAAAGTGTCCACCCAAATGCATCAACTAACATTAAAATGTTTGTAAACTCAAAATCTGTTATCTTAATACTACAGTACAGGACACAGGAATTCATCCTTGGACCATGAACTTTGCTCAGGCAGCACTCCCCAACCACCCCCCCAATTGTATCCAACATATAACCGAACCAACTCCATGAGGCTCCAGTTTTTTGTTAGTGTCCTCAAATGATGGACCCCTCCTCCTGTTAGAATTAGTTTTTCTGTTTTCCCCAGATTACCTTTCCTCATTCGACTGACACTCTTATCAAAAACAGGATGCTTATTGCTTAACAGCTCACTAGCAGTTTCTGGATTGTTTACTTGTACCTGGCCCCACAGCAATTGGACTGGCCTATAATGTTTGCTTCGGGGACTGAATCCTGTGTTATGCTGGCCATACACTATACGAAAAATTATCCGATATTTGGCCAGTTCGTTCGTTTTTCGGACAGTTAATAGGCACAAAATCGATAATTGCTGGGACGTTTTTGAGGCGAAAAAACGAAGGACAAGTGCTGGTGGGCACCCGCGATCGCTTGTGACAGAGCGAGAACCGGGATCTGTGTGTGTAAACACACAAATCCCGGTTCTCTCAGGGGAGAGGAGACAGGTTGTGTGTTCATACTATTGCTGGCCATACACTATACGAAAAATCGGCTGAAATTCAGTCAGATAGTTTGTTCGTTTTTCGGCCAGTTAATGGGCACAAAATCGATAATCGTTGGGACGTTTTTGAGCTGAACAAATGGACAAGTTAGGAAATTTTCTGCCGAACGAACGATAAATTGAAAGGTTAATGTGTTTCCCGTCTGAACTGTTTGCACTAGGTATATGTAAAGAAAACAAACAAAAAATGTATTCATTTATGTCTACTGAACGATTTATCTGTCATTACATGATGGCACTATCGTTTGCTCTCATGGCCGAATTTTCGTTTTTCTAAAATGAGTTCGGCCGATTTTTCGTATAGTGTATGGCCAGCATTAGGCACTCGCCTTGCTACCCAGGTGTTGCTCTCTAGTTAGTGATGTAGTGCTTATAAGACTTCTAACTACTATTTTCCACTAACGAAGCAAACTGATCGTTTGCTGTGGCCTAATACTCCAGAGTGACAGCCGCAAGAACTCTGTTAGAGCCTGGGTTACTGTGATTCCTTCATACCAGGCATGCTGCAACCCCTCAGTCCGCATCTGTCTTGGGAGTATCCCACGGAGTAGAGCCTCGCTTCACAAACTGCAGATTACAGGCACTTGGGAGCAGGAGCATATAGGACAAATAGTGAAAATTCTGCTTCAGGCCCTAAAGAAACTAAAAGTTCCTCTCAAATTGATAGCTGTTCCCTTGTTCTGGAGCAGGATCTTACATCAACACGGCTCCAGCCTCCTGAATAACGCTCTCTCATGCCTAAAATGCAACCCTTATTGAAGAAGAATTCTCTGCTGCTATGTCTCACCAGTTCCAAAAGCTATCGTTACTTCTGGAAATTGCAGATGCCAACAGCCATAAATGCCATTTCCCTCTCCTTCCCTGGACTATGTTCATGCATTAACACCTGCTGAACTCAACTTTGTCCTGATATAAAGAGAATTCAGTTTTCTCTGCAAGACTACCACTCTTGCCCTCTGCCTTACTATTCTGCGTGGACTTATGTGTAATGTCCAAGCTCCAGGATATCCTTACTTTTATGTCTTAGAGCTTGGTTGGTCTACCCTGCTTTAGAAAGATGCTTTACAGTGACAAGAGGAGGTCATCTCCTTCCCCTTTTAAGAAAATTAACAAGGGCTTTCTGAATCCTACATAGGGCCTCTTGTCCAATCAGTGCCTTAAAAACATGTCCTAATTACTGCAGTAGTTTACTTCTGCTTGGTCTCCTATAGACCTGTAACTGTATCTCTCATGTGATATTTTTTTTGTCTAGCTATTGCAATGCAAAGTGTGATGGGTTATTCTCAGATTTCAGTCACACATCAATGTAGTCTTAGCATTGCTACATAAATCACTACACTCTGGTGCTATTTTATTAGATCCTTAACTTTTAAACCATTAGACTGAAGGCTGATGATCCCACTTCTTCTATTTGGTTGATCCTGCATCATTTACGGACTCATCTCCCTGCCTTTTTATTGTGTGGTACCTGGATCTAATCTTCTTATTCACATTCTGCCTTCATTAACAGACAACTTTGTATATGTCTGATCATGTTTTCATGAACATACTCCTTTTGGCATCCCTTGATTGCCCCTCCTTAAAAATGTTTCTTTTAGGTTCTGTGGTCGACTCCTTGGAGGCAGTTCGTGCTCTGTTTTACCCGCCTTGGGTGCCCCCTTTTCTCTTCCGCTACATAGGGACAACATAGTTACATAGTAGTTACATAGTAGGTGAGGTTGAAAAAAGACACAAGTCCAACCTATGTGTGTGATTATGTGTCAGTATTTCAAACATATCCTGGAAAGCTTGTTTACTTGCTTTCCCGGTGCTCTTATCTCCTTTTTTGTGAGATATTCCTTCTCCTCTTGTCCTGTCTTGAAGGCATGTCGCTCTCAATTTTATACTTCCCCTTATGGGTGGGGTAGGGACTGTCACCTCTGGCTACATGCCATGTCTTCTCTATAGAATTGAATGCTCTTCTGTTTTCCCACAGGGTGGTACCTCCATGGGATTTCTCCCTCCTCTTCCACCCATCTAGGTAGTTATTTTGCCGCCTTCTAGAGCTTCCATTCTCAGGAAATGGATTCCTCCTTTCCTACACAAGCCCTCCCTCGAGGAGGTTTTGAGATTCTTGGACTTTTTCAAAGTGAAGCATCATTTTTTTTTTTTTTTTTTCACGAGTTGTTGGACCACAACACCTGCCACATGGTAGATGATATGGTAGATCACAAGCACAAAGGGAAAAGAACCACAGGGACTTAATAACTCAGGCTCAGTAATTAGCTCCGACAGGGGTGGTAGTTTATCCACCTCGGGCCCTATTACTCTTTACTGCGACAGTTGCCCCCAACCTGACCCCCTGCCCTCCTCTGCTGATTAAGCTGGCCCGTCTGCCACACCAGCTTCCTTTTTCCTAGCCAGTGAGGAATTTTCTGCAACAATGTTAATTTCATGGGCAGAATTTCTGCCTTATCACTGCTATAGATAACCGGTGTCACAACCGTGCCCTTTTGAACTCCTGTCCTGAAGCTCCAACCATGACCCCTATCAAGCATGAGCTCCCTTTTTAAAATGCCTAAGCCAGCTAAGAATTTCCAGGTCCACTTGCTGGTAGTACCTATACTGTTTGGGGGGCTAACCACACCAAAGAGGTTTTCTTTGCTTCAGAGTTTAACTGTAAGCTATTAAAGAAGGTGTCCTACAGAAGTAGACAGTTCCTGTGGTAGATCCTGACACTTCTTGTTTTGACAAGATCCTGTGTTCAAAGACCCAGTAGACCAGAGGTTAGAAGTATTCTATAAAAAAAAAAAAATTTCTTTGGCAGACACCACCATGCAACCTGTGGTTGCTTCTATGGCAGTCTGTCAGATCATTGTCATCGGGACAAAACTTAGGGCCCAAGATAGGTTCCGGAGATGGGAGGTGAAGACGTGAGGACGTAACGCCCGTCACGGAGGGAGGAGCTCCAGAGTGTCAGCTGGCCGCCGAGATCAGGCAAGGAAACAGAGACGCGGACGCCACGTATAGCCGACACATAGGAGACAAGATGAGAGGCTTCGTCTCCCCACAGGAGGAGAGACATTAACCGCCGCTACATGACTGGAGGAATGGGAGACAAACCATACCAGACACAGACGGAACAGCGTCCGCAGGTCTGATATCCTGGTACGGAGAAGCACGGACACCCCCACCCCCCCTACCTTCCGGGATGTTAGCACACCCCCCCATCCGGCTGTACGAAAGGCTGTAAGTATAGTCACCCCACGAGAGGGGAGGAAAACACTCCTGGTGAAGACTTAAAACAACACAACAAGTAAGCAACTAAGTATACACTGTGCACAGGCTGCGGTCCCTTGATGGTGCTTTAAATGGTTGGTTTTTACTTTTTTTTTTTTTTTTTCTTTTTGCTTGTATGATTACTTATCTGTTACCGGATTAGGAGGTCTGAGTGATAAAACGGGGGACAAGCATTACTCATACGGACTATAAAAGGGCCCCCATGTTAGCGGGGCTGTCCCCTACACATATTAAGTGAGCCCGAGAACAAAGCAAGTAAACGGGGGTGACCAATACTAAACGCACAAATTGGGACGGGAACAAGGGCAGTAAGCTTATAGGACCCCATAATAGTAGAAATCTACCAAGGGACAGCAAACAGATTCCTTCCGCGTAACCGCAAAAAACCCCTCCAAATTGACTCTCTAAAGGTTCTAGGGCACCCTCTCACGGAAGTGGAGGGATATCAAAAAGACCAGGCTGGGGAAGCGAATTAGGGGGCAGAGAAAGGGAGATAAGATGAATAAAAACACAACGAAAGTAACAAGGGGAAATGCTCCCAAATCCCCCAAAGATAAACCATCAGTCAGCACATTAAAACAATATATGACACAGGGAGCAAGCCCTAGGAGTATGGAGCTGATCAAACAAAGTCAAAGCAAAACAGAAAAAAAAAAAGGTTCCGAAAAAAAAACAGGAGACTCTCCTGAACATTCTAAAGATGACTTATCAACAGAGGAGGACCATGACGTAATTGGAACCAATGGGGAAGCAACAGGATCCTCCACATTAACAAAAGGCGAGATGTGCGATTTGCTCCGGAAAATGGAAAACTCGATAAAAACGGATATTCAAAACCTGAGAGGAGACCTGGGACATATATTAGAAAGGGTAGAGTGTACGGAAAAAACGTCTGAAAAACAGAAGCAAGAAATTGAAAATCTTAGACAGCAAATGAAGGAAACGCGGAAAAATCAAAAGTTGTTACTTTATAAGCTGGAAGACCAGGAGAACAGGAGCAGACGGAAGAACATCAGGATTCGTTCAGTCCCAGAAAAAGAGGATGAAGATCTGAGGAAATGGATTCCTACAATCCTTCGCCCTTTGATTAATAAAGAAGGAGAGGACTGTTTAAAGATAGAAAGGATTCATCGGGTGGGGTATGCCAGGGAAGCAAGGACAGAACGACCAAGAGACATCATAGTCAGATTCAGAGACTACGAAGATAAATGGGAAATCTGGAAAAATCTGAAAAGAAAAGCACCAATAAGGGTTGACGGAGTGGAAATCCAGTTCTACGCAGACCTGGCGCAAGAAACCTTAACAAGAAGAAGATTACTGAAACCCCTATTGGAATTAATGATTGCACAAAACATCAAATATTTTTGGGGATTCCCGGCCTGTCTGAAAGGGCATAAGGAAGGGAGGTCTGCGATATTGCGATTCCCAGAGGATTTAGAAGAATTTTGTAAAAGGCTGGACATACAGGTTCCGGAATTACCAGGCTGGTCAACAGAAGATTAGGGGACTTACTAAGTTCTCAGCCATGGGGAAAGGAGGGAGGTGGGAAAAAAAAAAAAAAAAAAAAAAAAAACAGAGAAGAAAATTACGCCAAGATAAGAAGGAAATAGGCAGGCACCCCACTACAATAGTTATCCCGAGGAGTGGGAGGTAGCGAAACACCTGGAGCTCCACCTTTTGATCAAGGGGTTCAGAAAGGGCTCAGATGGAGTTCCTGGATGACCTAAGGGGCCCTGAGGGGCCAAAGGGGGGTTGGGGGTGGGGGAGGGGGGGAGGTGAGGGGGGGGAGGGCGGGGGGCGGGAGGGGGGGAGAGGTGGGGAGGGGGGAAGTGGGGAGTGGGAAGGGGAGGGGGGAATGAAAGGTGTAAAAGGGGAAAACGAATGTAACTCGAATCAAGTCAGTGAAGCGCAGCATTTTGTCTAAAGATAAACATGACAACTCTTAAATTTTTGACATACAATGTTAAAGGCCTAAATACACCCTATAAAAGAAACCATGTATTAAGAGAGCTGAATGAGCAGGGAGTAGGAATAGTGGCATTGCAAGAAACACATCTGACACATGAATCTAACATCAGATTATGGTCTAAAAATTTCCCGACATGGTATTATGGAGATACAATATCTAATAGAGCAAGAGGAGTGGCTATAGGAATAGCAAAAGAAGTGCAATTTAAATTAGATGGAAGAATGCAGGATACGGAAGGTAGATTCCTTTTTTTAAAGGGTTCACTAGGTGGGTGGGACTGCACTATCGCAAATATTTATGCTCCTAACAAAAATACAGTAAAATTTCTGATAAGTACACTGGAGAAATTGACAGCCTTCAGGAAAGGGGGCCTGATAGTGATGGGGGATCTCAATGTGTGCCTAGAACCAACGTTGGACAGTACGTCCGGTGTGCAGGGGACGAATAACGAGCAGCTTAGACGGCTTAGACAGAAATTAAATGAGAATCAACTGATAGACATATGGCGAATATTGAATGGTAGAACAAGAGATTATACGTTTTACTCCTCTGCACACCGGACGTATTCCAGATTGGATTATATACTTCTGGAACACAGATGGTTGGAGAGGGTCACTGTAGCAAAAATAGGAACTATCACATTGTCAGACCATGCCCCTGTGGAAATGGAACTGCACACCTCCCACATACAGAGAAAGCTTCCCCTATGGAGATTAAATGAGGACCTGCTGTGCGATGAGGGGGTGGTTCAAAGGGTAGAAGAAGAACTTAAAGAGTATTTTATGAGAAATGATACAGGAGATGTCTCGGGGGCAGTGGTGTGGGAGGCCCATAAAGTATATATAAGGGGAATATTAATAAAAGAGGGTGCCAGGAAAAAAAAAGAAAGGAACAACAAAAAGAGAAATCTTACGACGGAAATACATAACTTAGAACAAGAACACAAAAAAACGCGAGGACTTCACAAAGAAATATACCAAAAACTGATTGACAAAAGAGGCGAGTTGAAAAAACTGGTAGAGCAAGAAATAAAAGAAAAATACTTTCTAATTGAGAAAGAGAGATACCAATGGGGGGATAAAACTGGGAAACACCTGGCTAGAATGTTAAGGGAAAAAAAAGCTCGTAACTTTATAGATAGGATACAAACTAAGCAGGGCACAATGGTCCATGAAACAAAAGTAATAGGAGAGGCATTTCGAAATTATTATCAAGAACTGTACTCAAGAGAACAGAAGGGGGAGCAGGAGAGGTTAAAAGAAAAAAAGATAAGGGAATTTTTAAAACATGCGGGAATACCAGAGATTCAGGAGACAGAAAGGGAAGCCCTGGAGGAAGCTATCTCAGAAGAAGAGGTGAAGGAAGCAATATCAGAAACAACACAAGGAAAGAGCCCAGGGCCAGACGGATTCACTGTGGGATATTATAAAAAATTTAAAGATATCCTAATCCCGAAAATGTGCCAGTATATGAACGGGTTAGGAAAAGATTTCGAACTAAGCAAGGAGGCACAAACAGCCTTGATCACGGTGATCCCAAAGGAAGGAAAAGATGCGACCCTCTGTTCCAGCTACAGACCCATATCGCTACTAAATGTAGATACAAAGATCTTCGCAAAAATATTGGCAAAGAGGATGAAGGGCTTAATGAATTCGTTGGTCCATCCGGATCAAACTGGGTTTGTGGCTGGAAGAGAGGGGAAGGATCATGGGGTGCGAACTCTGCTCCTTATACAAAAAATAAAAGAGGACGGGGCCCCCGGTCTGCTCTTGTCTTGCGACGCGGAAAAGGCGTTTGACAGAGTAGACTGGGGGTTCATGTTCCAAACATTAGGCAAAATGGGGTTGGGCCCAAGGATGATGGAAAAAATTGAAACACTGTATAGACAACCGAGAGCAGCAATTAGGATTAACGGAGCAATTTCTGAAACTTTTGAAATGAGGAGAGGGACAAGGCAGGGGTGCCCCCTGTCCCCACTCCTTTTTATTCTCTCATTAGAGCCCCTTCTAGCATCCCTAAGAAACGACCCCGACATTAAAGGACCAAAAGTGGGCAAGGAAGAGCACAAGCTATCGGCATTTGCCGATGATGTGCTCTTCTATATAATTAAACCAGAACATACCCTGCCAAAACTAATTAGAAAGATAGAACAATATGGAGAGCTCTCAAATTTTAAGATAAATATAGGGAAATCCGAAATCTTAAACATAAACTTAAGGAAAGTAGAAGAAGAGGAGTTGAGGAAGAAATTTCAATTTACATGGAAAAAAGAAATAAAATATTTAGGCGTAAAATTAGCTAATTCCCTGGATAAAATATATAAAGTGAACTATATCCCCCTATTGGATGAAATCAGGAAAGAAGGAAAAAAAATACAGACTAGACCAATCTCCTGGATAGGCCGGATAAACGCCATAAAAATGACCCTGCTACCAAAAATTACCTATAGGTTCCAAATGCTACCTATTGAACTACCAACATATTACCTCAAAAAACTAAAAACAATATTAACAAATGTCATTTGGAAAAATAAAAAACCGAGGGTATCCCTAAAGATGTTAAGAAAAGAAAAAAGGAACGGGGGCCTGGCGGCACCGGATATTGTAACATACTACAACGCAATAATTCTCTCACGAGCGATAGAATGGGTAAGGGACAATCAAGAAAAAAGATGGGTAAATTTGGAAAAATTTTTTAGTAAGGCACAGTTAGGAGTAATTATTTGGAACCCCCCCCAACATAGAACGTTAGACGAAAATACACATGGGTTAACACGGGTGGTAATTAGGTTATGGGATAGAATTTATAAACAGTTAAATAAGACATACAACTCACCACTTATAAGAGTTAATGACAACGAGTTTTTCGCACCAGGGAAAATAAGCATAGGAGGGAAATGGATAAAGAAAGACAAGGTAGAACTAAGAGAGATAATGGATAAGGGGAAAATTAAAACAATGCACGAACTACAACAGGACACAGAAGCTTGGGTGATCAACGCATGGCGTTATACACAGCTTGAAAGATTTATTAGAAAACTACCACAACCGATAAGATCAGGAGAAGAACTGACGGGATTAGAAAAATTATGCACATTAGAAAACACAAAAAACACTATATCAAAATTATATAAATTATTATTAGCTGAAGATGAAACAGAGAAACCCACCTATATTAAACAATGGGAAAAGGACCTGGGGACACGGGTGGATATCAGCACGGTAAAAAAGATTATGAACCTTACCCATAGATCGGCGATAGATATAAAAACAACCGAAATGAACTACAAGTGTTTAGTGAGGTGGTATATGACACCGGAGAGGGCCAGTAAATTCCAAAAAGAGTCATCGGCAGAATGTTGGAGGGGATGTGGGGAAATAGGTTCAATGGCACACATATGGTGGAAATGCCCTAAGATTCAAGAATACTGGGAGAATGTTTTGGGTATGATTAAAAAAATCACGGGAAAGGAGGTGAAAAAAGACCCATGGTTGGTGCTCTTCCACGGTGTTAAGGATAGTGAGAAACAATATAAGGCAACTTTGGTGCCTCACCTAATTAATGCAGCAAAAAAACTAATACCCAAAAATTGGAGAGAAAAAGAACCCCCACAGATATGGGAGTGGATTAATGCCGTGGAGGAAACCTATACCATGGAGAGGCTCTATGGTAGCAAGAATGGAGGGGGTGAAGGAAGGAATGATAACTGGAAGAGTTGGAGAGATTTTAAAAAAACATGGAGCTACGCTGAGAAAGTGAGGTATTAGTAGAGTTACATTCGGCAAGAGTATTTACAGCAGAGTATAAGGGAGAGGGGGGGAGGCGGGGAATTGAAACAATTTTAGGGAGAAGAACGATAGAGATGTTAATAATAAAGGAGTTGTCTTGTTTTCTTCTCTCGAAGTAAAGGTGGATAGAGGGAAAGAAGGGAGGGGTCTATAATGAGACAGGAAGATTGTTACATTTTGAGAGAATCATGTTGCTACTACCCCTTCCATTTCTATCTTAAATCTTATCGAGTGACGTGAATTCCGCCACAGTGATGTGAAGGAAATAAGAGACGTACATGAATGGAAAATTTGATGGTTGTCTCACTACCAAAAGTAAACTGAGTGGCAAAAAAAAAAAAAAAAAAAACTTAGGGCCCAAGATCCTAGTGCCTAACTGATGTCTTAATCCACAATCAGACCTTTTACTACAACCTTGTGCTAGTGCCTGAAAGTCTTTGGCAGACACACTTCATCAGATCTCTAGGACGAGTCTTCTCTCCATCCACATTCAGATCCTTTTTGGTTTAAATGTTTGTCAGCTGAACTACAATGCAAGAAGCGCTTTGAACGATTACCCTGGTATCTCTTTGGATAAGTGCATCAAGGATACACTGGACATGCCTTTTTTGCGAAGATGCTGCACAATGATGATCTCTTTTGATGGCAAATGACAGCACAGCAGCTGGTACCGTAGTAATTATGTGGGGTGCAGAAGACAGAACAAATGGCAGGGCCACAAACTGTATTTGCTGAGGACCCACAGCAAAGCAAATTGCTGATGATCTGGAAAAATGCCTACTAAGGCTTTATGCCTGCTGAACCCAGAAAGTCTCCCTGATGAATTGAGACACTGACTGATTTCAAAATTTCCATATGGAA
Organism: Lithobates clamitans; assembly: GCA_037952925.1. Classification (NCBI taxonomy): domain Eukaryota; kingdom Metazoa; phylum Chordata; class Amphibia; order Anura; family Ranidae; genus Lithobates; species Lithobates clamitans. The sequence continues at coordinate 2,274,078 of JBBGZY010000388.1, read as the reverse complement.
TCTGCCCAACCGAATTAAGACATTCAGAGCATTGAGATCCACCATTTGTCCTTGGAACTATGAAAAGTTTGGACTAGAATCCCTGAAACCTTTCTAATACAGGAACTGGGGTGAAAGCCCATTGCTCTAGAGTATCTGCAAGGGCTACATTGAAGTCTTCTAATCTAAGTGGTGATGGGAAGATTGGAAGACATTAGACAAGGGGGTAGGGAGTGGAAGTCAAATTTGAAGCCAATTTAAACTACGCCCAATATCCAAGCATTTGAAATTCTGTCCATCCAAACGTCCACAAATAATCACAGATCTCTCCCAGACTTTGGAGAGTGGGATGCCCCTTCATGTCCAAGAGTTCTTGCCCACAGGTTTAAGGAATTTGGGGGCCAGGCTTGCAATGAAACTGGACTCTTGACTTGGGTTTTGACTTAGAGACTGAAGCCTGTGAATAAGGAAAGGAACTTTTCTTGGTCTCAGAAGAGTGGGGGATGGTGTGATTTTTTTTTTTTTTTTTTTTTCCCCACAGCCTGTCGCCTAGGCTTCTTCTGTTAGAATAGAAAATGTTAACTGATAGGAGACCCACATAGGAAATAAGAGAGATCCAATAACCCATATGTGCAGTAGAATTCGTGCTGAGAGTGCAGGACTGTCAGCATGAACTCTAATCACTCTACAAATAAAGGATTAGCATGGAGTAAAGGTGGATTCCTTTTTCAAGGGTTTTATCTGTTACCCTAATGTAGTGGCAGGTTGCAGTGCAGGATCTGCTAGCGAAAACCAGGCTTTACAACAGGTCCCTAAACTTTGAGATCTTTAAATACCGGCACATCCTCTCCACAGATTGTTGCCAGAGCCTGACACAACAGGGCTGCTCCTCTCGTGTTTAGAGTCCAACGTGTTAAACCAACATGTAAATGTCTCCATGCATTCCTGCTTACACATTTTAGCATTTTAATGCATTCTATGCTTTAATATAAAAAAGCCTTTTGTGTGCAGCAGCCCCCCTAATACCTGAGCCCAATCTCTTTCCAGCGATGTTGCAGGATTTTCTTGGCTGCCCAGGACTCCCCTCCTCGTTGGCTGAGACAGCAGTACGTCGCCATTGGCTCCTGCTGCTGTCAGTCAGCCAATGAGGAGAGGAAGGGGGCGGGCCGGGCTGCAGTTCCATGTCTGAATGGACACGGGGAGCTGCTGCTCGGCTCAGGTGCCCCCATAGCAAGCTGCTTGCTGTGGGGGCACTTAACAGGAGGGAGGGGCCAGAAGCACCGAAGAGGGACCCGAGAAGAGGAGGATCTGGGCTGCTCTGCAAATCCACTGCACAGGGCAGGTAAGTATAACATGTTGGTTATTTTTAACTTTAAAAAACAAGACTTTACAATCATTTTAAATATATCCGTTTTTTATTTTAAATAAACTGTTAATTTCAGCGTGAATAACTTTTTTTTTTTTTCAAAATTAAAGGTAGTCCTTCTCGTCTGAGCGTTGGAGAGCAACAGGACATTCCAGACCCTTATGAATTCCTGCAGTCCCCAGAACCTGATAACCCTAATTAAAGCCTTTTTATGTAGAATGTGTGTATTGTCT